>OV121074.1:67796313-68176313 GCA_921293005.1 Nemoura dubitans
GTTTCCCAGCTTGTTATTATAGAAGTAACTTTAGCAATATTGTGAATTATACACAATGACAATAAATATGCCTACACAATATTTAACTATTTTTGTCGTACAATCAAATCGATAATATCGTATATTTAAATATCATCCACACTCCATAATTAGTTCACACCATTGCTACATAACGATAGTTTAACTAGCCGCTTTTTCACACACTGTGGCTTATTTTGTAAACTGCTATGTCTTCTGTTTCTTCTATTCAGCTTGCACGGAGCATGATTCTCGTGAGTATTTTCATTTCTCATTGGCATCAAATTGTTATAATCGTGTGTAATGCAGCGGCAGTTATGGTAGTGCAGATGCCAGCTTATCAATGTCGAAAGCATTCGTGGGGTGGCGCGCTTGAGATCATGAAGTCGTTGTATCATGTGTGTTGCCATGACAAATAAGTAACGTAGTGTAGTTTTCAGCTTATCAATGTATGTAAAGCATTCATGGGGTAACGAGCTTGAGAGCATTGTGTGTGGGCGCTGCAGTCGGTTTTTGGAGATTAAAGGAGGGAGAAAAGCTGTTTCAACAATTTTGTATCACTGTATGCAAAATAGGGACATTCATTTGCGCAATAATTTGTAAAGAATCGTCAATAACGTGCTACTCGTGTAAGACATGTGCTAATATATGCTGACAAAGCAATACTTATGCCATGGTCTCCACTAAAGATATTTATATACAGGCTCGTCTCATTTACATTTACATTTTGTGTTAACATTTTAGGGATAACCATACTCCCAACGATCGTCTTTTTGCAACGCGCATTCAGTTCATTTGCATCATATTTCGGTTTGCCATGATTGGAAGTTAACATTGGATGTATTTTTATTATTAGAATTGTTGTTATTATTATTATTACTGCGCCTGGCATTATGCCGGTTGCAAGTTTTACTAGCATCAAGCCATTGAGGTCCAAGTCCAAACCACCAAACCAAACCATACGTGTGCGGCTTTACGATATTTATATCATAATTTATCTCCCAATATTATGTGTTATTTTTACATTATCATTTGTGTTTGTCATGTTATCGCAAAAAGGTAATACACTTTTCGATTCTATTTTGAATATGCATGCACCAAAGAACTCTGCCGGCGAATCAGCCTAATGGCTTGTCGGATGGCTGTGTGTGCAGGGGGGCAGTATGCCCAACACAAGCAGCAGCGTGCCCTTCCTACTAAGCTCCAGCATGACCAGCATACGGTCTCGAAGACCATCGGCTTGTCTGTCGAGCTCTCAGGGCTCTGGCCTACTGCAACAACTGGGCAGCGGCATGGTAAGACAACTCACTCTGGGAACATCGTCCTTCCAGCAATCCTCGGCCAACGGAAGGGCATTCCCTAGTAGCAACGTAAGGCAATGTCCTTCCTGAATGTAATATTTATAATCGTTATTGTCTATTACTGCTTCGTTATATATCATTTTCAAGTTTTGTTACTGTCTCGTCTGCTTTGCGTGTGTATGGTGAAATCGTCTGTTGAAGTAGTGAAAACAATGCTTCACATTTTTCATGCGTTGGGCTTCACTTTCCTTATAGTTTGTAAGATAAGTAAAACAAACTGGTGACAGTTTGTAAGATTGCGACATAGTTGCAAGTTGCAACGAAGTAGTTGAGTTTAGATGGAATCTCTTATGAAACTTTCTCGTGACCAATGTAGACTCTTCTTAATCAGCTAACACTTTCATACACGCAGTCTAACGGTATTGCCAAGTCACGCTTATTGATGCCTATGGTAAACATTTTCACCTATTGAAAATATCAGACTTGATAGAGTTCTGCTTTATTTGTAGGAATAGGTATTACTATCATTTAGAAATATTGTAAAACATTTTACCTTCCTCAGTTACATAATATTTACACTATTGTTTTGATAGGCATATAACTTTATGTTATTTGTGTGGTTTTGTTGTTTTTTTAATAACATTACTGTCTGGTGTTTTGCAGAGGTTTGTGCCCTCTTCCTAATTCTTGTTTACGTCTGCTACTCTAAGCGCTATCTTGTCACGCCTTCTTTTTCTTGTGCTCTTTTGCAGACAATAACTCAATGTCGCTTATCTATGTAATTGCAACCTAACTTTACGTAGCGCATATTTTCTATTACTTCTTGATGTTACACACGAATTACTGACAACTATATCTTAGCGCATACTCGCATTTGCATAATCCCTATTGATGTTTCAGTATCAACTCTTTTCCGGACGAACATAAAACACGAAGAGACCTATTGAAAGACGATGGTGAATGACTGAAGATTTTTATAGTGAAGCGGTGAAGGACATAAAACAACTATTTATTACATTGTGATACTATTCGTTTTTATCCCGTAGCTATATGTTAATGTTAATAGTATACATTGTGTAAAAAGCACCATACTATTCGGTTCAGGTCATCGATGAAATTATTATCTATTGATTGCATAATCGTATTTTCGACACACCTACATACACAGCATTGTGAAACAAGGATTCGCAAGACCAATGTTTATGGTGCTTTATTTGAAAAATAATATGTACTTATCAAAATGAAAGGAACTTTTATAAAAAATAAAAATAATAATTGATAAAAGACACAGTTGGATATCATATATGGAAAGGATCACAGATTTGATTTCAGATGTGCAATAATCAAAAACTAAGACTGAAACATGGTTATTGTAAAATCATATGAATTCTGTGTGCTTGATAGAAAAGTCTAATACACAACAATATCATTATGCTTCAACACTGAATACACATAAAGAAATATCAGCTGGGCAAAATGCATTCATTATAATATTGCTCGCAATGCTACTTCGAAAGAAGTTGGTGCATGTCTATCTGCATCTCTCTACATCATAGTTAGTGGTATTGACTCAAGTTAGTTTGATTTACGTTGTGGTGTTTTCTATAGGTACTACTACTCTAACCGTTCAGAATTTAAACTCTCTGACAATCTGTAAAAAGAAATAGTGGAAAAAATATCATTTCTACGGCTACTTGTCGCGATCTGTATCATTTCAATAATTGAAATCTTCCTTGACTCTATTTCGTCGTCTTGTGCACAGAGAAAGCCTTGTAAAAAATCCTTGACAATCTCAAGTCTTGTTTCAAATGACTCGTCTTCACATATTTTTCATATAACGAAGCTGGTTGTTAACGTATGGTTAAGTAGGCTTACGAAGATGGGGAGTGTGCCCCTGTTGCGACACTTTACTTTAAATTATCGACACTATTTCCTCTGTTCCACTCTAACAAATTGTATTTCACTCCATCTCTTGTAAGAAACTTCCTCTATTTGGAAACGTATCAAGCATTCTTCCGACTTCGTTTAAAAAGCTGTGATTTTTCTTAAAACCGCCAGTAGAATATTAAAACGATGAGACTTCCTATCTATATTGTTCTATACTCACACGCTATTATTATAATTATCTTACGGTTATGGCTATACTTGCTCAAAATGTATTGTATGTGGTAAATGACACAACCAATATCACGTTTCTCATGCGTTAAAAAAGAGTTATGTCTTGAAACGTATAATATCATACCTTTAATATTGTTGTAATAGTTTTAAGAGTGTATGTATTTGCTATCATATCTCAAGTATCCAGGTATACTTACACCTTATTGATGTTTTGCAAAGAGACAATCTATATGTGGTCATCTTTCAAGTAATATTGTTGCACTGAAGAGGTTGCATACTTAGAAATTTGCAAGCGACCTAGGTGAGAAACAAATTTCCTGGACGTTCTGTCTCTGGTTTATCTATTGTTGAAATAAAGGCCAAGCTATTTTTTGGTAGCTTAAAAAACTGCGAAATTTGAAAGAAAATAATTATATTAGCTCTTGGAGCGTCATAGTGAGGTCAAATCACCAAATAATGTCTGAATGAATTAAAGAATAAATCGAAAAATGATTGGCGTACAGCTCTCTGTTAGAAATTTCTGGAAATACAGGGTTCTTTAAAAATGTTGGCTCTTTTGATTAATTAATGGTATGAATGTTAGCCAAGGCCATGAACTAGTAGGTATGTAACTACTAAAATGCCTACACCATTTATCAATAAGATGTATAATTAATAGGTACACAAGGTGTAATAGGTGAAAAATACTAGCGCATCCTACTACTTGAAGTACCTCCCATTATAAAAACACTGTTTATTCAGAGATGCCAGTCAATTAAGATATTGTTTACGTAAAGACGGCATTTGAGGAATTTTCTTGTGGTCCAAATTAATAACACAAGTTTATGTGCAAGAAGAAATATTGTTTTAATATCTTGTAAATCGTTTCAAATTTGATTACTGTTATAGTGAGTACCTATATAGATGCCATAATGTTTTTTAATGAAAATAAATCTGTATGTGTTTAAATTGAAATTGTATGCGAATAGTATCGATCCAAATCTCCCCAACTTCTGGAATACAGAGACAGAAAAAATGGTTTTCCTTTGTGCTTAATAGCGAAATTTTATCCCAACATGTCATTCGACTGCATCCACATTTTTTCCAGGAATTTTTACGTGAGTGGGCAACTGCGGTGTCGAACTAAAATTCGGGTTGCGTAAAGAAGGTATGTTGAGAGTGGATCTCGCCGCGTGTTTTATAGCAGCGGTCGCCAACCGGAGGTCCGCGTGAAAGTTTTGGTAGTCTGCAGAGAAATTTGAAAATGTACTTTTTAACTTTCAGTGTACCTGTACCAATATAAGTGAGAGGTAAGCCGTCCGCATGTACGGAAAGTTTAGGGACCGCTGTTTTATTATATGGTGCTGCTCAATTTGAATTTTAAGGTCAAACCAACAGGACAAAAATCATATTTGACGTAAAAATGACATGGGCAGAAAGAGGTAAAGTTGAACGTAACAAAACACGAAAATACATGCCGAGAAGCGATTTCCCTTTTCTGTTAAGCTGCATTCTGTAACCAGCAGATATTATTTACTAAGGCTTCGCGAAACACAAATTGTGTTGCGTTGAATATGAGCGTAGCTGTTAGTGCACAAGCACACTTTATAAAGAGGTAAAAAGCAGACGGCCGTAAACAGAAGTCTAGTGCCTATTACTATTTCTTCAATTTAAAAAAATGTATGACAAAAATTCGGATGAAATCTGCAAAACGTTCCGCCAAAAATTTAAAAAAAAATGTGAATAAATTAAAACGAAAAATTGTTCAGGCTTAAAACTTTCAGGGATGCTTTATTTCAGTATGCTTCACATTTCTGCAAAGTTTCGTTAAAACATATTAAACATTTTTGGCTGTACAGCGTCGACAGGTTTTCGAAAAATGTTAAGATTTCGTCGCAAGGCGCAAGGCCAGCATTTCCTCGGTGATTCTGCGTTCAGGCGCACTGCACACGCTCGGCCCGGCGAGTACGGACAGCATTTCCTCGGTGATTCTGCGTTCAGGCACACTGCACACGCTCGCCCCGGCGAGTACGGACAGCATTTCCTCGGTGAGTCTGCGTTCAGGCGCACTGCACACGCTCGCCCCGGCGAGTACGGACAGCATTTCCTCGGTGAGTCTGCGTTCAGGCACACTGCACACGCTCGCCCCGGCGAGTACGGACAGCATTTCCTCGGTGAGTCTGCGTTCAGGCGCACTGCACACGCTCGGCCCGGCGAGTACGGACAGCATTTCCTCGGTGAGTCTGCGTTCAGGCACACTGCACACGCCTGCGGCTTCGGACCTGCGCGGCTGCTCGTGGGCGTTTCTTGCTGCGCACGCGCTCACAGAGCCACTGCGCACCACCAATGTGTTGGTGGTGGAAAGCAAATATGAAAATACACAATTAATTGGTAGTTTTTTCCGAAACCACCTTTGAATCGGCACTCACAACCGCTGAGGGGAGAGTTGTCAGTGCCCGGCACCTCGACCACAAACTCTCAATCTCGGCTCCTCCACCTGAGCTGGATATCGGGAGATACCCAGCCCCAGAGTTGGATAGGGGGGGAAAACCGGCACGGGCATTTTAGAAGTAAGTCGGCCCACAAGAAAATCCGTTCCCTAAAAAGCGTAACCCGTTTTTCCCGAAAGCCATTCCCTAAAAAATACGTCGTCGCTCCTGTGAGGCCTTCCATCTGTCGTTTGTTTCTTGTATCTCTGACTACGAGGGCGGTCCCCAGCTGGTCTACCGGCCCTTTGGGCATTTGCCCGGTCGCCTAATGGGCCTGTCCAACCCTGCCCAGCCACCTGAAAGTATGCAATGTGTGATACATTGCTGAGCGAAGGGCAGTCTATCTGCCAGGCGTCGCCCGTCGTTATCTACTCGGCTTGTAAGTGAAGGGTAGGCGGGAATACCTTGCCTCGATAATTCGCTGTGCCAATATCAACACAGGCACATGGGCCGTCTGTGCAAGCTCCATCTGTGGCTACATGTTCTCTAGGTGAGGTATCCTAAGGCGTTCTGAAGTGTCTGGTAAAGTGTAGACATCCTCGAGTTCCACTTCCAGGTATGATTTGACATCAGCTTTTAAAGAGCAACCGAATTGTAGGGAGCCGAGACTTTTGGAACAGTTTGCAAAAAAAATTTGATTTTCGCTACAAGTCAGTTGTCTTTCCGTCACTTCACCTCATTCTCTGTCGACCCAAGTCACTTTGGTACTAAAAAAAAACTCATAAAAACCGGGTTCGGTCTTGATTCGAACCTGGGTCTCTCTTGCTTCGAGCCTTGCTTGGTCCCACTACGCCACAATGCTGCTCAGGCTGGTAGGCGCAGTAAAGCGTCATGTCACCGCTCGTGACGTCACATCACCGAGCCTTAACACTCGAGACGGTTCCACTCGTCCAGTCAAAGAGCTGGCTCGTCGGAGCTCGAATCTGGCTGTGCTTTGGGGCGCCCTCCTGGCCGGCCAATGCAAGCTCTGTGATCGCAGGCATCGGGGGCCGGCCCGTTTTTTGGAAGCCCCGGACGGCGAGGATCCTCTTTGGGGTCCCGGACATGGTCCGACGCGGTGCCGGCCGCGTCGGTCGTGTGGCCATCCTCGAAGTCACCTTGCCGCTAGCGGGTTCACTTTGGTCACTAGCCTGTACAGCATCGATGTACCCGGCTGTGAAGTGTGTGCCTAACTAGTCGTTTGATCACCGTAACGTCCGACAACGTGCTCTTGGGTTCCGTCGCCGCGAACTCGCATCTCGTTAGTGCGTTTTTCGCCCTCGTCTTGGCCACGTAATGATTCCATTGTTGGAAGTCATGTGAGACCGGCTAGCCTATATTATATAAGACGAATTCCGAACCGAGTCGAAAAATTTATTCTTTCGACTAGGTTCGGAATTCGTCTTACGTTTGTCTTCGAGACACATCCAATACACGCTAGTACCAGACTGTCTAACAGATCGTGCTGCCAGGAAATTGTGCCAAATTGTGTTTGGATTGTGTGTTTGAAGGATAATTAGGATCATCAACTGGCTACTAGAGTGCTGGACACGGCCACCCAGTAGCTTGTCGATTAACCAATTTTTTTAAACACTATTCACACACAATAGATATATAACAATTCTCCACCGATTTCATATGGCCTGGTAGCTCAGTTGGTTAGAGCATCAGTTCGGAAGCGAGAGTTTCCAGGCGGCTGAGGTTCGATCCCAGTCGTCAGCACCGAGTTTTGTCTTTAATTTAAACAAACTCAATTGATATATAAAATTTTCTTACTGATATTTGACTGCCTAGTTAGCTCAATGGTAGAGCGCTAGGTTGGCAGTGAGAGCGTCCAGGGTGAACCTGGTTCGAGACCGCTTACAGTCGCTAACGGCCTGAGTTTTGTTGATCTCTGTCGGCGTAAGTTGAAGCGATTGGGCTACGTAGTAGCACACGATCACTTCCGCCATCCACAGAGCTCTCAGCGACTCGGCCGTCCCCATTGCGGGGCTCGACTCCGGACGGTGTCGTCCGTCGCGGGTGTCTCGGACTCCTCGGAGTCCCAAGGAACCCGGACACCAGGGAGCGCTCACTGCCGATCTAGGAACTAGGCAGTCTTTTGGCCAACAGGTAACCATGGGCTTTTTTTGGGCGATTGATTTAGATTCTACCAACGCCCCACACCCCGCCAAACCCCGCGATTTATTGATCCATAGATCTCCGGCTTCGGAACAGTCCCGAGTGTTAAGCTATTCCTGTGACGCAACAGCACCCTCTGTTGGCGAGTTTGGTACAAACTTGTGGGACTTGTATTAAAATTGACTACGAATCAAGCTCACTGCAGTTCGGTGATTGGCTACCAGAGCGATTGCAGCACTATTAAATTAAGCGAGCAATCGAACCAGTGACCAAAAACCTCCTTGGGCTGGGATCGAACCGTCGTCGCCTGGTAGAGAGGTGAGCGAGCTAACCACCAGGCCACAAATATAATGTAACTGAGGAAGGTAAAATGAAAAAAAAATCGGTCACTATTGGTTATTGCTTCAACTACGGCCACATTCCATCAATGACTAAGGTGAAAAACGCACTAACGCGACTCAAGACTCGCCAGTCAAACGTCCCGCTCGACGCAGACCTCAGAGACGCAAAGCATCACGACTGGCCGCCCCGCATTGACGCAGTCTTGGCGGGGACAGGCCGAGCCAACGCCGCTGCGGTAAATCGCAAGCACGCGGCCAGTTGACTTTGATAGCGAAACGCCACTTCGGGGCCCTGGGGAGGCCCAAAACCAAGGTGCAAAAAAATGTCCCAATTCCCAGATTGCCACCGCACCGCACATGGGGTTCGGGCTGGTCCAGCCGGGGTCGAACAAGCCGCTGAGGCACCTTCTACATGTGAAACGAGGCCCTAGTCTTTGGACGATGTGCTAGAACCGTATCGAGTGTTAGTGTTTGCGCATCTCACTGCGCAACTGGCATTGTGATAGCGGTTGATGAAATGTTATTAATGATCGACCACACAGAACACCGCCTCGTAGCAGAGTGGGCAGCGTGGTGGAGCAAGATGTCGACTTGGGGACATAGGTTCGAATCCGGGCAAAGGATGACTTTTTTTCTAGCTCCGTGTTTTGCAGAAAACGTACAGACGCAATTTAGAAGACAGCAAAAAGGTACACAGCATAAGGATGCATAAGGGTGGTGTAAGCCCCTTTTGCTACTGGGAATATCAACCCTGTGCGATAGACTGACCCGCAGTTCATCCAAGTAGCACGAGTTGCCTATGTCCTGGGCTGTGTGGTTCTGGGTAAAGTATCTCTGTCGAGTGCTTGAGTTTGTGTTGTTGTGGTTTGATTGTTGAAATCATGGACATAACCAAAATAGACTGTTCATGTTGCGATGTTGATACCTAGAAAAGTTCCCAAGAATTAAAGCTCCTGTTTTGTTGACCGTCTTGATGCGTCATCTGTGTGCCGTGCGGGATTAAATGGGCCGTGAGGGGGGATGAGCCTGGAGGTGCCGTGCCGTCCCGGACATGTTCTTCGGTCACGTCATGCCACGCTCGAGGCGGCGAAGGTGTCCGTTGTACTCAACTGCTGGAGTCTCTTTTCCTTAAACATACAGAGCAATACTTAGACTAGACGAAACTCAAATACTTGGCCGCTAGACCGATTTGCAATGCCGGAAAATCCAACTGGAAAATTCTTTAAATGATAATAAGATGAATAAGTGTTACACGAGAAGTCGTTTGATACCTTGAACTCATGTAGCGTGTCATGACGAGTACATGGGACGGCCTGCGAATGTTGAACTTCGGCTCTTCTAGTAGCAGGGGAGCCTCTTTGAGAGTGAAACACCGTTCTCCTTCTAAACGTATCAGCTTATGCCGCGATACCCAAGAGCTATCTGTCGGATATCAAATTGATCTACCTACCGATCAACCAATCAATTAAAGTGTCGATATGGAGCTGAGTCGGTAACCGTGCTCACTACTCTTCGGTGCGCCTGTGAGTTATGCTTCTCTGGAACCTGTGCTGCATCATACTTTGCCTATACCTATACCTAGTTAGGTGCACTGTGGGTTGTCCAATCTCACCGTGGGGTGGGCTTCGTGACGTCGCCGGGTTTCCACACCTCCCTTCTAGGCTAGGTGAGGCTCGGCATCACCATGTCATTCACAGACGACAGCAAAAGTCCAAACCAATCGATAATACCATGAAATCTGCCAAGCGTAGGCCTACCGTGTTTATCACAGCTCATGGCTTTGCTACAAAAGATGGCGCTTTGCTTGGTATTCAAATATGTAACAAAGATGTTTTGATGCATTGAGTTCACACTTTCGCCACGAAATGGGTGTCAATAGGGGTAGAATTTCATGGGGAGCCTAATGCAAACCCTTTTTACTTTATTAGTCAAAACAGACACAGATATCGAAATTTTAAAGTTAAGAACTGATATGGTGGCTAAATTTTTAAAGATGGGATCCCATCGTGTTAAGGGCTATCCATTTCCCGGCGAAACTAACGATCCATTAGCAAGAAAGAAGCAAATAACACAGTTAACAGACAATTATATATTTAACTTGCCACTGAAAACCCGGGTCTTGTGAAGGGCGAATTTTTTGCAGGGTCCGGAGGGCCCCTAGGTGCAGTTGGCGATGTAAAGGCCTTCAAATGGGTTTCCGTATGTATTGGCATTTACCTATTATCCTATTTGTTGGCATCAAGAGACACGAACGAACGAACGAATTTCGTGAAGCCGGGTAAACAATGGTACGACTGCCGGGGAGTCAGTGGCGTAGCTACCCAGTGGCGCCTTCAGGCCTAGGCGCACTAGGGGCACGCTTAGGGGCTCCGGTGGTCAAAGGGCCGAAAATAATGTTGTCGAACCGTTTTTCCACAGTAAAAGTCAAAAGATCTGTTAATAGTCCGAGTAAAAGCACTGCGTGGACCTATCACTGAAAAGTGTATAGGCAACCAATGGTACACATGAGCATACCACCAAGCCAACACACAAGGCGGACCAGCGCTGTACAGAAAACGAGTCTCCAAAACGCTAAAACACTGAGGTTAAAATCGCTTTTAGTATCCGGCGCCCAGGAGAGAGAGTAGTATCGACATCGTCCCGCTGTGAGTGTGACGTCGCCAGCCACGTGCATCGATCGATCCGCCTCCTTCAGTATCGATCGACTAACGCTCGGCTCCCATTGGCTGCTTGGCTTTGGAGTCGTGGACATACCGATAATGCAATGGCGGCGAATGTTTCTGACTAGCATCTAACGAGGCGGGATAAAAGTACTACTTTAATCGCCGTAACCGCATGTCCTGCATAAGTCCATCTGCATATTATAAACTAACCACAATGGCTACCAATTAGTTATCATTTTTAGACATGGGCCGCCAGCCTCCATCATCTATGCTTTGAGGCCAATGGATTTAGTCATTCATTGATGGAAGATGATGATTCATTGAATCTCCAGGGGGTATTTCGGCATGAAATGGCCATGGGTGTCAATTGGCTGTCATCAGTGTGAGGATTCCGATGGATATTGGTTTAGTTTCAAAACGACAAAACGTGCGTCCTGTAAAGTGTATCCAGTACTACATACTATACCTACTCGGTGAATTCTGTGTTTCAAAGCGCAAAAAAATGATGTCCCCCTCTCCTTGCGACAGGATGGAAATCGTACTCCCGGACTTTTTTCACCTATATCGCTTCAAATAATAAACCATTCCCTAAGAAAAAGGTCACAATATCCTTTTTAGGATTGGCTCGGGCCGTAGCTTTAGGGAATGGATTTTTTGTAATCTAGTACGGTGGAAACGTATACCAAGTGTCAAAAATCCGTTCCCTAAACCCGTATAAAACGTCGCATCTTTTTTCGGTACTAAATTTCGGGGTAGTAACAACTCCGTGTATAATGCATATCAGTAAAAACTCTGCAAATTCTCATCGCTCTTCTCTGCGACCCCCCCCCCCCCCCCCCCCTGAACCCGTGGCCCCGTGCTTCGTTACCTAGGAAACGAAGGAAACCGGACTCTCATTGATTCAGGCGTCAAATCACGAGAAAACACTCAAAAAATGCGAATAAAACCCAATCGGAAAGTCCTGCCAAACTCAGATTTTCAGACATAATAAAATTCTATCAGGTCGATATGTTTATAAGTTTTGGTGAAGATATGTAATAACTTTGACTTTTACAGAGATTCCAAATTATGAAAAAGTAGACAAATTTCGTAAAAATGGATTTATTAACGAAGTTCTGAACCGATATTTTCCAAAAAAGCAGAGGGTCTAAGTTGAGAACAAAAGTAGGTCCTCTGCAATTTTCATCCAAATCAGTTCAGGCGTTTGGTCTGAACACACATACAAAAAACAAAACAAAACATATACCTATTATACAAGTGACTTTTTTGGGGGGTACTGAAATTGATGATTTCGCTCCGCTCGCTTTGCTCGCTACGCATATCAAGAATATTTTTAGAGTTTGACCGCTTGCTTGAAATACCAGCGTTTACACATATTGAAATTGATAAAAACGTTATTAAAAATATATATTTAAAAAATATGAGAGATGAGAATGTTATATTATCTTTGGATGAGGCTAAGTAGCTCGCTACGCTCACCAATAATACTAGGGCTTCGCGAACGCAATTTGTGTTGCGTTGAGGATGAGCGTAGCGGTTTGTATTTAACGCATAAAAAGATTGAGGCAAAAAGTCTATCAAAATCATGGAGCAGCAAGCCGGACCATTGCTTTTTCAAAAATTCTAACCACTTGGAAATGTAAACGATTCTCACCTTTCTTTGTTTCTGTCCGAGCTGTCGGGTAGAAGAAATATGCTCATTTTGAGCTCATCGAGCAATGTGCATGTAAATACATAGATGTAACTCATGCCCAAGGGTTTTTATTGGGTTGGAGATATATTTCTGCTGCGGACCTGCTTTCAAAAACTTGCATGCACGAAATTGACAAAATTTCTAATATCTGTCAAATCTTGAAGTCAACTTCAAATCAAAAAATCTGGTGTAATGTTTCGATTTGGTTTCGATGGTTTCTAAAGACAACAATCGAAATTGGGAAAATTTGAAAACAATACGCACTTTTAAATAAATTTCCGTAGGTACTTTTCCGAACTTTCTCACCAGCCGAATATTACTGTTTTTTCTGCTTTGAAGGGAAGAGGTATGGAGGATTTTCTTGAAAAACGCAGGGGGTCTAAGTTGAGAACAAAAGTAGACACCCTAAAAATTTCATCGCAATCGACGCAGGCGTTTGGTCTGTTATAGAGCGCGCAAACAGACACACACAAGTGATTTTTTTTTTACCAGTAGTGAAATTGAAGATTTCGCTTTGCTAGCTACTCTCGACAATTATTGTTTCTGGCAACTCAGCATTTTTGTTTGAAAGCACCTGGTAGTAAAAGAGTACTTTTCTGAAAAGGCAATCAGGAACTCTGGAACTCTGGTAGCCAGTAGTAGGTACATATTATGACGCTTTCTTTTATAGCGACCCGAAAATGAGTGAACTAGGCAGGAAACGCCATTTCTCATGAACATTTTTCCATAGAACTCCATAAGATAATGGGACAAGGTAGCATCCAGGGCACAAGGATCCTTATATCATGTCATGGGTAACTCCCACATAGCTGGCATTCCTAAGGAACGTGAAGCATATGTGGACAACGGTTTGAATGGTGCTAACCATAGTTGGGGAAGGATCTTTCAAAAAGATCGAGCTCGTGCAATCAAGATCCTTTTTTAGTGATCGTAGAACTGATCGCGACCATTTTCTAAAAATAATGATCTTTGAATTTAATCGAAATCTTTCCACGATTTTTTTAAAATATCATTTTAAAAGATCGAGACCTTTTCCCAATGCCTATTCAGATGTGTTCCAGAAGCACATCTATTAAATTCTGTGTGTTTTGTATAGATACTTAATATGGGATTTCATATATTCCAGTTTGACCGTTTATTCCGGGACAAGCCTAAACAGAAAGAATTATTCTTCTATTAGGCTCTACGCTCCATTGTCGGACAACACTGGACCATTTTTCCATTTTTTTTCTTCTGAAAACGATCTTTTAAACGAATTTGATATTTTAATAAAATGATTTCAAATTTGAATATATAAAAAAAATTGCAAACTTCAATCTCTTTTGATGACAATCTAGATCTTTTAAAAAATCGATTTCAAAACAATCTTCCCCAACTATGGTGCTAACCGCTAGTTCTAGTTTCTTATTTTCCAAAAAGGACGCAGGTTATCTTGAATAGGAAAAATCGTGTTTTGTAAATCGAAAAAATCCAGTAGAAAGATTGAAATTTTTAGCTTCCAAAAATCGGCTTCAAACAACAGAAAAAAAACACAAGCACACTCGCGATGGATTTTTTCCAAATTGGTGTTCTCAACCACTTTATTTCACTTTGTAATTAATGAATTTCTCAATCAACAGATATCTCTAACCTTCAAACTACAAAAATCAATTGCATTCTAAAGGTAGGTTCATTTATGTCAAAAAACTAAATTATATTACAATAAAAAAATATGTAGGTACCTACACCAAATATCAGATCTCACAAAATCAATTTATAAGTCATGTCGTACAGATTATTATAGATAATCAGGTTGTCATCCTACTATAACTCCTGATAATCTTTGATTACTGTCTCAATTTTTGCAAAAGCACTTAGCAAATCAACTTCATCAACCCCATACTTTTCATATTGGTACATGTACGCCTTATGTTGGAATGTGGCCCATCCCCTCTGCACTATGCCATCAATACTGGAGTGTATCATACTGTTGTTGGTCACCAAAGTCACAAACTTATCTTCACCTAAAAAGTTTTTGTTGCTGTGATAGTGGGCCAATCGAGATTCAGATGGAAGCCAGGTCGAATAAAGATTATTATCCATTAACTCTAAAACATTAAAACCATCTGTCTTTGGACCTCTGGTAATCAAAACATTAGATATGCAACATGCATATTGCATTAGAGAATTAAGGTGAACAGTATTTTTTGGATTTCTAGCTTCCACATTAAAGTCAACATCTTTTCCTGTGGCACTGACTCGAATTGTTTGCTTGATATGTTTCACAAGAGTATTCCACTTGTAGCCGGATTCAAATTTAGCACTTGATTCAGGACTGTGTGGACAAGTTTTAATAGAAACCAGCTTGTATGAAGGATGTGCGGTAAGATGTGAAACCATGTCGTAAATTTGGGATGTGTCCATAGCGGGTTGAAAAACAGATGCAATTTTCATAGAAATAATTCTGTTCAGGTGAGAAAAGTCAACGTTGGTTTCTTTTAACAATGTTGAACTCATTTTGTGAAGTTGCTCGTTTTCTAATATTATGATCATGTCACTGACATTATAAAGCTTGGACAATGAAATAACAGTATTGTAATTTTGCGTGGCAACCTCTCCGGTTTGGTAAGGTAGAACAACAGCACTAATCATGGTCTTCGAAGGGTATTCATCACGGATTTCTTCACCAATATAACTGCCAACTCCTGATCCAGTTCCTCCAGCTGAGCTTAGCAATGTGAGAAAAGAGCTAACTCGGTCACAACATTCCAGTTCTCTCCGTAAAGCCTCCATCACCTTTTCCTTCAAATCCAATCCCCTTTTGCCATATCCAAATGCCCAGTTATTGGCGGATCCACCACCGATGTGCGTAACAACATTTGACTTGTCATACGTCCAGCGCTCATTTGACTGCTTCCCACAGATTTTATCTACCACTTTCTGCTCTGTATCCACCAAAATTGTTCGGGCAATCACACAATCTTGGGCTTCTCTTCTCCTGAACCAACGATCTACACTTTCTGCTGCGACTTTAGGATTCTGTATAGTGCTCAAGCTCCCATCACCGATATCCTTGGCTACTACTTGAAGCAGGTTATGTCCAATCTGATTACCGCACTGGCCAAACTGAACCATTAGAACAGCCATGGTGTTGTTTCTTGATTACACAGGGATGTCGAAATGAGCCAGCAGTCTATATAAACAAGAAACAAGTAAATATTACCAACACATAATAAAACGCGCACAGACCACAGGGCGAACATGCCTCATCTGAACTCTGAAGCCATACTGCTTTTCTGACCAATGACAACGCTCTCTAATCAAATCCCTTTCCCGCCATTCTTCAAAGAATGATCTGATATAATTATATGAATTGATTTGATTTCTGAGAAAGATCAGGAAAAATATTGAAAAAAATATAATTTTTATTAATGACAGGTATTAGCTTGCATCAATTTATCTAGCTCATGCAATGTTGATTGTGAAGGGCTTCTAGTAAAAGAATGCGGCTAAACAGCATCAATTATTTCAAAGTGAATATTGAATGAACTAATGATATTATTTTGTTGAAAACAAATATTTCTTCACAAAAACAGTGTCAACAACGGGTAAAAACCTCGGTGCACACTCAAAACATGACCTTCATGAACTCGAGCTGTCCGAAACTGCTCAAATGTGATGAGACAACAACACCTACAACAAATGACCTTTTGAAATTGGATATTAACTTAAACTTAAGTGCAGACCAGCAATGAGCCATCAAGTAGAGAATGCAAAAATTTAAGATTCCTATGTTAAAACAATTACCTTACCTCAAAACTTGTTGAGACACTGCAGCAAAATGTTTCGAAGACACAGCCGTAACTGTTCGTCCCCTTCGCATATGATATGAGTCGAGTTGTCATCAACTTGAATCAAAGTGTCTTCGTTGTGGAGATGAATGATAAATGCATTGCCAGTCTGGCTCTGCTCTACTTTTGCATCCGTTATGCCTTCTTGACTGAGTCTGCGCAGAAATTCTTCAACTACCAAAGAACCCCAGGTGTAAGCTGCTGGTTTCTTTAACTTCATTTCATTTGCTCGACTTTTTGCCACAACTTGATTTTCTAGCGGCATCAGGACATACTTGCTATCTTTCAGCTGTAGCTTTGCTGTGCAAGTGGCCAAAGCTAGGCCAGGCCTGATCTCAATGGGCAACAACTGTTCTGCTAGTTTGGGCACCATTTCCACTCTAGCAAACTTTCTTTTCAACGGCAATGTAAGTACTTGATCCCGTTTGAAGGTCATCATCACACGCTCTGGAGTTGGAGCAATGATCAAGTCTGCTCTGTGAGCAGCAGAGATGGGAGCAACAGTGTAACAATGTGGCACTATCAATGTGCCTGGGTTCAAGTCCTTGACGAGCTTGTTAACTTGGGCAAAGTTCAGAGATGTATCGATCGGGCAGTAAACAGCTTTCATTGCCAATGGAGCAAACGGAGCAAGAACGTCAAGATACGGAAAATCAGGCTCTGTGAAAATGACAGTGTTGAGGTGATTCGAGCCCCACATTTCCATGAAATGAACAGCATCACCAAACCTGGAATGAACAAAAACACTTGTTTACATATGAGCATTACTAACATGTATACTAACTTACATGTATACTTAACTTGTATGTTACTAACTTATTACATAGGTATATTATTATATTACTAATAATTTACTACTACATAGTAGCAACTGACTAGTTAGCAGAAACTAAAAAGCACAAGGCTCAATTGCTACCTCGAGTTGGCCAATAGGTTGGCCAATATTACACACAGAATTTTGAAGCAGTAGAGGATGTATTATTTACCTTAGACTAGGATGGCCACAAAATACTATACAGGGTTGACGATATTCTGAAGAAAATCCATCCGAAAATATGTGTTTGAAATGCTTCAAGAGGCCATTTTTTACCAAATGTGCATGAGGAAATGGTTCTTCCGGGACATAAACGTTATTCTGTTTGGCCTTGGACAACCATTCCGCCAATATGTTCGAATATGCGAGCGATGTATCAGCAACGGGAGATAGGAAAAACATTTGATAGTTTCCTAGGCCTGATTCGTCAAGATGCTTCATCAAACATTCAAAAAGGTCATATATAACCCCAGACGGGTAGCAAGGTATCAAGACACTTCCTCCAACTCGTAAAGTAGTAGTAACATGATAGCACAGTTCCCCGAGCATAGCATCGGGGTTTGCTGTAGGCGTCTGAGTAAGCCCTGTCAAAATCATCATGTCAGTGTTCATCAGTGCTTCTTGATCCATCGGTCGAGGATGTGTTGTCAGTGTGGACGAACTGGACACGTAGGCGACTTTTTCAAAGTCCGATAAGATCACCCAGTTACTCGAGCCAAGGCAAAACCCAGAACTGACAGCCATAACTTCCAGTGCTCCGTAAACATCCAGCTTTTCATTATATCCAACCATTTTTATTCTTTGCAGACAGTCGTTAACAGCTTTTTGGGAATACACATGTTTCCATCCACGAGGCTTCTGGCTGTCGCAAAGTGGGCTTGGTAACACATGGATGTGATCTTTCCAATGGCGTGCTAAGTTAGCCTTCGGGGTTTGTTCAATGTGTGTTACAAGCTCCGTTAGAAACAAACGGCCTATTTGTAGGGTGGGCTCTGTAGCATAGACCATGCCCTCAAACCCTGTCCCCTCAGTGATGAATGGCAAAGCTAACATACACAAGTAGTTAGATATTAGAATGACATCAACCTCCGAGAAGTCTATTAGTTTGTCTTGGGGTGGGCAAAATTCAGGTGCCGAGTCAACAAAAACCCTGCCGCCACACTCTTTTAATTCTCCCTCTAAATTCGGGTCGGTGACATCCCTAGGCATCCAGTTCAGCAGATTATTTAATCTACTATTAGGGACCAGAGGTAATGGCAGAAAGTTCAATACACTTTGTGCTGAAAGGCCACAATCCAGCATTATTGTTGTCTCTTTGAAGGTTAGAATATGGCATGGTTTGTTTGGGTCGCTACTCAAACAGTACAGCTTCATGTTTTTTACCTTCTAGTCAAGAACTGTAATTACGCAGTATTTTGAATCACTTCAGTTCATTATTACAAAGCATCCCATCGAAATCATATTGACAGAGCAAATTAAGCAACTCTAGCGCACTTCACTCGCCTCTTTTCTCTCTCTCTCTCTCTCTCTCTCTCAAAAATCTGCTCACTCTCTCTCTCTCTCTCTAACTCCCGCAAATGTACAAATCTGTACAAAAGTACACATATTTTAATTTTTCGAATTCTGACTGGGGTGTGATGATGCTCTGTTTGGGAGAGAGATTGTATGGTACAACAGCGTCAGGTCAGAGGAGAACAATTTCTTTTGACAATAAAAATTTCCAACTAAAATCTCAATCGGGGTAGAGAAATCAATCTCGTTTTCATATTTTATTTTTCTTTTAACCGACACCCTCGCTCGGCGCCTTTTGGCGCCCGTTTCATAATTTCTGGGTGGGCAGGCGCCCACAAAGCCCACCCGCAGCTGACGCCCCTGCGTCAGGATCATAATCAGGATCAAGTATCTGTTGTCGGCATCACTGTACTTCCGCATCTTTCGACAACTGCATCCTCTCGACACCATGGATAATGACCGAATTGCTCTGTCCTTCCGAAAGGGTGCTAAGCCAGTGGTCCTGCTCGTCTCTTGCTGCATTTTGAAAGAACAGGCCAGCGCCGAGCTTCCCTTCTCCCCTCTAGGGTACGTCGATGTCACACTAAATCTTTCACCGAACCCGTTAGTCCAATACCACGTAGTGCCAGTTGTTATAAATCGGAAAAAGCCCGACCTCCGCCCAGGGTCGGAATGGGTGAAAAATGTATCCAAAATTGGAATGAGAAACTTGCAAATATTTGAATTTGGAACAATTCTGAAATTTCTAATTTCTATTTGTGAACAATTTGATACCGAGGTACCTATGAAAAACTTCCCGAGATTTTTCAAAAGAAAATGTAATATTGTCTTAATATTATGTTGATGATATGTAGGTAGGTATGTACCTGGACAGAACAAAGGGGAAAGCTCAGTTCCTCATGCATCGAGGATTTTATATAGTCAGAGGTACACAGAATAGGAAATAGAACTCTGTCGACATTCACAGGCTATTTATTTGATTTTCCTTTCACTGAGTATACACTGCTCTAACGACCAAAATGTAAATTGAGACTTGTTGAAACAATTAACAAGTTGACATAAACTGTTATTGGCTAGGTACCTATCTAAATTCAAACATTGAGAAAAAAGGTAACAGTCTTTTCAATATAATTTGAGGACAGTAGAACAGTATATTACTACATACGTACATAGTTAACGTATAAACATTCGTATATGTAGGTATCTAGTTTGCAATACTCAATGTCTTGATAAAATACCTGACGTCATTAACAATCATTCCAGGGACGATATGTATTAACCATCAGGAATGCCTAATGCAAACCTAAGAATATTTATCTCACATGCTTCACCGCAAACTTCTCAAGAACGTTATATGATTAATTGAAGGAGGCGCTATGAAACCTGATCGACCATAAAAATTCAAACATCTATATACCTACACCCAGGTCTCAGGTCACCTATCGGACTCAGGTTAACAGAAAAATAAAACGCACCATAGCAAATTTTATGTAGGTACGAGAGATTATTAACATGGATAAAATGTTAAGTATTTCTGCAATGCACACAACCACAAACTATAATTTACAAAACCAATATAAAAATATCTTCAATAAAGAAATAGTGCATCATGTACTAAGGTGCATCTTTCCGAAGTGGAAGCGCTAACGATTTTTCACATAAAATTTTTTACCCCAATTTATAAATCAGACACCTGTCTCGTTAGTATGTGCATAATATTAATATTGTACCATAGGTAGGTAGGTACCTCATCTCTATTCTGATAACTGGGAAGTTCTATGGAAAGAAAGAAGTTAAATGTACCTGTTCCTCACTAGCCTAGCAGTTAGTAATGTGATCTGCTTAAGTTGTAAATTAAAGAAGTCCCTAAAATAACATGAGAACCAAAAAGAAAAGAAATTAAATGGAAGTATTTTGATATGCCTTCAACAGTACACAGAGGATAGAAAAGACACACCAAAATGTGAAAAACATTTACTAGCCCATTTAGCAGTTAGTCAATCGCCAATGAACATTTTCAAACGAGATATATACATATTTTTTCTTTTTAATATTGATTCAGGCAGTTTAATTAACTACATATTACCATTTATCACAAATGCCAATTAGTGACTGATTCAGGGAAACAAATGCATTAGTTTAAAAACACAAATTCAAAATCGTTGTTCATCTGTAGTATACCTGTAGTCTACAATTGCAAAGAAAACTATTGGAATGAAAATCAAGCAAATACATTTTTGTGGCCAATCAGGACTAGTATGTTGTATTGCAATGGTCTGTAAACGATGAGACAAAATTGACTTGCAACTCAAGAGTAGATCTTACATACACACGGAAACGGATATAACAAGTAACAAAGTAACAACCATTAAATATATATATATATATATATATATATATATATATATATATATATTATATATATATAATTATTATTATTATTATTATAATTATAATTATATTTACTTTAAAACAGCGATGGATTCATCTCAAATGAAATGAAATGAAGTAACAAAACCACCAACAATGCAAATCAGTGGTACAAATAATTTATGGCATCACTCATTGACACATGCACCAAAAAATCATAACAATAACAAGTTGACTAAATATTGCATTGAATATATTTCTTAGCTGCTAGCAATTCACCTAGAATGAAGCGCAAGAATACAAGACCGAGAACGCCAAAGGTAGGGGCGTACGATTGATCATGATCAGTGATAGGGTGGTTACAAGTCAAATGATTAATAATTTCAGAGCTTTAATTGGTTGGTAGTAGAAGAAAACAATAGAATTACAGAAAAACTTGTTGAAAAAGGACCAAGAAGATACCTACACTGATTGTGGCAATTAAACAGCTGATTAGTTCTGGACCTCGGATGTTTTCAAGATTGCTTGCAATACGTTCACATTATCATTTCAGTTTCTCACTGTATCTATACCCTATTTTTGTAGTTCAAGTTCGAAGAACCAAAAGTAATTAATTTCGAAATATCTTCTAATCAAGACAAAGACTCGATTTTACTTTTTGGATGTGGACCACCGGACTAAGCAGTCAGCCTAAAATTGGCTGCACATAGTCAAAATATAGAAACTAGAAACTCAATAAAAGCTCAATCCAACACAGTAAAAAAATGTATTGCACAAATCAAAACAAACGAGTTTGCAGTAGCAATAAAGCGTAGGTACATGTATTCGCACGCGCCTACCTTGGCCTTGATCGGAATGTTTCACCTACGAGTGTCGAGAGCAGCAGCTAAAGCACTTGTGCTATCTCTTGCCGCCACCCCGTTGCCAGTTCTCTAGTTGATCCTGGAGCGCCCTCACTCGTTCCAGCAGCGAGTGCTTCTCATCGAGCAGCGTTGCAACGTCGTCTTGCGCCGAGACCAGGCACGCTCGCAGCATCTGCGTTTCTTCCGTCGCCTGCCGAAGCCGATGGTTTTCCTCTGAAACGCGTTCGAGGAGCGCAAGTCGTCGCAGAAGTTCCGAGTTCTCGTTTCGCAACTGTTCTCCGTTTCCAACAACATTGTCTGGAATGATGGAAATTGAAATTGGCTATAGTTGGAATTCTGCATTTAAATATTTTCATTTACATTCTTCTGATTCTAGTTCGAAGAGAAATAGATGGGATCAATGACAATATATAAAATTCATGGCTAAATCCCTGAAGCAGATAATGATGTATTCATCAAGTAAAGTCCGCAGGCCTATTTAAAAAAAATTCTAGGCTTCAATCATTGATGGGGTATTTCACCAACTCCGTTTAGTTGCTAAGCCACGTTTAGTTGCTTAAACGGCATTCTATTTTATTTTTTGCATTTCACCAAATTCCCAAATCCTTCCCAATTGCTTCCCAAATTGAACCGGGAATTAGTTTAAATAAACCGCGAATCGAAACTGTTTGTGAAATGTACCGAAGCTCTGTCCACTGTCCCTTACTGTATTAGGAATTTATAAGACCCAAATAATAATAAATAAAATAAATAAATATGCTGTCGGCTGGATTTTCAACGATGTTTCGTAAAACTTTGCTTAGCGAGATTTAAACAGTGTAGGTGAAATTGCCTATGAGGGAACTAGTGTGACAGCACAGGGAGTAAATCTTTCTTGCAAATTATTGGATGTCAGGCACAAAACAGTAAAATGATTTCAAGTTAAGAGTCAAACTGACTTGTTGGCTTGATGTGGAAAACTCCATCGAGAGTGCGCTGAATGTCCATGCGTTGGATAGCAAACGCAACCGGTATCGGTCCAGGGGAAGTGATGTTGACGGGAGGCCGGTCCTCGTTCAGGCCCAGCTGCAGGTTCTCTATCTTCACGTCGAGCGGAATCGGCTTCGGGATTATCTCATCTTCTATCAAGTCCGTGAGGCCGATTAACGTTCCCGTGTTCACCTCCAGTGAAACATCCGACAATCGGATCTCGGCAGATTCCTCCCCGTCCGTTCGCTCAAAGCGTAATCGAAAGCAAGGAGTGGCATTCGCAGGAGCTTCCACCCAAGCACGAGATCGACAGCCGAATTTGTTCTGAAGAAGATTGACCCATGATTACAAGGTTGACGAGTTTTCCACGATAATTGATTCTACGTTACTATGCTACCTGAGAAAGATTAAGAATATACCTGGATCATGGCCTGCCACATTTAACATTCACGAGAAGAGAAGGCATGCAAAAAATGTACATAGAATAGATAAAAAATGTTTGTGAAGACAATCGTGTAGCATTAGTCAGATGTGTTTTATGTTTATGTTGTTTTGGATGAATCAAATGTACTTTTAGGACACTGTCTATTATAAGTATTTTTCATTCACATAGGGATCTGGCATACACATTGATTAATCCTGATTAGTAAATTAATTGTTCAAGCTGTGCTGTGTGTGACAAACTCTTCTTCTTGGTTCATATTGAGTTACACAATACAGTTTTTAGTTTTAACTCCAGAGTAAAACACTTTGACTTTGCACACTGTATCAAGGATTACTTTTCATTTGGTTGATTTCCTTCTTATATTTAATTTATTTTTTACCTAGTATTGTCTTTACTTATATTTAATTTGGTTACTTATAGTTATAAGACTTATAGTTTTAAGTAACTTAATGTCTAATTTTTAGAAACAGATGATAACTAACAAGTAGGTATAACAAGAACAACACACTCAAGGTTTAGAACAGGTAAAGTGAGAGAAGAATTGAAGGTACACAAACCGACAGAAGGTAATACATCAAATAAACACTGTCCATTAAAGTAGGGTAAACAATGACTGAGGAGGCTGCAATTATAATTTCAAAGTAGAATGCAGAAACTCAATAATATAATACAAAGGTGGTTGCACCGACTGTTTGCTCTTACCTTTACTGGCGTCAGGTGGGTCTATATGCGGGTTAGAGGGTCAAAGCATTAGTGTGTACCTTGTATTATTTTATTTTTTCATCATTCTTTACTCTCTTGTCTGTTTCACTAAAGCAAACAGGACCAACAAATTCAGTGAGAAAGGGGTCGTTTTCTTTTCAAAACATGACATTCGTCAACACACGTTTATATTATTCAATCTACCGTTTGATCAAGAAAATAAAAAGAAGCTCAAGCAAGTTTTTTGTTTCGGACTAAGCGCATTTGCAGGATTTGGTGGCAGTGTTTCTGTTTGTGGTGTCTGTTTCTGTCACAGGCAACTCCCCCGTTTGTTTGTTTGTTACCTGGAACTCATCCCAAGGGATAGCGCCGCACTCCTCGGTGCTAATCTGCGCCGCCTGCAGTTTCAGCGTCGAACTAGTGCCGATCGATTGCTGCATCATCTCCACTTGGTGCAGCTTTATCGTAGCGATGGAGACCTGCGGCCCACGACACACACCAGTTTAGATTACAATAACACATACAAATTTTTATTTTTATCGCAAATTTATTTACAAGTGCGTATGTTGATCATAATATAATGTGCCAAAGAACTGAAGGCACCAACTTATGTCTGTCTAGCCCAGCCTCTAAGCTTGTGGATATGATAAAATTGTGTTTCTTATTTTGCAATCTACGTGCTCTATCACTTTCAGTTATCTAAATTTTATTTTATTCAAACGATAAGATACCTACTTCTACAAATTGATACAAATTAGTTACCATCTATTTAACCCTTCATCCAAGCTGCAACCCTAGAGAACTAGCACCACAGCCACTTCTTGCGATTGGGGCCAATGTAGTAAATGTTTCTGTAGTCACATTCGACTCCAGGAAATAAATTTTGAACGTCGTCTCCATGCACGGTTTTGACTTTTGAATACAAAGAGAAACACGAATCTGCTTTTTAAACCCAGAACAAACCAGTAAAAACAATTCACGTTAAAAAACACACGCTATTAAAGTTAAGGACAAGAGATCATTTGTGGTTGCATTCTTTTCACACAAGATATATCCTTCCAAGATTCAATCTCACCAATGTTAACCTTCTCTGTCTTTTTTCACGACCGAGTGAGTCATTTAAGTATGAATGCAGGCGGCACATACCGTGCCCAATGTCTTATAAGTGGGTCTGCTGGCTTACAACGCATAATCTGTAGTGCCTTATCTGAGAGCTGCAATTAAGATAATGGGATGACACAGACTCTATTCTTTTGGCTCACATCTAGTTTACGCATACCAGGACTCATTTTAGAGAGACGGACTCACGTCATTTTAAATTGAATTTTAAAACTACAATTTTGTTATTAATTTTCTTAGACTCATGTCTACTATATCCTAACTTTAGCACTAGTTTTGAAAAAAACTATTTCAAACTGGGATTTGAATGCTAAATGAAAAGTCTCACTGGTTTCCCGACGTTTCGTAACATATACTAGTTACTTTATCAAGGGTGAAAGCTTGACTGACGTTAAAACATGAACAAAAGACTTTTGTTCATGTTTTAACGTCAGTCAAGCTTTCACCCTTGATAAAGTAACTAGTATACAATTTTGTTCTTTATGGAAACCAAGTGTATTTTTTCAGGGTTTTACCAATGAAGGCAAGAAATTGTTGTATGCACAGCTTACTAAAAATGTTAATAAAAAAAGAAAAAAAATGTATTTTGAAAAAGAAAAAAAAACGTGTCTAATGATATGAATCGTAGTTTCTGAATGTGTAAAGTTACACTTATCTCATAGCTATCACTTTAAATGTTACCTATCATTCATCACCCAGCCGGCAAAAATTTTCCTGCAACCACTTACGCTAGGCGTATGAAAAAGGGGCTTATGCCTAATATAGCGGAATTTCTAGAAATCATTTTTTCGATGTTTAATAGATGTGGCTTGATGTTATTTGATGTTATTTGTTAGTTTCAAGGCGCGGAAGCATGATTTTGTTATGTTTTCTTGCAAAATTCTGGTGTTGACATACACGATCTTAACCTATGTCGGAGCCGTAAATTGACTTGTATTTGGCAATGTGCAGGTTTTTCTCGATATTATTTCACGAAATTCAAGAAAGGGCAAAGGGGGGGTTTGGGGGGCGCAGCCCCCCAACGAAAAAAGCAAAAAATTTGATGTTTTGTAATGTGCAATTTCACTTACGTGGTACGAGTCATGGCATGGCTCTTGTTCATGGGGAATCGGTGAGGTTATTGGCTGGTGGAAGATGGCGGAATGTTGTGGTTGAAAGTGACGTTTTGTTCGGTTGATTTCGTTTTTTTTCTACGTTTTGAATTTTGGGTCGTGAAAATGCGTTTCCGCGGTCTGTTTAATATTTAGGAAGGTGAAAAAACACTGTTTTTGGTCATTTTGGGAATGCCTAATTACCATATTACCCTATATAGGGCATATTCCGAAAAAGACAAGGGTCTAATTAAAACGGTAAACACTGCGTGCCGTGCGGCCACGAATTCCACCGACCAGATCCGTGCGCCGCACGAGTCCGTCCTCCTCGGTGAGCGGACTGGCGCTGGCCGTGTCCTCCTCGACCACCTCGACGGCCTCGTCGATCTGAAACGCGGCGTCGGGGTTGGCGCCGGCCAGCTGCGCCATCACGAAGCCGTCCGACGAGATGGACGCGTCGCTGCGCAGCGAGATGTTGTCGATGTCGGGGAAAGGGTCGACGTGACACGGCGAGGGATAGAGCAGCGGCGGGTCCACGCGGGTCGGAGACGGCGAGTGCGGCAGCGAGGTGGACGCCGACGACTCGATGGCAGAGTGCTCCTCTTTGCCGGGGATGTTCGACGGCATGACTAGGGTTATCTCGATTTGCGACACCACAGCGCCGGCGACAAACTGCAAAGGGATTCGACGGATTGATTTGTGGATCAGACCACCCGTTTTCCAATAGGTATTCTCGTTTGGGAGATGATATTGGAAATCAGAGAAGGGAAAATTAACAACTGAAAAGAAAATATTTGTGTGGCCCTACCATGCAGAAATCTTACATAATATTATATAGATCAAAATTACACCTTATACCAAAATAGACTTTTTAAGCTTTTCATTCCCATCCAGCCCAAGTCCAAATTCCCCAAAAAACCAATTCCAACTTGCTCCCAGCTGTAAAATTGTCAAGAGCAGAAATCTTTCAAAACAAATCCACAGCACATAATTTTTAAAACCTTCCTTACCGGCACGTTGCTGCTCCCGAGATACTGATCGATCTCGGCCACGCGCTCCAACAGCCGCAACAGGAACAGGTACTGGTAGTGATTGATCTGGCACGAGACAAGATGAGCCACGTGCGCCATACAGCCGCCTCCGCCGTCGGCCGTGAGCCACAGCGTGAGGGGGAAGGCATCGAGCAAGGGCACGGGGCGTGGGCAAGCGGGCGCGCCCACAAACTCGGCCCACACTGGTTCCAGGCTCACGGACCACACGTCGCGAGCTTCCGTCCACAGGAACGCGTGCGGCACGTGCGCGGGAAGCGACGTGGGCGTCTCGCGAATACAGTCCGTGCCTGGAAAGCACTCAGAGAGGTCAAAAAGAGCAATTTGTCTGATTTTCACCTGTTTGAAGACTTAAAGAATATGATATTTGGTTGAAATTTATATCAATCAAAATTTTGATTTGAAAATTTAAATCAAAATGTAAACTTTTATTTTATTAGTTGAATTTTTTATAAATTTTAACTTACGGAGCTGGCACATGGACTGTAGGGGGCAAGGAAGAAAGAAACCTGGGAAGAGGCAAGATTACCAAAGACAGCAATGAAAATTAATTATATAAAATGGGGAGTTAAAAGACCAAGAGAGAGATGGATTGATCAAGTGAGGAGAGACGTCGAGGTAAGAGGAGAAACTTGGGAAGAAGTAAATAAGACAGGAAAATGGTGGAATAATGAGAAGTGGATGGAGTCGGCAAATAGAGAAGAAATATAATATAAACCTATAGAAAATATTATTTAAAATTGTAAAAATTTGTGTTAATTATTTAAAACTAAAAACGTGTGTAAAATAGCTCTATTATGTACACTATGATGAGGAGAGCGTTTATAGCGGTGTTTTTGCACCTCCTTACCCGTTATGTTGGTAATGGGAAAGGAAAAAAGAAGTTAAAAAATGTATAAATTTTAAAAAAATTGAAGAAACTCAGTAGGTATGGAGTTTTATGTTTTACTTGGAACTAACCAAGAAAGGAATTTTGAAATAAAAAAAATTGTCAAATGCTAGCTAATTCTATTCCTAGCTACATTGCTAAAGAGATTGTAATTTTAGTAAATAGATTTTTAGAGATTTAGTAGATTGATCCTGGTTGTCTCGATACAGAAATATAAGTTGTAGCTACATCAAGCTTTTTTGGGGAAACATTCTACAATAAAGTTGTTCGTAGGTTTTGAGAGCTGCAGTATCATGAAAGTTGTGGTTTTTTGGTGTTTCCTCTTTATTTATGGAATTTTGGTCCTAAAAGGGACCCATTCGGCAGAGTGCGCTCCGGTATCTTCAGAGTGCTACCTGGCTGCCTGGCTACCTGGCCGCCTGGTGTTATAGCCAGCGGTGGTGCATTTTGGGAAGTTGGTGTCAGCTGCTTCCCTATTCTCAATTATGCCTTTACTCACCCGCCACATGCCTGAGCAGCTTCTCGGTGGCCAGAGGCATGTCCGCCGGTTTGCCCGGGAAGTCTGCGCCCTCGTTGAGCAGTGCCGCCATCTGGCACGCATCCACGCAACGCGCTAGCTCGGCGAGCGAGCTGCGTGACTCGGTGGCACAGCGCACATTTGTTATGACCGCGCGGCTCACTTGGATCTGCAGCGCCTTCGGTCGGTCGCGTTGGTTTTCGTACTCGACGCCGCTCGGGAAAATCACCTGCCAAAGAGAGGTTGACTTCAATTGCATTTCCTGCAAAGGTGGAAAATTGGTAGGGGCCCGAAACTGAAGGGTCCCTGCCTGCTCCAAATTAATGAGGGTATTGTGCTCAATTTTGTTGCAATTGGATGCCCTTTTTTGTATTATTTTGATATTTTGTATCGAGAGTTTGCAATTAGAATTAACTCAATAAACATAACCCAATGGTGCCACAAAAAATGTTCTCTCACATGATTTACTATTTTGCATTTTTTAGGTAAGATATTTTGAGAATGAAAGGAAGAACTGCACAAACTACTAATGACTAAAGAGTTCCAGTACCTACGTGAAGGATAAGTTATTTGAAGTTTTGGGCAACCTCAACAACCTCAACAACAGTTATTTCATCTTTTGGACTATCTCTACTCAGTCCCCTCAAGTTGTGCAATAACTATATTTCCGATTACCTCCTGCAAAAATATGGTAAGATGGTCTAGTCAAAAAGTTGCCAGTCAATTCTGTTAGAGGTCGGGACTAACCGTCTCCGGGGGAGTACGAGCGGGACGCGGTACGCATATTCCCTTTCCACAATTTTTACGGAACGACGCAAGGGGAATGTAGCAAGTAACAAAAAGCATTTCTATTACATATTAAGATAAGAGGCTAGAAAGGTTCATGCTGCAGGCGTATCTCTGTCTAACATGAGGCACTGTTGATTAGGTTTGTGGGTTACCCGGGGCATGATGGCTTCGAGGTGCACGTCCACGTAAGAGGCTGGGCTACGGTCGTTCGGCAGCGACTTGTGCATGTTCGTCATAAAAGCGTACAGCCATAGGACACTGCACGTGTGCACGTTCAACTGGATAGGGTTGATCTGTGCATGCAGCTTTGGCGGGGGAACTGCAAAATAAATTGAATTGTGTCGTGTTCCATGAATCATGTTCAAGTAATTGTAAAAAAAGGATTATTGAAGAGTGATTGACTGAATTACATTATCATAAGAGGTCAAAGTTTGGTTAGCAGTTCATAAACAAAATTGTGTTGGAGTGATATGTGGTTATGATTAATAGCATAGTGTTAGCCAATTGTCTTATTTCGGTCTGGTCCTTGTTACTCAATTGTCGACACTTAAATGAGGTAAAGCAAGATTAAAATAAGCCCTAAAGTCCCAACCACGCTGTGGTACAATAAATGACTGCTAATTGGAAGTACTACTGCATGCATATTACCTATATTGTTTCTAGTTTAATCAAATGTGCTTACTACCTAATTAGTGTCTAGTTGATTACAACACATAACATAGGTAGGTCGTATTTCCTTGTATTACAAGTACATTACAAGTACATTACATAAGCCCTTGAGTATTGTACTTAAACAAACTTCCGCACCATCAAAACTGAGCTGGCTTTGAACTGTTTAGATAAGCTCCATTACAATACACAAGTTAACAACACACTTGTCTAGCAAATACTTACGAGGAAAAGGCATGTCTCCTGGATAGTAGAAGTAGGTGAACTCGGCATGGACCATATTTATTTCCTCGGGTAAAGAGAATCGTTCACGGTCGCCTGAAAGTGATGCAAATCATAGATTAGACTTTGAGGATAATTAGGTTCTTATAATTTTGCTAAGAAATTGAGACACAAAAAATACCTTTAGTCCTCCTTTTAGATTGGGCTGCATAAAAATGTACAAGATCTTGTTAGTTTTTTATCATAGGTTTGAAATTAAACAAAGCATTGGGATCACTTTGATACATATAATTTTTAATTGATATAAATTAATATCTGGTTAGGTAAAGGTACCAAAGATTTTGTTGCAATGTTAGATTAAGCAACAATCTTCTGAAAAGGTGCTGTAACTAGCAAATCTAATGCAAACTGCACTACTTTATAAAACATTTAACCAACCTGATAGGAAAGGTGATGGCTGGTGCTTAGTGGTGCTGACTTGAAAGAGCGTAAAGTCCTGGATTCTAATGACTATGGAGCATGACATTAGCTTGGAGAGCTGAGCTGTTGCCGCCACTCGCGCCGAATGGTCACACAACGCCAGCAAGCGGTTCTTGAACGCTGCCAGCGACGAGGACAGCCATTGGCTGTGAGGCGAGCTGGCCTCCCGATACTTTGGCCAATGAGTTCGATCGGAAGACGCCCGGTGGTACGGGTAAAAGTCGACCTGCAAGTGCTGAACACTAACTTGCAGCGCTGCCCCAGCCTTAAGTTCGGGATGGGTTGATCTACCCGCTGCAAATGATTATAAAAGTGTGGTTAGTTTATTTCAATGTTAAGTAGCAAATGTTATATATATATATATATATATATATATATATATATATATATATATATATATATATATTTTTTTTTTTTTTTTTTTTTTTTTTTTTTTTTTTTACCTCCTGGGTCATCACAGAGATGTAAATCAATTCTACGCGATAGGAAGTGATAGGAAGTTTCCACAACATCGTAACGTCCAAATATGCGTGACATCACACTTTGTTGTGGTTCGTCGATTTTTGTTTCTGGTGCAACCTGAAATGGAGCACAGAAATCGGGTCTGGATAGTTAAGAATGCAGAAAACCATTGCTCATTTTCTTTTAAAAAATTGATAAATAAGAATTAGAAACACACCTGCAGTTTTCGGGCTGCCTTCTCCACGCGAGCTAGTTCTGTGGCTTTTTGAATAAGCCCTCCTAGGGAGTCCAGGAAATGAAGAGCCGCTTTGAGCTGAGAATCCGTTAGAACCCATAGCAAGTCGTCGAGAATAAGCACAAGACGAGATCCAAGAACAAAGCAATCTGCAATTGTACAGCAATAGAGGAAATTAGTATATTGTCGAGTTAAAGAAAAATCTGGTGGATTACGATGGCTGCTTTGTACCTACTGTAGGTAGTTAAACCACTGATGAAATTGCAGGTGGTCCATATGCCTACGTTAATATTGGCTAGATGCAACATTTCTGGGGAAGTAGTCCTACAAATTAATTATGGCTTCTCCCCCACTTCATCTTAAGTAATAAGAATTCAACTTTGGGATGCCAGCAAACTGTTTTAAAGCAGTTACACTTGCTCTGCCGATCATCCCAAAAAAATTCTTCCACAAAACCTAGTTTGTACCATCTACATGACCCACGTAACTACTATACAATCACACTCACATAGGCGTTACTCCATAAGATGAACTAGGTATCTGGATAGTAGGTAGTACCTAATATCTAGGTATTAGTAGATTCGTGGTTTAACTGAAACTTACCGGACGTTCTTTTCTTGATTGTTATTCGACATCTTGCAGTATTCGTTAGCAGTCTAAGTGGTGTTAAACCCTCATCTTTTGTGGAACTTGCTTCGATTCGTGCAGTCTGCCACTCGAGCTCCTTGAATATCAGGAGCTCGGTTCCTTCTGGACCTTTTAGCCTTGTCATTCTCAAGTCCCCTTTTTGCCATGATGGTGTTTTAGACTCTACAATTATGCGGGATATTTGGACAGACGCTACGAAAGCTGGACTCTTGAATGTTATTTGAACTGTGTTGACCGCTACCGTAATACCATCAATCACCTTGTTGATAAAACTATATTTGGCAGGAGCAAGTCCATACTGTGCACCTGTTGCACGAAGCTCTTCGCATGTCTCGACTTCTATAAATACTTCATCTAAACTCTGTAAATGCAGGGGTATAATTTCATTAAAAATTAAATATTAGGTACATACATTTTTTAATTAATCCACAGGCCGAGCCAAAAGAATCTGAATATTTTGATGCAGAGAAGCAATACAATAGAGCCAAGCAGATAATTGTTGAGATTCTCACCAGAAATATAGGAACACTCTTGAGTTTGGTCCACTGAATTCGAAACGATACCCTGTTGCACCAGGCACTATTTATGCGAAGCCAAGACGGAAGTTCAAGCAAATCTGTCAGGACTATTTCATCCAACTCAAGATTTGAAAGTTCTCCCTCGCCTTTAAGTGTGCTCAGATTAATCTTATCAGCGGATAAATTCTTAGTGAATCTGCCAACGGAATAAAAGACACTTTAAAGAGGTAGCATTGATCTGCAGAGGGGGCAGGAAAGAGCAAATTTAAAGAGCCACATAGGGGTAGTGATATCAAAGATATAGGTTACCGTGACAGGTGCTTCAAAAGTTGGTTTTTGATGATAGACACCATAGCACTCCACTATTATTTAATTCTAAATGGTCTGTCTGTTTTTTGACGGCCACGTATTTACATTTTTCTCTGAAATTAAGATTAAAGTTCAACGAAGTAGGCGTGCCGAAGCAGCAGCCCAGTGACTTGTCTGACGGAACAGTACAGCACTGAGCTAGCAAAAGTGTTTTCGTTAGTGCCACACGCCAGAACAGTACTGTGCTAGCAAAATATGAAACGGTAGTGTGTGCAATTTTGTAAAATATTCAATTGTTATAACATATAAATAACAATCTTTAGTACTGTCAATTTAAAGTCGCATCCTTTTGAGTATTGATAATAATAATAATATTGTTTATTTATTAGCTATAAAGCCAGTATTTTGCATACATTTCATTACATTACAGTTCTTTTGCCCAATTCATGGCAATTATTTTAAATTCCGTATTATCTAAATCCGTAACATTAACATTAAATCTATCAAACATCCGAACACCATTATTGAATTATCTTTTACAGTACCTACCTATTATTATTATTATTTGCATTCATACTTATTTAATTCACACGAAAATTGTAGGAGATACAATTTACCTAAATTTTGTAATTTGTTCGCAATCTCAAATACCGTACAAATTTGCCTTACACATATTCTATTCCATTTCCATAGAAAATTAGAATATATTATTACTGTGTTGCTACAAAATTAAGTTTATTCAATGAAGTGACATTGGCGACCAATGAATCACAGGGAAAACACACAAAAATGAGTCTGATGTCAAAATATATATGTATTTTTTTTCATTTTTGTATCAAAATTAAATTCGGTAAAATCGTTGCATTTAACAAGTAAATAAAACGTTTGTTGTTACAGAAGCACACCAGCTTAATAATGTCTTATTTTAGGGTGGCTTGGCACTATTTTCCAGGGTTGCCTACACTTCACAGGGGTTGATTTAATTAGCTGTAACTCAATTGTGCCTACATTGCTACCTACCTATTTATAGGGATACACTAGGTCAATACCTGTAAGCTTGCTCAATATAAGTTCAGCTTTTGCAAGCTGATGGCTTTCAAAAAAATTTCAAAAGCAAACTCTAAAGCTTCGAAATTTGTCTGATATCCAGCATCACAAATTCACAATGGATTTGTGTATATGCAAAGAGAAAATGCCAGATATTCTAGCACAGTGGGTGATGTACATGTTAAAAGAAGAGTTTGATACTGAAGTCCAGAAAGAAATTGAGCAGACAGGAAAATTGACAAAACAAACATGGAAAATAACTGCTCACAACATCAGTAAGAAAATTAAAGAGTCGAGGCAGATGACCAATTTCCTGGCTAACATTCTGTCACTTGTCGACCGAGATAGACGGACAAATCAATTGGTTGCAGCAAATATTAGCAAAAATAATCTACAACTATCTGATCCCAGGCAAATCGAACATTCTTTTCACCAAGCATTTAGTGACAGCAGCACTGCTTCAATAAAAATTGATGCACTGAACATGTTGCTTCACTCCCAACTATTGCATGTAATGATCAATTCAAACCATGAAGTTAGTTCTAGATCATGGGGAAAAATAAACTCACACCTACAGCAATGTTTGCATGATGATGACATGAAAATATTTACACCAAGTTTCAAAATTCACGTGAAACTTGTTAACTCGCCCCTGCCGCAAGTAATCAAAGAAGGATGTTCTAATCTACTTTCTGCATCGGATTATTTTTACTCGCAAAACAACACAAATGTTCCCTCCAGCGACATGGCACTTGAATCAAATTTAATGAAAATTGTAAAAATATTTCATCTCATACTCTTTGCAGTAAATAAAACCTCCCACCATTTCCTGAAAATGAGTGACAAATTGTCAGAAGATATTATAGAAAAATTATTCAAGTTACTGACCCTTCAAACAGATGAAAATGTACTTGGTCCGTATGCAATCGTTTCTGCAATTGACCCACATGCAACCTGGTTCAAGCATGCCCTTCACGGAAATCTCATGCAAGGGCACATTTTTGAACTTCTTTTTGAATCGCCACTTATAAAAGAGTTGGTTGGCAACATTATCAACTTCAATGGAGCTACAGACAATAAATACCAATACGCCAAGTTCATCCATTCAGCAGAAATGTTCCGCACCATCGTCAAATATCATCAAGGGCGAAGCCTGTTTCCTGTACAAACCAACATCGAAGACAAACCAATTACGATTGAACACATTTATTTACAAATAATAAAGTATCTCAGTGACAAAAAAAAGATCGGGGCTGCTGTGTTAAGAGATGTGCTCGTTGATGGAATGACAGTTTGCCTCAACATGAGAATAATGAAGAATGAAAGTCTGGTGATGAGGGCAATTCTAGAACCATTACCATTAGCGCTTCAGAATCACTCGATACGAGCTTTGGAAGCCATTGTTGCGACTGAATTTGGCATTCGATGCCTTGTAAATGCTCAGGATGCTAAATACATATTAGACTTTGCTGCGATGGTTTTAAACGAAGAGATAAACTGCAGCCTGAATGAGAAAATAACTATTTTAAGCATTTGTGGAAAAATCTTGGCTGATCATGAAGGATTTGTAAGAAATATGGAATCAAGATTTATATCAGATATTCTGGGTTCATTCCAAAAGGAAAATTATTCACAAGACAATAAAAGAGCAAAATTGAAAGGTGCTCTCTTCCAGTATGTTAAGTACAAATAAAATAATTAAAGCTCCCACTTAAAAACCCCATTGCGTAAGCAAAATGGCACTACTCAGCAATTTGTTACAGATGCATTTTGAACATAGGCTCCACACCACTTGGCATCATGAGATTATCACAAGTGCCTAGCCTTCTTGACAAACTTACCTTAATATGGTCTTCGTCTGGAAAGGTTGAACATCTTCGATGCCTCTCCCTGGCCAGTTTTCTTGATGTTGATCAGCAATTGTCTGATCTACCCCCACTAATAGTGCCTCGTACAAAGGAGCGCGACAATCACAGAAACTCTGATTTGTCCAAGTTCCTTAAAGCCTCGCGGGACGAGCCCCACGACATTGGCTGGCATGCTCAGCTCCGGACAGCATTCACAGCAATGAGACAAGAAACCATTAAGGTGAGAAGTGGCATTGTACAAATAAATATGAAGTTTTTGCTATTGCAGGATTTCAATTTCATACATATAGGTACTACCTCTGATTTTACAATTCCAACATCCTTTATTTTTGCAGGCTAGTGTCATATTGGATCTTGTGGAGCATCTTTCTCATGATGCAACTTTAGTACCAACAACACAGCTGAAATCTAAATCAAGTGAAGAGAGAATCTCTCAAGAACTGGCAATGGCAGAATGGGTTGTAAGGTGGGTTTACAGCTAGAAATGTCAGAGACATGATGTCATCAACATTGGCTCTGGCCCAATCAGAGACTCCGTGGCAGTCGCGAACATGACGTCATACGTATCCAGAGTCTCTGATTGGCGCATAGACATTGTTGACGACATTGTGTCACCAACGTTGCTAGCTGTAAACCCAGCTTTAGGGTATTTATCATGAGCTAATGGTATTCTGCTAGTGAAACATGGTACATTAGCTAGCATTTAAGTGCTTGAAATGACGTACGTTATAATATTACAGATATGGGGAATGTAACAACTTGCTGCATGGCTCGCAAAAAAATATTGACAGCTTGCTGAAGCTATTTAACACATACGGCTGTGGTGCAGATTGGTTTCTAGCAACGGCATTTCTTCTCTGCGGTGGGCTCGCAGACAAGTAAGAAAATCAACTATGTAATTTTATAACATATTTGAGGGGGGAAAGTTAACCATCATGAATAACCTCAGTATGTAGCGAGTCTCAACAACAAATATAAAAAACTTGCAATTTTGAATCGAATAACAAAACTGTGCAAAGTTACTAACTTTCAACTTCATAGGATTGGTATAAGCATGGTACATCATGAATCATGATACACAACACAAAAGTCGAAAAAAATTAGTACAGTATAGTCATGTCATGTGCCAAATTTGTATGCAAGTAAACTATAATTTGAAGGAAACTCTAGCTACAGTTTCATCATTGGCATCTGTCTCAGATTGAAAACTTCACCATCACAACTTGCTCTTAGCAAGTTTCAGTTTTGTAATTCATCATCATAGACTTTACTTACTAGGGCGAACGCAATTTGTGTTGCGTTGAAGATGAGCGTAGCGGTTTGTATATAGCGCAAAAAAAGATTAAGGCAAGAAGCCTATGCAAATTATGGAGCAGCAAGCCGGACCAATGCTTTCTCAAAAATTCTGATCACTTGAAAATGTAAACGATTCTGACCTTTCTTTGTTTCTGTCCGAGCTGTCGGGTAGCGGAAATATGCTAATTTTGAGATCGTTGAGCATTGTGCATGTTAATACATAGATGTTACTCATGATCAAGGGTTTTTATTAGGTTTTATTGGGTTGTTTTTTATTGGGAAAAATCTGGTGATGTTTCGATTTGGTTTTGATGGTTTCTAAAGGCAAATCGAAATTGGGAACATTTGAAAAAAATACGCACTTTTAAATAAATTTCCGTACTTTTCCAAACTTGCCCAATTGTCGAATTTTGCTCTTTTTTCTGCTTTAAAAGTGAAGGGTGTGGAGGATTTTCTTGAAAAACGCAGGGGGTCTAAGTTGAGAACAAAAGTAGACACCCTGAAAATTTCATCCCAATCGAGGCAGGCGTTTGGGCGCTGTAGAGCGCGCGCAAACACACATACAAAAAAAAAAAAAACAAACAAACAAACAAACAAACAAACAAACAAACAAACACACACCAAGTGTTTTTTTTAACAGTAGTGAAATTGATGATTTCGCTTCGCTCGCTACGCTCATCAATAATTAGAATCATCGATCATCAATCACGATTGTGCTGCTGGAAATCGATGCTGCTACAAATAAATAAGAAATTTAGATTTGCAAATGCAGCTGCCCTTTTCAATAACTTCCTACAAAAGACTATAATCAGTGGTAAATCCACCATTTTCACATCGAAAACCTAACATAGTTTAAATGTAAACAGGTGCAAGACTTTTCTATCGACAATATCGTCTCTTCCGGCTGGAGTCATTTTGTGGCCAAACAAACAATCTGATAAATATCAAGAGCAGTTATTTCAGTTTGGTCATCATCTTGAAACAATAGTTGAAGAGGAATTCCCAGTTGCATCGAAAGCGTTGCGAGTACGTATGTACATCCTGGACAATGCTGAGACTGTCTCAACAGTACGGGTTTAGTTACGAGGAAACTAAACGCTTGTATTTTCGTCGTACGCGGAGGTTCACGCAGGAACTTTTCCTGGCCACAAACGCTAACACCATTGGGTTTATGGCTAGACAGAGCCACAGCGCTAATGCTAGGGTGGCTATGCAGACACCCTAGCATTCGTGCTGTGGCTGTCTAACTATAAACCCAATGCTAACAGAGTTTTGGAAAAAAATACACGTGTGGTTGAAGGGTTGTTTGATGTCAGAAGGTGTGTTAGTTTATTATGCTTTCAAAAATGACAGGTGTGCATTTTCAAAAAGTGCCTAAAGTGCCTTTTTTACGGCATTTTTACGTAGCTCATATGGAAAAAGTATGTCATATAACATGTATTAAAAACTACCATACAACATCAATTGATTCTTTCTCAGTTTATGGTTTTTTTTTTCAAGATCTATAAATTAATAATTGTTGGTGTAGGAAGTTCCCGCGTAAACATCTGCACCGACCCCTGGCCACGCAGCGGGGCATGTGAATCCAATCGTTTGCAACTTCCTTGAATCTATCTACCTATTCGAATCACATGCTAATAAAAGAGTAATACTAATAGCATGTCCACTGTTTTTTGTTACAGATTAGTGGGATATCCTGGTGGTATGTCACTCATATGTGGACCTCCCATTCCTTTTTACCAGCACATAAATGGAATCAAGTCTGCCAATGGGTGCTTTTTTGTTTAATCATCCCAACTAACCAGAATCTGTACTACTGTCTGGCACTTTTAAAACACATGGAGCCTTTGATATTGAAGTCTGTGGAAAACGGAACAATTGTCCAGCTGATTCGCAAACCTATTGACGGGTTCAGAGTGACAGAATATTTTAGCTACATAGAAACATTGTCTAAACGTCACGGGAAGGTTGTCCTTTAATGGAAGCTATTATTTTGGTTGCCTCTGTTTTTAAAAGTTTGATCAATTTTATCACATATTTTGTCACGGAGTCTGCCAACCATTCTTAGTTTATGCAAATCTGTCACAATTATTATGTAGACATTAGAATGCAATAAATATCCAAGGAAATTTATTTGTTAACAGTTTGTTTTAATTCTTAGGAACCTAGATAACATCATGCGGGTACATTTGTTTTGTGAGTTGAACCCTTACGATGAGTGGCATGAACTGGTGGCCAAAATCAGTTACATTAAACAGGACAAAAGATATATTTTATAACATTCTCTATAAAGGCCAGTCCATGTGACGCATTCAAAGTCCCCAGGCTATATCCATCTAGTCCCTGCCATCCAGCTCCAGCTTCCATCCATCAAGCTTAATGCTAAAGAGCAAATTTTTCTTTCAAGCGCATTGTAATTCAATGTCCCCCAATGCCCAGGGGGCAGGTAATTAACAGTGAGTGGTGACAAATCTAGACCCATTCCGTGGACTTTGAACAAACTAGCCAGGCCAACATTTTCCTCACTTATTTCAAATTAAAAACAGCAATGCAAAAAAATGCAATTAATCCCAAATCAAAACTGAATTGTAACTTATTTCACATTGACAAATTTTAATAATTTACATATTGCAATCAATCTACAATTTCACCTATTTAACAATCTAATGAACAAGATACATGCGCATCACTAGCACACGGTACTATACGACTCATCACTCCTCGTGTATGTTAAAGAGCTTGGCGACTTCGTTGAGGTCGTCATACTTGCGTTCGTCCTGCAGCACCTGCCGAGCCACCGACATTCGGTTGAACACATTCCACAGCAAGATGCCGACGACGACGTCGTTTCGCAGGTAGAAGATGACTCCCTTGCCGTACTCCTCGCCTTCCTTGGAGGGCGGCGAAGGCGGCTTTGTGGAAGGCGTCACCGGCTCTGCATTCTGCAGCCGATCGCAAAACAACAAGCTCATTGAACTATGCAAAATTAAATTATGTTTGCTTGTTTTTATTTACACCACGTCCAAAATTATCCATCTCTTTCATTTAAGTGCATTGCAAGGCTGGGCAAAAAAAGCCCAGAGTTTCTGGGATTATGTTCTTCTTCAAAGCAGTGTTAGGTTTTTCATTGCTAGAAATTGAGTTTGGTTAGATCTAGGTAAAAGGTTAGTTTAAAAAAAATTAACTGAAATCCTGCAGAGAAAATATATTGCTCAATGCCACCAAGACAATTACTTAAAAGCCCATCACATGTAGGAGTGGCAAACAGCGCATAGATCAAGGCTACTAACCGCCTCCGTCTTGGCACGGTTGCTCTCATCGGTAGCCGTCACGACGGCCAGAGGAGTATCCGCGTCGGTGGCCTTGGCAAACACGCCCACGGTCGGCAGACGAGCGTCCACCACGCCTGTGAAGAGTCAATGTTCACGTCACCAAGCTGCCTCAACGAACCTACACCCCACCACGGAGCACGCACTCACCAAATTCGGCAAGACAACAATTCAAAGTGTTCCAGCAGAAAAAACTAGATAGGTAAAAAGAAAATACAGAAACTGGTGACAAAAAATTTCTTTGTGACAGACTCAGAGACATTGGTCACTGGATGCTGTTCTGTGGTCTAAAAAATCTTATCTTTAATAATTATTGCTCTACATCCAAAATAACCTCATCAGACCAAAATTACGGAACACATGCGTCGAGTGAAACTAAGGAAAGAGTATTTCCTGCAAAGGCCCCATAAGAAAGCCACATTTCATTCAACAACAACAGACATTAAGGCAAGGAAACCGCACCGACCAAGTGCCACTTTGACTCACCAATTGCCTCATAGCCAACGCTAGGCCCGAGGTCAGACCAGAACATGGACTGATGCGTGTATGGCTTGCCGGCGCCAGTCATGTTCTCGCCCGCCAGCCGGCCGGACACCACCGCATGGTCGTGATGCTCCACACGTCGACGCCCCAACTTGGTGTCATAGAAGCCCGCGCAGTCGCCCGCCTGCATGACGCAAACATGCGAGGAGCGTTAAGGGGTGGAACTTTCGAGCCGGTGTTTCCATGTGCCTTATGGCGACGTTGCTCAAAATGGTTAAACAGTTATTGCTGTACATGGGAAATAATATAATGTAAAATATGCCAATACCCTGATAACAATTCAATGGGAGCCCAAGTTCTGTCAGTTGTGCTCTAAAGATCCTCCAAGTTCAAGATCCAAAAACATACTTACAATCCACAGATTCGACCTAGCCATTAGCTCGGCATTGACCAGGTAGCCTCCGTATTCTGGATCCAGCTCCAGTCGAGACGATTTAGCCAACTCCGTGTTTGGCGATGCTCCAACAGCAACGATTACATGATCGGCCTTGACCTTCGATCCGTTGCTAAGTTTCAGCGAGACCATTCCGCCCTCGAGGTCCACTTTGTCCACGGTTGCTTTGGTGATAACCTCGACTCCTTCGTCACGGACTTTGTTTGTGGTCCAGTTGCTTAGGTATTCCGGAAGAACTTTGCCCATGTTGCCGGGCTCTCGAAACACCTGGGTGACCTTCATCTCTGTTTTTTTGCCTGGGAAAATGAATGGCGCAAATTAAATACCAAAACAAGTAAAACAAGCCGTTAAGAAGATGTAAGAACTCAGATACATATTTTGAAAATCTAAATCAGTTTTCATGAGAAACTAAAACCATGGGTACCAAAACTACAGCATATAGAGTCAAAGCTGTCCTAAAACTAAAGTAACCACTGAAGTAACTGCTCACCTTTACGAGCTAATGCGCAAGCTAATTCGCTGCCCAGAAAGCCCCCTCCGACGATAGCGATGCTCTTTGCTCCATCTTTGATTATTTCGTTGAGTTCTTGGAAGTCAAATATCTCTCTGAACAAGCTGATCTTTTCTTGAATGTCTTCAGCTGCATCTTTGAAAACTGGCAGATTGTTGGGAGTGGAGCCTGAGAAGGAAAAGAAATAACATTTGTAGATTGATATTTGTATTAATATTTGCAGATTATTTACTGTAAGACCTATAAATCCAATGCTCTAAGTATTACCACCTAGAAGTTATAAAATAAATTTTGAGGTTGTGTTGCACATTGCTACGTTTCTAAAAACCCATTCAGGAGCCTGGAGAATGGAACTATTTCCATTGCTAGTTGCAACTAACCTGTAGCAAGCAAGCAGTTCTTATACTTTATCTCGTAGCCATCCTCCAAGGTCACTTTACGCTCATTCACATCTATTTTTGAGACGGTCCAGCCCCGAGCGACAGCTACACCGCCGTTGGAGTTTCCTCGCAGATTCTTGCATTCAGCGTAAAAGTCATTCGGCTCGTAGAAGAGACTTCTTTCTGTACCATTCCACTGCTTGAAGCGAAGATTGTTGTTCGCCTCTTCATCATCATTATACCAGACTTCTTTCGAAAGTGGCGGGCGCATGTAAGGATAATCACCCTCCGAGGAAATAACCAAAACTTTGGCCGAGGGATCAAGCGATTTTATTGAACGGAATGCAGAAAATGATGCTGTACCACCACCAATCAGAAGGTATGGTACATCATTGGGAATATCCGAAGATGAAGCTGGATTTTTTACAATTATCTTTGGCCGCACTAAAAACAGAAATGTTGTGAAAATTAGAACACTTTTCTGACAATTTGCTTTTTTTTCCAGGCTTCTATTTAGAATAATCTTAAATGTTTACCCACAATTGACTTAGTCTAGCGCATGAAATAGGGCTGAATGACTTTACGAATCCAATCTTCAGTTTCACATAAGACTGCCCCATTCACGTAGGCTTCGGCACCACCTAATGAATTTTCTGAAACATGTAGATTTGCTTGAAAATAACCTTGATTGTTCAAAAATTTCCCACGGACTGTGCCCCCAGTCCCCCCCCCCCCCCCCCCTTGTTGAGGGGCCTGTCCCCTAGACCTGCCATCTGGTTTCGGTTCAAGTAAACCCATGCTCCTCCCCTACATGAAAATGTTCCTACGTGCCGGCTTATACACTTTCCCCATCTTCGAAGTTCGAATTGCAAGTTTGCCTCAAAAAATATGCTTCACAGAACCCCATTTTTCTGTTGGTTGAACATTATAGTCCCCCCCCCCCTCCCAACCATTACAGTTTGGCCCCACCTAATCTGGGACCCTGTATGCCAATAAACTGCACATTAGAAATGCAACTGCAAGTTGTCGTAACTACGCAGCGACAGAAGCGGAGTAAATAAGAATTGGTTTAATTATAATTTTCTTACGACAGGAGTCACCTTGCGCCAAGGCCAGAGCAAACACCCTATCACCGCCAGGCAACCAGACCCGGCCTTACAGATACTATTTCCCATCCTATCCCACCAAATCTGTCTCTTTGTTAGTCGCCAAATCTGACGCAAATCTGTCATTTCGTTCCGAGCTCAAACTTACATTAACGGATGCATTTTCATGTTCATCTCGCTTGGCATTGCTTCGACAATAACTATCTATGAATCCAGGGATTGAATCAAAGAGTTCATGGAAAGTAATGTAAACTTGCTCAATTTCCTTCAACAACCCATCATTATGCCATCTGTAGATCTGTCATCAGCTGTCTCTTCGTTCTGTGCTCCACCGCAAATTGTCGATTGTGGGCGCTAAAACGACTGCAGTTCCTGTGTCAATCACTGATTTGCCCACATAATTTTGGCTGGAACTGTAGTGCTATTCCTAGCGTGCTATTCGTTGCGACAGCCGCGTAAGACTAAGTCAATTGTGGGTAGACCTTAATAACTTAAAACATACTTGATTTCTTTTTCTTCGGGGCCTTAGGAGAGTCATCTTTACGGTCAAAGAGTCCAAGCGCATACAACTAAAATGAAAAAGTTAGTAGGTAATTTTAAAATAAAATTACATAATTTACCTAAACAACAGTGGCTATTTTCATTTTTCTTGGCACACAATACCACTCTGAACCTATTACGTCACTTGATTTACACTTACACAGTATAAGGTAGCGGCTGCAACAGCTATTCCAAGCAAAAGTCGCCTGGTGTATGAAGATTGCTCAGGTCCGTCATTCCATGGGCCTTCCGGTTGTGGGCAATCTTGCATCAGATTTGGCTTAGGACAGACTGGAGCTGCTGGGATGGGTTTCTTGCCGGGAAAGGACTTAAGTTTTACGTCGCCGCCAGCGACATTGCAATCTTGAAATCCCATGGGTTTTTCGGGCTTGGGATAAGATGGACAGTCCTTCGGCTTTGGTTGAGGTGTACACACGTTGATTGTTTTAGCTGCCGAAGGTTTTTTACAAGGAGGTTTATTTCCTTTGCCATCTCCTCTACCTTGATTGCTTGCAAATAAGCGAGCATGTTGTGCTGAAATATTCCAATATTAACGTCATTTTGTAAGAAATTTGCATAGGCAGATAGGAACCAATCGTGTAGGCAGTAGTATACTTTTTAATATTGAAGAGCTCCTTATCATGTAGGTAAGTTTATAAAGAGAGAAACTTGATTTTTATTTATCAACTCTGCCACCAAAGTGGTTGCCACACGGACACAGATCAACAGTTATACAATAGAAAATAGAAATTACATGAATTATGAATTTACCTTTACCATGAATTATGAATAAAGGACCATTTACCTCTTGGAATTAATTTTTATCATCGATTAGGATGATTTAATAAAGGCTTTTGGGCAGCAAAAAAAACTTCTTGTGTCTACGACCATCCGTGCAGAAGTTACCAAAGTCCGCGTTTTTCGGCCTAGGTGCTTAGAAAAAAAACTCCCATAAGGTTTAACCCGTAGCGCTTTTTCGAGACAAACCTCTGGTCCAATATCACTCAAATAATTGAAGAGAGAAGTAAACGGTTGTCGTTTTGGTCGATTTCCGCATAAATTTCACATTAATAGAGAACGTCTCCTGGCTACAAATTATTTACAAAAATTTTGAAAAAATATATACGTGTTGTTAAAGAGCTACTGAATGGCGGATACTTTTTTTTTTCGTCGTTTTTTTGAAACTTGCAGCTGGGGGAATTTTCAAAAAGTGCCATTTTAGTGCCATTTTAGGCACTTTTAGAAAATTTCCCCAGCTGCAAATTTAAAAAAAACGACGAAAAAAAATTGTATCCGCCATTCAGCAGCTCTTTAACAACACGTGTATTTTTTTTCAAAATTTTTGTAAATAATTTGTAGCCAGGAGACGTTCCCTATGAATGTGAAATTTATGCGAAAATCAACCAAAACGACAACCGTTTACTTCTCTCTTAAGCATAGTCCTCCATCCTTCCTCAGTGTTGAAATAATTGGGCTCTTTGATAGGACCAACCGTTTAGCCGCGGTAAGCGGATGACCTTAAGTATGTAATTAGCGTGCTGCATATTTTTCGTGCAGTGCTGCTCTGAGTGTGCCGGACCGAGCCGTAGCAGCAGCGACAGCGCTAGGAATAGTGGGAGGGGATAGTGAAACTGTACAAGAGAATCATACTAGTCTCGCAGATTGCGCCGCGTGGAACGCCAGAAATCTTAGATAATTAATTAAAAATCCATCCTTTCAGAAAACTCTTTCAAATACGACGACTCCTATTCATATTATAGTTACGAATCTATGGTAAAAATTAATTTTAAGAGGTAAATGGTCCTTTAATGTAATATTTAATATTTCTTATGTCATCTGATTTGTATGTTCATAAAATAAATTTAATTTCATAATATAGCAAATAGGTCGGTACTGTAAGTTCCAATAGATCCAGCCAGATAAATATTGCACACGATGTATTTTATTTTCTCCTCAGGTGTGTTTGTGCGAACGAACCTCGGACTCATGCTTTTTCAGAAAATCAGTCACAACATTTTTAAATCAATCAAAATTTACCAAATTAAAGAATTGAATACTTTATAGGTACCAGTTTTTACAGCCACATTTCATTCAGAAGCCTCATTTCTTATTCATACCTATCATTTTTAAGCCACCCCCAACTTCCATGCACTGTAGGTAGGTACACCCAATGGAACAGTAGGTGCCTACACGCTCCTACCTGAGTCTACGCACTCAAAGAAAATGCACATTTAGCACCAATATTTAATATTGGTGCTAAATGTGCATAAATTATAGGAGGTATGTTGCACTGGCTAGGTCTGGTAATTTTTGCACTTTTGAAGAGGAGTCCTGAAAAAATGCCAGGTAGTAGGGTTGGGCAGTCAGTTACCGGACAGTACCCAGTAACCGGACATGGCCGCACATTCGCTTCGATAATGTCAAATGTTTCGATAGAGGCCCGCCATTTTTATTTTTGCATGCACCATATTATGATTCTTGAAAGCCACCCCCACCCCAATTCCCTTTGGCGGATGGATGGCTACTGGCAAGGGTTGAACATGGGTGTCCGGCTACTGAAATGTTCGCGAAATTTATTTTAAACTTTTTTCCTGGTTAAAAGAAGACTTGTATTTGGTAAAATCCAATTCCCACCTGACCAATAATATTTGAGGTTACTAGAAAACATATGACAACAATGCCACTGCCATTTTTAATGTCACTAGCCGTGTATTAATGTCAGAATACCCTTAGCTGTCTGGCAACTGACTGTCCGACCCTATGTCCATAGGTAGTACCTACCTACTATGAATTCAATGGTACCTATAGTAGGTACATACCTAGTGAACTTAGGTAAACTTTTATTAAAGCAATAGATAACGAGATACCAAGATAGTTCTTTTGAGCTATATGTAGGTGCATAAAGCCATTGCTTGAAGCTCTTTCAATGAATCGGCGTCACATTTTATCACCCTACTGTCTAATCAACGATCAAGGATGATTCAAGGGAAGTTGTAATATAGTTAGCAAATCCGTGACATTTATATATAATGCAGTGTTATCAAATTATGAAAGACTGGTAATAGTGTCATAAGCCGCCTCACAGTATACTTATCGGAAACTGTTATTTTCAAATTCCAAGAGAAATTTTTGCCAAGAAATACGACAGAGCTTCCCTCTTATGTGCTCACAAGTATAACTTTGGCATCATTTTTGTCTAACATCAAGACCAAAAGAAATATGTGAAATATTTAGAATATCTTACTTTGATTTAGTTGAGATCTGTGAGTTACGACCGGACGAAACACCACTGCGCTGGTTTGCAAAAGGATCTTGTATTTACTCAGCATTGTTCTATGCCGGCTAGGCTATGATCAACAAAAAATCTTTTTTGCGGCCTGAAATAAAAATCAGAATATATCCAGCGGAATCAGGCACTTGAATATATTGCACTATGCACAACACGACGATAATGTTTCACTGTTTTGTACAAAACTGCCCGTTATATTGTATTTTAAACGTATTGATTGAGCGCACGAACGTACCGTCAATCCGCCATTTTCGAGATGTCCAACGAAGGGGTGGAGGCGGGGAAATTTCCCCATGTGCGCAGAGTTTAAATTTCTCAAATATTTCGCCAAAAAAAATCTACATTAAATTTGCTATTATTACATAATTGAAATGCTTACATAGGAAATGCTTGACATATCCACGTCCTACAAGTATTTTTAAATCAACAAATCTGACGAAACGAAGACCCCATAACCAAACCAAAGTGCAAGACCACAAAATAACAAAGAATCCTTTTGGCGCCATGTATCTGGATAGCCGTGCATTTAGCCATTCGTGAACGAGGACAAATGCATAATTTTCCGATTTTCAACATCATGATTCGTGATAAGATCATGATAAGATCATAAGATAAACATCGTTTTTTTAACTTGGGTTTATTTCAAACAATGAGCAGTAAACTTTGATAAATAGATCGATAACAATTTTACGGAAATTTCATGTTATTTTACCCACAAACAGAATATAACACTATTTAAAAGGAGTGACATAGGGATAGATTGTATCTTTCGTGGCAATAATAGTGCCCACTAAAGTAACTAACCCTGCCACAAGCCTTATAGTATATTTCATATTTTTGTTCTCAGTTTCCCACTTTCCTTCAGGCTCCGGGCAGGTGCTCATCAAATTAGAGACCGAAGCTGGACCGCACTGACTTTCTTGCTGCTCACAACATGCATCTGTAGATGTTTCTACTCTACCAGGAGGTGGATAAGCACATAGGATCACATCTTCATTGGTGCAACTTTTCTGCATGTTCATCATGGCTGCTCCCGAGCAGCAAGGAGGCTTGTCTTGGAGCTTTGGAGTTGGCCTTTGCACGTGTCTCAGAGGCACTCTAGTGCATTCTCCAACAGTTTTCGTAGCTCCAATTATTTTTTGCAAATTAAGGTCGCCCCGGATCGAAATCAATCGAACTACAAAAAAAATTTATATTTAAATATTTAATCAACAAATTTAAGCAATATATCACATTTTGTTCATTCATACGTCATAAAAGCATATTTTGGCAAACTATAATTGATCACTTGATTAATTCATGTTACATTGTGCCTCATAAGATAGTTATCTGAAGGTTATTATACCATAGATATAGGCGCCATGCTTTTACAACTTATAGCCAGTAGGTACTCATCTGTTTCCACACTTTTGATCCCCCCCCCCCCCCCCCCGCCAAACCCATCTGACCCTGTCAGAGCCCGAAATGTTTTGAGGCCAAGATTGTGATGGATTTGCATTAGATTACACTGCTCTTTAGAATCCGGCAGGCATCAGCTCCCAGGATCGAAAGTATGTTGGCAATTACAATATTAGGGAAAGATGATGAGATCCTATCCTTTGGGGCAAGAGTCAACAGGGTCCACATCCCCAAAATGGGATTTTCTATTATCCCGGGATTTTGCGTGCTGCCAATCAGATTTAAAGTGCTGTTAATTCAATTGGCTGCCACCATAGAGATAACAAAAATTCCCTCTGGATTTTGGAAATCTCTTCTTTGTGGATCCGAGCCCCGAGTGACTTACTCTGGAAATATGTTCGTAGACAGTAATCCGTTTCCAGGATGGTTTACAAAAATATCTGTATGAGAATGATTCTGACAGAATCACACAAGGCCAATGTATAGGCACGTAAATCCTAAATTAACACAATACTTTACAAAAACATCAAGTCTCTTTGCACACCTGTGGTACCTAAATAAAATGTTTTCAGTACAGTACTTATTTGTGGATGCACAAGAAAGTATTCAATAGCAAATTTACCTATTCTAATACTATCATAGAAAGTAGGTACCTACCTAAATAGTAAAATTTGTTTACACTCATAATATGATGACATGATGATCTAATTGATATAATACTCAAAAATTTAAAATTATATCTCAGGCAATTTGTGTCCTAGACTATGGCACATTTTGTTGCAAATTGTAGACACTTGCGTTGGGATTAGATTAGGTACTCAACTTTGACGTCATGCCGTTATTTCGGTTCTTATTGATAAAATCACAATTTTGAATTAACTTTGAAACCAAGAACAAAAACTCATAGTTATATAATCACTATCCTGGTGAAAACTATCCTTGTGAAAACTGAATAAGTTAATTCAGACTGTTTTTTTTATCAAGCATGTGTACATGCTTTGCAATGCAGCAGAATAAAGTATGATTTCATAATTTCATACACCTAGTAGGTAATTAGTTACCTTTATAAGAACATTCAAACAGTCAAGGTTCATAATTAATCAGTTACCTGTTATATAAATCTGCAACATACTACCAGAGTTGCAAAACTGATTTGCAAATTTGAGACAGTAAGCTCCAAAATGGCCCAACACCAGAACAAGTTGAAAACGAGCTACAGTTGGGCCATTTTGCAGTTTGTACACAATTATATTTGTTATTAAGTTAAGATCACCAACATTGGACTACAATGCGGGAAATGTGAAAAATGTGACCCAGGCCATTTAGGAGCTCAGCGTCTCATATCGGTCCTTCAAAATATAATACCATTAACATAAATCTCTAGTAGGTATAGGTTGTACTTATATTATACAATTCTTACCAGCATTTTGGAATTGAGAGCGAATTATTCTCTGCATCTTTATATTGCACGCAATAAAATCAATTTTATAGAACAATGTTTAAACTCTCGAGAGATATAATAAAATCTTGGCCAGCAGTCATCAAGAAAAAACTGATCATCGAAACACGAAATCTTTCAGACAAGAACAGTTCAACTGTTTTGTCAACATTTCTAATGCACATGGAATTTTCGCATGGGCATTTTGACTGGCAACAAAACTGGGTAATTATTCCTCATTTCTGCCTGCTCTCATTTCTTCCATGTTCTTCTATTTCTGCTGAAAGAGAGACGTGCATAATACTTTACAACTAGATTCACAGAATAAGCATGAAAATAACATACTTAAAATATATTATATATAATGTCTTTAAAATTGTCAAAAACATGTATAGGCATGCAAAATATGAACTTAAAAAAAATATACATATATTATCGTTACGGTGACTGTACATGGGCAGTTGAATTATAATTCACATTCGCTTTCAGAGCTATTAGATTTTGCTACTTTGTGTGGAACCTTTTCATAGAGGAACGTAGTAAGTGTCGTAGGAACGTTTTCGTATATTGGTTCCAGAGATGATGCTGGTGAGCCATCAGATTTTAGGAACGTTGGGTCTTTTACTGCGTCTCTGATGCACTTGTAGATGTACTCATATTGGCCCTAGAACAATTTCAGTGTTACTCATTATATACTGCATTTACAGCCATGCAGAGTAACCAATAACAGAGGCATTAAAAGAAAACGAAAGCAAGGATAATTCAAATCAATTTATTGCATACCTTGGTTTGCACCATATTTGTTCTATGTTTTCGCAGTTTAAATACTGTACCAAAAACATCAACTTTCTTGCTCTCTTGTATTTGTTGGAGCAGAATGTCTACAGCTATCAAAGTGCCTGTTCGACCAACACCAGCACTGTAATGAAAGTGATATTAGTATTGAACCCCACAATTCCAGCAGAGTCTAGTATACCTACCTATAAATGTTATTAGGTATTCAATTATGTTTCGTAAATGAACGTTTCATATAATATTCTTTATGCTTCTTCCTTAAAGTAAGTAATGAAGCTTCTTCCAGACTTCTTTACCTAGGTATCTAAATAGTTTGTATTGCATTTGTTAGTCATTAAAACCTGTCTCAATGCAAAACCAAAAAAAAAAATATATATATATATATATAGGTATATAAATTATGGGAATTACCTGCAGTGTACAAGCACCATCCCTGGAGGATACAACGAGACCTGGTGTCTTAGTGTTCGGCAGAATTGCAGCATTGATTCTGTAGAGTCTGGGCAGCCAAAATCTGGCCACTCATTGAAATGAAGATGAGCTATATTTCTTTTCAGTGAACCCTGCAAAGTAGAGTAAAATAAATAATTGCAAAAGCACATGCCCCTACAGGGAGGTTTCATCCTACTACCATGCTAACAATCCAGACTTGACAAAAAACCTGCTTATATAAATGCTACATACATTTAAAGTGGCAGATGAACAACCACAACTTTTCAATTTATTGCTTAGCTGGTAACAAACCCTGCCATTTCAATTACAAGGTCCTAGTTCGATACAGACACTGGGAATATAGCGAACTTTAAATTTAATCAAGCAATAATTGAGTTTCTGCTTTCCAGAACTGTTTCAAAAATCCTTCTTGTCTTTTGCGAATGCATTGAAGATCCAAAGACGAAAGTATAACACTTACTAACACTAAGTATCCATTTGACTTCACTTCCAGCTAAATTGTTGAGGCAAATTGTACTAACCTTGTGCAAAACAATAGTTCGCTGCGTATACACAGGGAACACCAGCTCTGTGCCGCATCTCACAACCATGTCGCCGGAATATATCTGGTCACGCAGCTTGGGCAGGTAGTGGTCACACTTGGGTTTGCCGCCCTCTTCCCAGTTGGTCACCATCACTATCACCTGTACGTCGTGTTGGTGGACCATGCGCCAGAAGTCGGAGATTGTCTCTTCCTTCGGGCCCTGGCTGGCAATGTACTCATAGGTGTTGCTGAAGCCCTGGAGGAGGTAATGCAGAATGCTTTTATATACCATAACTCCATTTTTAGTGGTGAAGAAGAAAATTAAGCATGCTATAATATTGGTTACACGAGCCTAGTTTCAAAAAAATCTGGCACGAGTTGTAAATATTCAAAAGTTTGCAAATCCACTCTCATTCATGATGAAAATAAATTGTTTTCTAAAAGGTTTGCAGTGACGGGTGGTGCTTTTGTTGGAGGATATGCACAATTTTTCAAGGAATTTCCCATTACTACAAAGCTGCAAGCCTATACAGTCAGCGCGCTTTGAGTTTCATTTAAACTATACAACCCAATGGCCCAGATGAAGGTACCATACCATACTTACTAATGGTGCAATGCAATACTAACTGAAGTGGACCACAATTTCCTTCAACTTCTGGCCAGGACATCTTAAAACAAGGTGTTCTGATCTATGCCTGACCCATATAATATATGCCAAAATAAGGGAGCTGGTGGTGGCCTCCTAGTTATTTTTGTCACGGGGCTACTGCGTCTGGAGTAACGCCACTGGAGATCTCTCCTAAATTCCGTTGACAAATTTATTTGGGGATGAAAATTGTTGCGTGTCATTGCTGCATTTCAAATTCCTATCTTTACATACTAAATTAAAGACTTATTAGATTAGATATGGTGTTTTTCAAGCAAAACTGAAACAACACATCTAGACTATGACTCATCATCTCATACCTTAATTTTATTTCATCCCAATATAATCTCTCTGTTCAGTACAAATTCAACCAAGAAAATAATTACATTATTAAGACTAGATAATCATATTCATATACAATCACCAATCAAGATAACACATTTAACCATCTCTCAAAAACCAATTAATGAACCACCAATAACTGCAACCTACTGTTTTCATTGCAATACATCCAAATTGACTTCAGTACAACTATTTTCTACTCAGCTGATTGACTACACAGTACACACGACAGTCTGCTTCAACTATCATGCTCACAACCCAACATGCCATGCATACCTTTACAAATGATGCGTTGATGTAGTCTGAAGAAGGATCTTCATTGATAACATCCAAAATTACTCTGGTGGCATCATCTAAATTAGTCAAACAAGAAAGAAATACTGGTGTGTAGAATTAACGTACATATCAGGGAAGGTTAATATATTTGATGGGCGTAGCGAGTGGAGCGAAATATTCAGTTTCACTAGCCCCAAAAAAGTGCTTAAATGTGTGTTTTTGTTTGTTTGTGTGAGTGTGTGTTTGTTTGCGGTCTTCTGGCCAAAAGGCTGAACCGATTTTGATAAAATTTGCAGAGGTCCTCTGCCAGGTTCTAACTTAGACCACCTGCTTTTATGGAAAACGTCGATTCAAAACTTTTTCTTTTAAGTTATTTTTTACAATATTATTCGAATTTTACAAAATTTTGAATTACTGTAAATGTCAAAGTTCTTTACATATCTTCATAAAAAATTATAAACATGTCGATCTTATACGTATATTTATTATCCCTGAAAATCTTAGGTCGGTAGTACTGACTTTCCGATTGGTTTTTATTCGTATTTTTCGGGTGTTTTTTTTTGTGATATGACACCGGACTCATGAGAGTTCGGTTTCCTTTGTTTCCTGAGTTAAAAATGGGTTTGAAATCGAAGGTTTCACTCCGCTCACTGCACTCATAAAAAATATGGTACTTTAACACCACTCCAATTCAGGTTTCCCTGTTAGCTAATATTAGTTCACACTTCACCTGCTATGGCACAGATTGGCAGGATCGTCAACAGAAAAGTCTTTAAAATATTTTTGGAATTATAATTTTAATTAAGAGGCCACTAGCGTGGGCTATATATTGTGGATGTATTTTATTATTCTCACAGCTTCCACAAATTACTACCTTAAAGTACGAAAAAAAAACGTGCACAGTTAATTTATTAACATTTGATATAGGATTTAAAAATAAATTTAAAAAAATGCTAATTCACCCAAAAAAATTAAAACAATAGTAGGCAATTTTTGTCTTACTTTAAAAGATTACTGAAGAAGATGGAATAGAGGTAAAAAAAATACTTCAACAACTATATCAAAGATCGTTTCTTTGTACACCATCATTTTCTAAACAATTTTGAACCAACATGGCTTCCTACAGAAGCACATTAAGCAGGGGTGTTTTGCAAGTTTTGAAGCCTTTTTGTGCTAGTTGGTCTACGACAATTTGATGTGAAAGTATCTAAAAATTTTGAAGCTAACGGTAAACTCGGATCTCTCTCTCTTTCTGACATCGTCCTTTTCTACCCCACGCTGTCGGAGATACCCGGATTGCTTTTAGAATCTCGGCCGCCGGGGCTTGGTCGTTAACCATTAACCCAAAAAACACGGATCGACAACTTGCATTGGCTGGGTCTGAGCGATCGATAACGTTCTTGATCGAAATCTATATGTGTCACAGTCTTAGAATCGAGTGAAAACGATTGGTCGATAACTTTCTTAGTTCACCGACAGCTAGTTGTCGACATCGGGGAAGAATCTAGGAATCGCAGTGGAGAAACACGATTCAAACTATTTTGCAATAGTAAAATTAGTCGTGTTCTTATCTGTGCAAACAATAAAACATTAATAAGCAGACTTATGGACCTAAAATTTTTGGCTACTTAAATTTCTTGCAAGTCATACAAATGGGAGGTATAGCAAACCTTTTTGTCACCAAACTCAGAGGGGTGCTTGTAAAAAAGCATTCTAATAGGAACTAAACGTGCATAAGATCACAAGGGCCGGGCGAATTACACAAATGTTGTGCAAAAAATGTTTGGTATCTGGGTATCAATTGGGCTAGAAACTCAATTTAAATTTTGTTGTGATCGCGTAATCACTAATCAGTAATCGGACATGGTTTTCGGAGTGTAAATACAACCTTATCGCGCATTGCGAAGTCTTTTCATAAAATCTATTAATTCTATTTTATCAAGAGCATCAGATTTTATAACAATGGTCAACAGTTTATTAAGATCACAACAAACCCTTCAAATATTTAAAAAGCCAGTGATCCCACCCCCATTCCCCTGTCGGTTTTGACCCTCGGTTCCCAAGGAAGGCCAAATCGGACCTCGTAACCAGCTTAGGTGGATTATTAATCCCATGATTTGTTCCATTCTTATAATGCGTGTGTTCTCTGTTTTAAGAATACTCATATGCAGATATTTTTGGGATTTAGATTATTCTAATTATTCTTATATAAAACATGAGCAGAAGGAAAAGTTGAAATTTACATTGCAATTATTTTGTTATTTTTCCTAGCATTGGCAAAGCCGATCTTCGTGTTTGTAAAATCGAATACAAACAAACAACTTACACGGCAATATGTTGGTGTATCGGTTTTTCTTCTTGTTGTCAGGCAGCTGAGCCGCAGTGAACGTGTTGGTGTCACTGATGTCGACGCTCAGCGCCTGCAGCAGCTGGAACTCGCTCCCGAGCCGGCCTTGAGTCTCCAGAAGCTCGTTGCAGTGGGTCTCAAACTTGCTCAGCGCGATGGGCAAGGGACGCACACTGGCGTTGGAGTTCTTAGGGTTCCTGAAACTTCGATAATTTCAAGGTAGGTACTATTGTTCACACATATCTATGTAGGTATCTCTTAAGTGCACAAATACGGTACCTAGTCATGCTAGTCAGAATATTCTTATTAAGCTAATTTGAAGCAATGTGGTTATTAATTATTAGAAATGCCTATAATATGCATTTCTTTCTTATATTTTTAACTACGATTATTCTTACATTATTTCTTTGTCTATTGATTATATAAATACTATGTAGATTGGTATTATATATTATGTTATATTTATAGTAACTAAGTTGAAATGTTCCGTGTGTGGAACATTAAAGACAAAGCGTACATGTGCAAACGATGGTAAATAGATAGGTTTTCAGTAAGAGGGGAGAGTGTAAATGAAACCATGGAATGAAATTTGGTTTCTACTTTCTAGGTCTTGAAACTTAGATACAATTTTATTTTTGATGCTAGTAAATAATCAGAACAGCGTCAACAGGCTGTTATTAAAATATTATTATTCAGATGAGCACAAATTAATAACAAAATATAGCGCAAGCACTCGTCTCCAAACTTCACAACTGTACGATATAAAATCTTATAGCAATAAATACCGCAAAAGACATTTACAATACTCAATTCCGTTCATTTTTAATAGTCTACCTGCTGATGCAAGAAATATAAATAAGTTTAAAGATGAAAAAGCAGAAACAAAGGCTTGGTTGCTTGAACATGATGCCTGAAATGTAGGCAACTGTATGAAAACTGATATATTACCTATATTTAAAATTTAAATAATATGAATCTTATTGTAAATTATGTAATTATATTATTTATTATGACTTATTATTTACTGTTATGATTTTGAAATTACTCCACTTTATTCAAAGAAAAGAAATAATATCCTACTTCAAGCCAATTTTAGGCTTTGTAGGACTCTTCATTTAAACAACAAAGAAATAAACTGTGTACAAATTTGAATGAATAAAGAAATAAAAAAGTCTTGACGGAGGACGTATCTGAATTAATTCGGTCTTGGGGTTATTATAATTGTATCTTTGGTCTTGGTCTTGCCTACTTGGTCTCAGTGACTTTATTTGTTTCATTCATACAGATGACTTCTACTAGGTACCTGACAAAATAATTACAGTTCCGGCCACCATTTGATAACAAGCCAGTCACCAAAACCATTGGGTTTATAATTATAAACCCAATGCCGAGACCAAGTCTGCGAGACTGCATTGTCAAAGTCTTGCTTACTCGCTCTGCTATGCGGTCTTGGTCTTGTTAGTTTACGCGAACGAGTACGCGAGACTGCATGGAATAGCCAATTCAGACATGGCCTGAAATCAGGACCTAGACCAGGACTTCGACGAAGATAATTCAGACACATGGTTATAACTTATATGCTATGACCACGAGCTGCTTGTTGCCACACTCCTTGCTCGGTGCTTGGGTGTACCTACTCATTTAAAACCGAAATATTTACCTAACCCAAAATAAACATTGCAAACTCGTCAAATCTTGTATTCTCGGCGACGTCGACAACGAGGCTATTGTGTATGGTATAGAATTATATATTTTATATTTACTGACAAAATTCGTCCTCTCCAAAGCGCCAAAAAAAGCCCAAATTACTCTTACTTGGTCTGCACTAGATCGCAGTTAGCAACTCTTTTTCACAACGGTAACTATTAATAGTTACCGTTAATAGAACGCCCAAGCTTATATATATTACATAGTAATTATAATAATATTGACATTGTTGATGTCCATCAGGGAAACAAAATGTCAAAAGCCCAGGGTGTGATATAACACCCCCTCATCCCAGATAGAAATAAGAATAAGACGACTTCAGCACCCCCTGAATTTCGACGTCCTGAGCTGGTTCCCCACTCGCCCCTGCCTAGCTACGGCCCTGTCTCCATTTTACCACTAACAATAATTAGAAGTCACCGGACACAAAACGATCAAAGTCTGCTTACCATGGCAGTTTTCCGCGGCGGTACATGACTGCGGCAGTGGCCAGCAAACCGGCAAGCAGCAAAACTCCGAGGATCCCAGAGACGATCTCGACGGCATTGGCGTTGGGTGGTGGAATTTCGAGGGAAGGTGTGGTGGTTGTGGAGGTAGCGGCAGTGGTAGATGGTACTGAGGTCGAGGAAATGGGAGTGGTTTCTGTGGTCGTGGAAATTGGACTGGTTTCTGTAGCATTTGTTGACGTGGGTGCTGGTGTAGTTTCTACAGTGGTTTCAACAGTGGTTTCAATAGTGGATTCATTAGTGAATGCAACAGTAGTTTCTATTGTGGTTTCAATTGTGGTTTCATAATTGAATGCTACAGTAGTTTCTTCAGTGGTTTCATTAGTGAATGCAACAGTAGTTTCATTGATAGTTTCGTCCATACGTCCAACAGAAGCTCCGTCTGTTTTGGCCTCAGATTCAGTTGTTCTAAAGTCCTTAGAAGAACCCGCTTCACTGTAACTGTCAGCTGTTTCAGCAGCATTTTTTGTTGTCGGTTTGTTTGTTGCCGACAATCCAGTGGTCACGGACGGAGGAAAGGAAGATGTCGTGTTCTGTGTAGAGGAGGATCCTTCATCCGGCATAGTTGGTGTTCCCGTTTGTGCAGTTGAAATCTCCTGAGTCGGTTTGCCTGTCACCTGCGATCCAGTGGTCGCAGAAGTTGTATGGGAAGAAGTCCAATCCATTGTGGATTCATTAGTGAATGCAACAGTAGTTTCTATTGTGGTTTCAATTGTGGTTTCATAATTGAATGCTACAGTAGTTTCTTCAGTGGTTTCATTAGTGAATGCAACAGTAGTTTCATTGATAGTTTCGTCCATACGTCCAACAGAAGCTCCGTCTGTTTTGGCCTCAGATTCAGTTGTTCTAAAGTCCTTAGAAGAACCCGCTTCACTGTAACTGTCAGCTGTTTCAGCAGCATTTTTTGTTGTCGGTTTGTTTGTTGCCGACAATCCAGTGGTCACGGACGGAGGAAAGGAAGATGTCGTGTTCTGTGTAGAGGAGGATCCTTCATCCGGCATAGTTGGTGTTCCCGTTTGTGCAGTTGAAATCTCCTGAGTCGGTTTGCCTGTCACCTGCGATCCAGTGGTCGCAGAAGTTGTATGGGAAGAAGTCCAATCCATTGTGGAGGAGGGTCCCCTTTCGGGATTTTTCGCTGCTCCCGTTGGTGTGGTTGAATTCCCTCGTACCAAGATGCTTGTTGCCAATAATCTAGTTGGTGCATTCTCCTGAGTTGATTCGTCTGTTGCCGTCGATACAGTTTCCATTGACGATGAATGGGCAGTAGTCCCATCCTTAGTTGAATTGATTTTTCTATCCTGCTCAGTAGATGTTACCTCAATTGTGGCACTAGTCACGTTTGTTGGAGCTGAGGATACTCGGGATGAAGAGTTCAAGACCATAGATATTGATGTGGTCGTAATTGTATGAGCATGCCCTTCAGTCCCTTGAGAATCTGTTGAGATGTAAACAAGACATAGAGTATTAAGCCCTTGATTGAATTTCAAAATCAGTGTTTTATAATAGACCTTTGTAATAGGCTATCCATTGACTGGAACATGGATTGCAAGCATGGCCTAATTCAGAGCTAGGCATTTTGGTTGTTGTTTCAAAATAAAAATAATTAATAGTGGATCAAACACAAGTTAATTTATAGATGGGAGATGATTATTGAATCAGGTGTTCTTTGTATTTCCATGGGGGCTTTCTAAATTCATAAGGTGTCAATTAGGTGCCAATTTTTGGCACCTGATTTGGCACCTGATTGTGGCACCTGATCCTCTGCCTCACACTTTTGAAGTGTGAGGATTCCATAGATTAATTATCTTACATTTTTAGAATATGTAAAAGACAAATTTCTCTAGGATTGCAATTACCTAATCCTAGACCTCCATTACGGCAAATTTGCTAAAAAACAAAACCGAATTCATTGCAATCCAAATGGAATATTGTCTTATGCTGAAATTGTTCAAAGAGGGATGAGCTCTTTCAATTGAATTGTTGATGACCTATAAAGTAGAATTCCTTTGTGTATGGAGGCAAAATGTTCTAGTGGGGTATTTTCACAGCAATTGTGAATAACATGATATGTGCATGAAATTTTGCAAACTGTGGCCACAAGCTGGTCTTTGGAGGTACATTTGCGGAAACATAAAGTGCGTCTGTCGAAAGAACATTAAGTCATTTTCAGGTTCGGTTGAAAACAGTGTAGGTATGGGCCGGATACTGACCACCCATGGCTGGCCATGTGCTTTTGTAGGCCTGGGACAAGTTTGACAAACCCGTTTTGTAATCAGTAGCAGCTTTGCTCTGGCAAATGATGATCTTTAAGACTTCATGATTCAGTTCACGCAGGAGTTTTAACAATGTTGGCACGTACCTACTTGCCTAAAACACGTAATTATGAAGAACTAATACAAAAAAAGTTTCTGCATCTTCCCTCCACTACTTACACAGATCTAGCATTACTTTTCCATTATTTGAGAAAAATTTGTTTTTCTTAACATTATTTCGTGTGCATTATTTTAATTGCTTCCCTTGTCTCTCAATCAATTTAAGGTAGTTGCTTGTACCAAGACCCGACCTATTTGAAGGTGGCTCGCCCAGGCAGGTCGGAGATGACAAGAACGGGAGATATTATGATTTATATCAATGCACAAATTACTCTGATAAATGGGACAAGATGCATTGGGTGGACTGTCAGGTTGAGCATTTTAACAATGGTTAGTTGCATAATTAAATAAGTATCATCACATTCCAATGCAGGATACGTTTGGCGGCTCTTATTTTGTTTGCCTACTCGATAAAGCAGGTTTACCCGAACCAGTCATGGGCTGAATCTAGATAAGCCTCTACACCAATTGGCTACACCACGCAATTGCTGGGACGTGGGTCTGTTATCGAACCCCTACCAGTTTTTAATTAGGTACACTGTTTTTCAGCCTTGCCCATTCCTCAGGACTTGTAATATTTTGCGGGTGCACTTCATGATTTCAGAAGTGTATACCGATCAATAAAAACGAAAAGTATCCATGTTGGATGGAGGGAAAAAACCCGGCCCAGGCATTTAAGAAAAAGTCGGCCCACAAGAAAATCCATTCCCTAGGAAACGTCACCCGCTTTTCTGAAAGTCAATTCCCTAAAAAAACATCAAAAAACATCACCCGCTTTTCCAAAAGTCAATTCCCTAAAAAAAACGGCGTCGCTCCTGTGAGGCCTTCCTTCCATAGTTTGTTTCTTGTGTCTCGGACCACGAGGGCGGCCCCCAGCCGGTCTAGCTTTGGGCACTTGCTTGGTTGCCTAGTGGGCCTATCCAACCCTGTTAAAGTGTGATTTTATCAAGAAAAAAAATGCATATCAAATTTGCTTATATAATCGACTTAAATATTGATTAATTGCCTTATTATGCAAACTTGATAGCCCCCTTTCCCGTAATGTGGCATCCTTTTAACGCCCCTGCTGGCTCCCGCTTGAGGTGACGACTACAAAGTGACAAACACTGCCAACTCCAAGCTGGCAGGCCACCATGGACCATGGTATAAAAAGTAGCACAATCAGGAACAGTTTTCCATCACCGACCATGGTGGCTGCACCCTGCTACAAATACTAAGTATGTGATTTTTACTAGAATGGAAAACATTACAAGCTTATTTTGCATCATTGCCCAAACTTGTCAACAATCAGAAAAGAAACCTGCACATACAAGGAACAAGTTTGATGTAAAACAGGGATAATTTGACATATTACACCGTCTGCGCTTGATGTAATTATACTAAATAGTTTCGTAGTAAATTTCAAGGGAGCGTGCTTATTTGAGTTTGCTTGTGGTACATTTTGAGGAAGCATAGTAAAATAGGTGTCAGCACTGTAATTACCTTCAACAGCGACTGAAGCCAAAGCTACGATTACTGTCGTTCCAGATTCCGAGGCTCCTCTCCCAATGTAAATTAAAACAAACAGCAGGATCACCCTCCATCTACAGAACATTGTACAGCAGCTAGCCTAATCAACTGCACACTGAGACTGAAAGGAAAACAGACACCCTGATAAGACGTAGGATATGACCGCACGGGTTCAGCATCATTTCCTGCTGCTGTCGAAAATCAACACTGAACTTTTTACTTACTTTGGCTACCACTGGCTCTCTTCCATACAAATAGACATTATGCTCATTTTTGATAACACATAGGCCAATCTCTAAATAGATTACGGTAGAGATAAGATATTGTCAAAGGATTAACATTGTACTAATGCAGGTGCCGCCAGCATTTGGCATTCAGTACGATACAGTTGTGACCAATGGATGACATTTTCAGTGAGAATCAAGCGCGAAGCAGGCTTGGAGACTTTACTTGTACTGTTCGGTATCAAATTAAGATATTGCGAGCTATGTCCGAACATTATACACAGTTGACAACAATTGTTATCTGTTTGCAATTATTATTGACTTAGGCTGATTAAACGGTCATTTGTGAAATACATCATTCAATCTTCCTCATTGAGATATCTGGTTTGCAAACCCAACAAGGAAATTCTGTTCATTCCTGTAGCCACACAGTTCCCCAATAATAATTCCACAAGACTACTAACAATTAGGGACTAGCATAATCCATCCCAGCGCACTACATGCCATGCATCTTCACTTTTACAATGCATTTATCCTACTTATTAGCAAACTAACTGCAATAATTAGCTGGAATGCAAGGTAATGCAGATGGGAGCACTGAATCATGACGTCAGATAAACCCAAAAGATAACCAATGCAAGGAAAACAGAGCAAATTGCCAAAGTGATAGTGGACCGTGGTGACTACAAACTTCCAGTTCCTTCTGTAGCTGATATGAAAACTCGACGCAAAAACAGATATATTCTTTCGAACACATTTATTGTGAAATATTCTTCCACGAATACAGATAACATTTTAGTATAGCCGCTGGGGCGGACCCATGGTCGACTTGATGTGTAGCGAGCGGACGTTCTGCCAGTGCTTCTTCAGCAGGGAGACGAGGAAGTTGACAGACAGGTGGACGTTTTGCACCAGCTCGTCTTCGGACATACCAACGTGTCCCACGGCAACGGACAGGCACAGAACCTAGACACGCGAGCACGGTCTCAGATTAATTTTCAAGACATGGTCAGGTCTATTCTTCCAAAGGTAGCGCAAGCAACCAAAACTTGATGCATCACAAAAAGAACATTTAGTTTTATTTCCACTAGCTTTTCAATAGGCAACTTTCGAAACCCAGAACAGAAATTTATAAAATCACTATTGTTAGTAGGTTAATTTTCAACAGGAGTAGGGTTGAATTTTCATTGTACATATTTTAGGGTTTTTTTCAAGGTCAAAACTTCCCGCTTCATTTTGATAATATTTCTATCATGTTCGTACCTTCTTCATCTGGAACTTAATTGTCGCCTTGACTTCATCAATCTTGGCGATCATCCCTTCCTGATGCTGCAGCAGGCCAGGGAATTTGCCAGCCTTGTTCAGACCGGGACCAAGGAGACGAGGGATCTGCTTGATGAGAGCCTCACTGGCCAGGAAAGCATCGTATTTCTTGGCTGTCACGGAAACAACACTTTTAGTACACAAATATGGACTTCCAAATAAGGGTTTCTCACAGCTACATTGCAAGTCAATGGCAAACACCAAAAATGAGCATCAATTACCCAATTTCTTGACGAGTTTTTTGTTCTTGTTGAGCTTCTTCAGCGCCTCGACATCCATGAATGGAACATTGTTTGCCTTGGCCTCGTCGCAATGCTGTTGGTCACCAAGAATGCAAACTTGCATTTTAGGACGAGGGATGTTTTTCAATCTGACAAGGAACACAATAATGAGCATACTAATAGGAAAATGTAAAATATCTGTCCAATGGGAAAATGACTAACCGTTCAGTTAACTAACAGAAACCAACCACATATATTTAGTAAACGGGCAAGAGGTTATCTAAGCGTGGAAAATACATAATTTACTAGGCATGTATTGCTGCTTGGAATGCCTTGGAAGATGTTTTGACCTACCGAGTTCACCCCACGTATACATTGGTGCTCCATGACTTGAGTATAATATTATAATATGCCAAAGCAGGGACCCAGATGAGAATGGGCTAAAAGATTACTCGAGTACGATCAGTGTAGCAGAAAATGTAAAATGATTGAGTGAAGATGTAAAAATTGCACCAAATTTGTTTAGGCTTCAGCCTAATCTAGTAAAAGCTACATATCAGCCGTCAATTCCGAAGCAGTATTGTAGTCCCAAAACAATTGATTCTCCAGGGCAGAACATAATCCATATCCTAACAAGAATAATTGCCTTGATTATAATTATGAGACCGGCATTACAGCACCCTCAGCGGAGTAGGTACATACATAATCTTAAGCACCCTTTTATTTAAGACCCTGGGTACGGGTCCGCCAAGTGAAGCTTGGCTACCTGACGGAAACATGCGGTACATTTTATTGCACTTCAGATGAACTTTGCCATGTGGCAATGTTCAAGAGAAGTCTAAAATGCGCCTCAAAGTCAGGTTGTGAACGTACTTGACGGTGCCAGAGAAACGCTTGTCCTTCTGGGGGTCATAATTCTTCAGTCCAATTTGGATTTCAACTGTCTCCAAAAACTTCTTTTTGTTGACTTTCGATCCCTTTAACACGGCGTTCACGCACTCGTACAGGGTGTCCCTCGACACCTTCGAACTGAAACATCACAAAACAACGCATTAACAAGTGTGTCACACGCAGAACCTGTGTAGATTCAACTATCAAATTATGAGAAACAAATCTTGAATAATAATTGATAGAAACGAGTTTGGATGTAAACTATCTCACAGGATTAAATACGCACCTCATCCTGCGGCCTGTGCAACCGTAGCGAAAATGAATGAAGAATCTTAATGGCGCCGACGCTCGCGGATTGGCTGGTTCCCGACCACGTGCTGTGAACAGGCACCTGCGCTTCGGCTTACTTTACACACAGTATAGATTGAAATGGCGGTCGATTTAAGCCATAGAAGATTCACATTGGGTTGTCGGAAGAATTAAAGTATACCTACAGTCTAATAAATCACAGTATTGATAAAAAATGTTGATGGCAAGCTTCAGCTTGAATGACACTACAATTTTTCCAACAACGACGCAATTGGGTGGTGTTATTTAAAATTTTAAGACATATCTTTAGCGCTAGTTTGGAAAAAATATATATTTCATTCTGGGTTTTGACTGAAATAAAAATCTCCCTGATCTTCCAAAAAGGGGATTTTTAATTTCAACTAGTTATTTTCAAAATGTAGGCGTGTTGTTAGACGTTTTAAGCAATAGGAGATGTTCAACAGACCCATTCCCCAACCAATTCACATTCACCTCTACAATCACTACAAAGTACAAACAGCCGTAGCGTAGCATTGTATTACCTTCCTCGATTGTAAGCAAGCTCATTTGAGCCCCCGCCCTCACTCTCTTGATTGCTGTTACACTCTAAAAAATGGCCGTGTAAAACTAGCAGTTTAGGCGACCTAAGTAGTTGCAGTCACTTTTGATGCAGTAAGGAACAGCTAGTTCATTTTTATCTACTTCTGCATTCACAGACTGCTGAAACTAGTTGGTTAGACTGGATCAGTAGCTGCTAGTTTTATCTACTTGTGGTGCATGAAGCAGCTATATTGGTAGCTGCTAGTTCATAAACAGCTTGTGGAAATTTTAGGAAAATTGGGAAAATTGGGAAAACTGAAATATAAAAATATTAGTAATTTGGAACTTTGTATATTATAATTCCTTTATAAAAAAAAACAAGTATACAATACAGGTAAAATAGAAATGACTAAAACAGTTTTTGGATGATTGCATCCACATATAAAAAGAAACAATTTATAAATGTATAAAACAAAGTTATACCCAGTTTGGAACAGTTTATTTTACCACTTTCAGGTAGGGGGTAACATACACCGCATTTGGTTTAAATTAAACATTAATATTTGCTGCCTTGGTCCCTCCTTTAACTGATTAGTTCATACAGCAAAGAAATACAGCCTTACAAATGAGGGAGCCAGTATATATAATTGTGTATATCAAACAACCTCAAGAAAAATACATGGAACAGAAATCTGCACGTGTGTTTTGATGTGTTTTACAGTTTAGCTCTGATTTTGACTGGTTTTTGTTTCTAAAAAGGACCATAGTCGACATTTTGGCTGAGCGAACTCAGCCGAAATGTCCACTACGGTCCTTTTTTTAGAACCAAAAACCAGTCAATATCAGAGCTAAACCGTGGAACACTTCAAACAATCCGTGAGAGGCTCTGGAAACCACCGAAAGCTGCACGTTTGACGGTTTCCGCTTACACATTATAAGAATCCCGACAGTAAAAAAAAAACCAGAAATAAAAATAATTAACCCGTAAAGACGAAGTTGATTGCATCTAGGCTAATTTAAATTTTTTGATGAAATTGACATAGGCTAGTTTTCCAGATTTTGTTGACTTCTCTTTGAGCCACTCAGCTGACCAGAAATTTAAAAAACTTTCATAGTAGGTAGGGTACCCAATGTCAAATAAGTAGTATGATGCTACCAGGAGCTGTAAGACCTGCAGCGCGGTTACAGCTCCGCTGGCCTGGCAGATTGTTTCACCTTGCGCGAGTAGAAAAACTTCTGCGATAACGCCATCGCTGTGATATGCCAGTATGCATGGCGACTGGGTGGGTGAAGTGCTCAGGTTGATTTGACCACCAGCCTGAAATCACATATTCACATTACAGATAATTATAGGAATGAAGCTTTGTAATGCAGTGCAGTGCAGGAGCCAGTTGCGTGCAGTTAGGTGCAGTTACGAGCCACAAGACCCAAGTGATGAGGTTCATGCAATCCAGAGGTATACTATGTGGAGAAATTAGTGGGAGGAACCTTTTATGGGGACTGCTAGTGGCTCCTACATGGAGCAATTTGGGGGAGAGTGCGTTCCTGCTAGCAGCGTGCCCTACAATGCCTCACATGAGTTTCCTACGAGTAAGTCCCTGTGATTAAGCCAACGCCTTGGGGCTTGGTGTAAGGACGCACAAAGGTTGTGAACCGTTATTGAGATAGGTAACTTGATCGTTGCAAGATCACTACGTTGAACGGATGAACTATTTTCAAGAATATCACTTTGCAGTAGGTACATCAGTATCGTGCTTGTTTCCTTGACAAGTTCCATCCTCTCAAATGAAATTGATTTCAAATTAAAAATGATAAAAAGCAAATTTTCTCACCGGTTCAATGACAATCGCAGGCCTGTTGTCTTTCAGCCGGCGAGGATGAAGCACCATCTCCAGTTCTTGTAAAAGCTTCAGCTGTGCCACATCATCGGGTGCTTCTTTTGAAAAAATTTTGCATAATTTCTTGACGACGGTCGCAAAAGTTTCTTCCATCTGAACGTCAAACATCAGCGTGAAATCATAGATCAGCTGCAAGTAAATAATAATAACATTAGTGCATGACATCAGGATTGTTAAAAATAAATTATAATAGATCAGCATTAAAATTGTATCAGCAAATGGATATATTCTAACTGCAGGATTGAAAAATCGTTACTTTCTTCGAACAAAGACAGGGGTGGGTCACCAAGCCTTTAACCCAAAAGTTGCTACCAGCACTAATCGGTATACTTCTATAGGTACACTACTGTAGTCAACATACCATTTTATAATTTCCCAAATGTGGAAATTCCTCGACAAGCAAGCTCGTTGACACAAACTTTGCATGCTTGTGGCGCAAGGCTTGTTCATTATTAAAGGCCTTCACAGCCTGACGGCGTGCGGCAGAAGTTGACTTAAGAAGTATTTTTACATGCTGGCTCTCCACGCTGCCTTGCTTTTTAAGTTCGGCCAAGAGGGCATCGATGTCATCTTGCACGTTTTCTTGCATATGTGCCCTGAAATAAAAAAATACTTGACAAATAGAACAAAGTTAATGATATGAATTGTTTAAAGAGCCACAGTGGATAAAATGTTGTACTACAACAGTTTCTAAACATACATTTCAGTCGCAGAAGGTGAAACTTTGCTGGTAGACGTAGAAGGAGCTGGAGAGTTTCTAATGCCATTTTTTTTTTTCTCGGCGCACCTTGTGTTGCGGCAGAAGTTTGTCAGCCTGATACGAACCGAATCCTGAAAGTCAGTACCTCATTAAAAAGTTGATCAATTCAGCAAATTATCCAAGAGGCGCTAGTTAATTATAAAACATACTTATAAAAATGTATTCAACCTGCTTGTTTGGAGAAAACAAACATAGCATTTTTTTACCTTTAAAGTTAGTAGGTATCCACTTACGTTTGTTGAGCAGCCTAGATGATCGGCAAATTCCGGGTATTTTGAAATGATAGTTTGGCTGTATGCCGCATAATCTTGAGATGTGGGATGCCCATTGGTTTGGCTCATTAGGAAATGGCCACACTCGCGAATAAATAAGGTCGATTTTTTTAGCAACGATCCTTTCTCTCGTTCTACTTTTAGCATCGAGCTAAGTTCCGGCAGGGGTGTGGGGAAAGTAAGTACAGTTTTTTTTCTTTTCATTTTGATGGATTCCTGCTTTGCATTCTCAAAATTTTCTTCTAAAACTTCAATTACATTCTCAGTATTTCCATCCAAATTTTCAATCAAGTTTTCTCCATCCTCGGTATCGTTTATCGATGGTGGCATTTCAAACAATACCGGACACGATATTTCAATCTGCAATTAAAAAAAAAAAAGAGCAGTAGTAGCAAACAGAGAAACTTTACATCCCCTCAAAAACCAGGTTATGGTTGAAGTAGATTATTAGAGACTTTATGGTTTCTCAAAGTTGCAATCCATGGCATAGTTTACTCTGGCCTGGAGATGGGAAAATAAATCCGAACGATCCAGAAATCCGGCCCAACTTCTTTTCCTTAAATTTTCGGGCCTCGGGCCGGGCTGTGAATCCGAGAAGTAAGACTTCGGTCCGTTGGACTTTCGGATTGGTTTCGACTATCAGACCGGATCGGACGTTAGACTAGCGTCCTGGTCTAAAGCAGAGTCGAACTTGTGCAACTGTGGACGGTGCACGTGCATGCGGCCCCGAGAATATGTGGGTGTTACCATCATGGGTAAAACATTGAAAATAACTAGAACCGCTGAAAAGCTAAGTTACTGAAAAGTATTTGATTTTTTTTTTATCGTGTTCTCTTTGAAATGTGCAACTGTCGCCAATTCTCTTAGTGCCTCGGACTTTCGGACTGTAGTTCTGACTTTCTGACAGCCTAAGGTGCGTTTACAGCGTTGCGAAGCGACGGTGTTGCTGACCGCGTCACTTGGCAACCGAAAAAAACAAAGCATAGCGACAGTGTCGCTTCGCTCTGACCGACATGAAATTTGTTTATCTTTTTGGTTGCGAAGCAACGCGGTCAGCGACACTGTCGCTTCGCAACGCTGTAAACGCAGCTTTAGAACAGGCGTTTGTTTTTGGACAAATGCTTCAGGCCAGGCAGGACTCAAAAATGTAAGACTCATTGGGCCTCGGGCCAGGCCGGCCTCGCGATCGGTCGGACCGGGGTCAAGCCAGACTGACGGGAAATCAAACAATCCCATCTCTACTCATAGTGTCCCTTCACTCTAATCTGGTTTGAAATACGATAAAACGTACATGCAGATATAAAAATTAGAAATATTTACATACATTCATTTCAAATACTTGATAAACATTAGAATTACAGCTTACAGTTTGAGCTCCGTCCGAGTCGGGTTGCTTCATTGCTTGCAGATACTTTTTCAAGTGGAGCTTGAATTTAGACCTCGGTCCAATTTGTGGTAGTAATTCTTTGATCATGTCCTCATCAAGTCCGTGCAATGCCTCTAAGTCGACACAGTTTGCTAAAAACATGCGTTGAAAGAGAGAACAAATTGATAGCACTATTACCTAATGCTACTGCAATAATACCATAGATAAATTACTATGGTTTCATTTATCTATTATAAAACCTACCCTTTTAAAATATTTTCTAGTTTGCAGGAAGGTGCAAACCTGATCAAAGAGAGTAGGTACAATAATTAAGCAGTAGGTAAAAGCATTTTTCTAATGTTGCATCATTTAATATATGTAACAAAGTTAATCCTTATGGTTGCACATAACTATTAAGCTATTATTCCCTCACTGAAAGAAAAATGATCGGTTGTAAATTCGTTGGTATGATTTTAGCATTGAATTTATAGGGCTTCAATGAGATACCTAATATAGGTGGGTAGATAGGTAGCCTGTAGGTGTATTTTGTTCAGAATAATACGAGTACTATACCTGCGAAAACATCTGCGAAAGACTGCAGACCCCACGACTGCAACAATGAATTAATTTCATTTTCCTCCATTCTGTGACCAAATACCTATGACGTTTCGGGAGAAAAACCCACTTTATCAACAAAAAACTCAATTGAAAGACGCACGTTCTTCAACGTTCAACTCAGTAGGCAGTAGGTACGCCACTTTTGCCGCCAAATGAAGCCTGCAAGTTGCAAATCTGTTTTAAAAATAACTAAATGCTCTGAAACTGATGACTTCACTTGGCGGCATAAGTGGCCTACAGCCTAACAGCTGTGCCTGCCAACCGTCGTTCCCGCCGCTAGGTCAAGGCTACATGCCTGGGGCTGTCACTGTCATATTATTATGTCAATTGTCAAATGAGACTCTCGAACACTTTGGACAAAAATGGGAAACTACCAGAGCTGAAAGACTAGGGCAAGAAAAGGCGGAAAAGTTATTATGGCTTTGCGATTGCAGAAGAAGAGTTGTGGAATGTGTGCCTACTTTTCTTTTAATGAACAAGCTGTTCGTCAGCATGTGGTGAGACATCACCGTTTTGACCCGAATTTCATTGTATATTGCCATAGTCCAGGGTGTGGAATTTCTTACTTGAACTGGAAATCATACAAATCACACGTTTATCGAAAGCATAGAATGGATTTGCCTGTATTAGGTAATGAAGAAGAAGGTATCGAAATTCCACACAATGAAGAACATCAAAACGTTCGCGGTGAGTTATTTTTTTCTGTGCTCGACAGACTTGCATTATTTCACATTTGTTTTCTGTAAAGTAGTCTTTCTCTATATTTTATAAGGTATTGACGGAAAATTTCTGTGTGTTTAGATCAAGCGAATGAACCTCCGGTGCCTGACAATAACCTACAAGAAGAACCGCCTCTACCAGTTGAACCAATGTCGGCTCAGGAAAGCCAGATGTGGCATGCAGCAAAATTTCTGCTGCATGTAAGAGAAACTGGAAATATTTCGCAAAGTGCCACATGCAAGATCATTGATGGTGTTCAATATATGACCACCAACTGGTGCAATGCAATAAAAGTAAGTCATTATCAAATAATGCAGCACTTAGGGACATGTGTTTGTACATATCGTTTGTAGGTGCAACATTGTTTTATATTTATTTTATTTCATTACAGGCAGAGATATTAAAAGGTGTTGGTGACGATCATCAAGTGCCTTCCGATCACATCAACGATGTATTTCAGACCTTCGAGAACCAGGGCCTGTTTAAAGGGGTTAATTCTAAGTTTCTTTTGGATTCATTTTTAATTGACCAAAATCAACTGATTTTACCGCAAAAGGTTGTTTTGGACACTGTCCCAGTTTGGGTAAAGAGACCTAATTTTAAAATTGTGTATAAGGAGATAACTTACTACTATGTGCCATTTAAAAAGTCTCTCACTCAACTCTTAAACAACGATGACATACTGGAATGTGTAAAATCACCTATGCCACATGAAGATGGCTATCTGAACACTTTTTCAGATGGAGATTACTACAAATCTCACCCTTTATACAGTGCCAACCCTGAAGCTTTGATGATCATAGTCTACTTTGACGACATAGAGATATCAAATCCCCTTGGATCTAAATCGAAAATTCACAAATTAAGCATGTTCTATTGGACATTAGGAAACATTTATCCCGAATTTAGGTCCACACTTAGGGCAATTAACTTGTTAGCAATAGTAAAAAATTCAAACCTAAGAAAATACGGTGTAAATAAGGTGCTGGAACCTTTCATCTCTGAAATTAAAATGTTAGAGAGTATTGATGGTATGCCTATCATCGTTAAAGGTGTTCAGAAAAATTTTAGAGGTGCTTTATTTTTTTTTACTGGAGACACTTTAGCCTCTAACTATGTTGGAGGTTTCAAAGAGAGTCCTGGGTTTGCGCATCGTCCTTGCAGGGCATGTATGGGTACTGGTAATGCAATTAAAAAATCTTTTTTAGAGCAAGACTTTATGCCCAGGACTGCAGAAAGCTATAACAATCAGTGCAGTGATCTAGAACAAGAAGGCCTTTCCAGAGAAGCGCAACGTTTTTGGTCAAAAACGCATGGCATAAACGAACGAAGCATTTTATCCTCGCTAGAACATTTTAACATTATTACTTGCATGGTCCAAGATTTAATGCATGTCGTTATAGAGGGTTGCCTAGAGATGGAATGTCGGGAGTTTTTAAAGTATTGTGTTCATTCCAAGGCCATTACCATTCTTGAACTGAATTTAAAAATGAACAACTTTGATTATGGTCACATCGTAAAAGATAAACCATCGCCTATTGATATTTCTCATCTTGATGGTAAATTAAGGCAAAACTGTGCACAAATCATGACGCTAGGTAATATATTGCCATTTTTGCTTCATAATAGCATTTCTAAAGACGATGAAAGACTCGAAAATCTTGTTACTCTTTTACAAATAGTGAATATCATGTTGGCGTACAAGTTGGAACATAAAGATTGTGCATTGCTCAAGACAATGATAAACGTTCATCACCACAGGTTTGCTGAGCTGTATCCCAATGCTTCGATAACTCCCAAACACCATTATATGATTCACATTCCGCAACAGATACATAAATTTGGACCTTTACGCCAGCAATGGTGCATGCGATTTGAGGCGGCACACTGTAGAATTAAACTTCTTGCGTCAGTTGTAAGAAACTTCAAAAATCCCCCCCTTACAATGTCGTACAGGTACCAGGCACTCAGATGTGCTGAGCTGCTGACTCTTCCTGGCGACCCATCGAGAAAGTTTTTGTACTCTGGTGACACAGTCAAAAGTGGACAATCTATGATCATTGGGAATCATCCGTTGGCAAATCTGTGTATGGACAAATTAAAAGTAGAAAATCCTCAGGAAAGAGTTCTTCTCCCAAATAAAATCGAAGTGCAGGGCACGACGTACTGTAAAAACTATGCTGTTTTAACCAATGATCCAGAGGAGAGTTTACCTGAGTTTGCATCTATTGAGACCATTCTCACGTATGGGATGGATTTCCTTTTCATCTGTAGAAAATTGAACACTGTGTGCTTTGAAAGGAGTTTGAATGCGTACCATGTGGAACCAACTGAAAATGTATCGCCTGTCCTTCTAAAGGAATTACCGTTTCCTCACAACCTCTCAATGTACAACTTAAATGACAAAAGTTATATAATTTTACTGCACCATAGGAGAACAGAATATTTCTAATGCTATTGATTAATAATGAAGTTAAAAATAAATTGTATAACTTCATTGTATTCAGTTCATTTGCTTGATTTTCTCATTTGAATTTTGTATCAATTTTAATAATTATTTACTCTTTTTAAAATAAATATACTCTATAAATTGCTAGTTCTTGGTTTTATTTGAAATCCTTGCTGTTCAAATAACCTAATATATTTAGTTGTTGAGAATCAGAAATATTTTATTCATTTAGGTTCATATAGTAGTTTTAATATTAAACGTCTTCGAGAATAAGCTGTTAATGCAGTAGCAGTTTGCTGAACAAGCTGTTAATATTTATCAACGTTTTTTTTTATCTGTTTTGATGGCTGAAAATGCATAAATCTATCTGTCCTTGAGCGGAAACTTCTACTTTTACACTCAAATATTGAGAACTGCTTATTTAATGCACGACATATCAGAAACTACTTGTTTTACTCGGCCAAAGCTGCTTGTTTTACACGCCGACTTTTTAGAGTGTACGTGTTACCAGTGACGTGTGTAGTCGCCCCCCTCCCACCCCACCATTTCTCACCGTTGTTAGTTGTGACAAGATGAGCATCTCAAAAAATTTTACTCAAGCTGACTACGGCTCGCTTTCCTTTCTGGTGCTTCTTGTCTATGTGGTCCATGTGCAAAGATCTAATCATTCCGTAAAAACGCCATGGAGCCAATGGAGTGCGATGTTTTCGGGATATATCAGTCTTGAGTTGATGGAATATTCTTTAGGAACTCTGGGATCCGAACCTTTATCACTAACGGTTCCGGTACCGGTTCCTAAAATGTTGAAGTCACGGATCTGGTTTCGGTTTAGATTCTTGAAAATTTTAAATAAAGATTCCGCATTCTATTTTGGGTTCAAGAAAAATAAGAATATCTGCAGTGTTGACTCCGATTTCGGTTAGTTGGAAAAGAAAACACAATGTTTCCGATGTTTGTTCCGATTTCATTAAAAATAACAGGTTTATCGGTTTCCGATTCAGGTTCGGATCCTAGTGCAGAAGCAAAAAACTAGGTGTTTAAACATTATGAAAATATGTCCCTGCACTTGAGACGCGTACCTACCTACTAAATGATGAATATGAAACAGTGGCGTAGCGACCGTCCCCGCAGACCCCGCGGTGCGGGGGGCGCCGAGGTTAGGACCGCAAGTCAGTCTAATCAGAGCATTTCCGAACACTATATATATATATATATATATATATATATATATATATATATATATATATATATATATATATATATATATGCGATTTAATTAAGCACATTACCAACTTTAAGGTGTAAGAAAATCATAATAAACATATATATATATATGTATACATGATTTATTTTGTTTTCCTAGCGATTATTGACATCACCGATATTCGCACGCGCCACACGATCCCTACAGCAAAGCACGCGCGGGCCACGCCGAGATCCTAACCGATAAGATGGGCGCAGTGATAGCGTCGAGGAGTTCCGGACTTGCAGAAGTAGCCACTGACCATCGTCACAAGAAACAGAGTCCCGATGGCTCAGCAGGCGCGGCTCGTGCACGCTTTCCTCATAGCGGTCGTCGTCGCCCAGGTGAGACACCCCTAGGCGACTGTCGAGGTTCGTACTCCGTACAGTCAGCCTGTTCGTGGGCAAGTGCAAGTAGCGACCTGAGTCTGGCTCATTCGGTGGGTCACAAGCTCGACGCTGAATTCGGCGTTTCGATGTTCGATTGGAACCATACGAACACAGCGATTGTTCCTCATTGGCATGTTTTGTATGTGAAATAGTCCGTACACATAACGCTTTTCGTACGCAGGTTTGTATACTGCACTCATTGCGCTTCCAAGTTTAAACAAAATACTCTAGCACAGGGGCTCGCAAGAGAACCATGTGTATTAGTATTTAATAAGGGCATGTAATAGATTGTCATGAATTTGGTGAAAAAAAACTCTGTATGCCTTGTATGCCAAGACATTTGTTCATCCGCTGTTGCCAGGCCACAGTTTTCGCCATCGAACAAAAACTGGGGGAAACCATATCCAGAGACATTTCCGCCAGCAAGCGGGAGTTCCGTAAGTATAAGATGCTCTTTTCTATAAAAGTGCACCTGAAATCATCTACATATACACCAGTGACATCCAGCGGTATAACAAGTCGTTTTAAATACATGATTTGGTGGCGGGCGACAGGGTGTGGCGTGATGGGTAATGCTCCGCGGCCCAAGCGCATCGTCAACGGGCGAGAGACGAGTCCACACCAGTTCCCGTGGATGGCGGCGATCTTGCAAGCTGGACGCTGGAACTGCGGGGGCGCGTTGATCAACAACAAGTACGTGCTGACTGCCGGACACTGTGTCGACAGGTGAGAAACACTCAGAGTCAGCTGGTTCACCACACAACTCACAAGGTGATACTCGCTTGGGCTCGCTCAGCCCTAAAACAATACCCTCTGGTCCCTCAATTAAAACGACGCTAATCTATGATGATTTTGGTTTTACTCAATTTGAATAAGTTTACTTTAGTCTTGCATGCTTTTGGGTATATGCTATATAATATGTAACGCGTACGTATAGCTTCTAAAGTAAACTGGAGAACAGTCACCTCCGTTTTGAAAGCAACTCGATCCCCTTGGATCCTCTACCCCCTATAGGCCTTGGATCAGCAGTAAGGACTGATCAGGGTCAACGTGGGATGGGAATACAATTCGGAACACCACGCTTCAGCAAGGCGTGTTTGGGTTGCAGATACGATAAGAGCTTCTACACGGTGCTGCTCGGGAAACACCGCCTGTTCACGTTCGACGAGGATGGTAATAAGGTACTGACTACATAAAAGTTCCTCCAATTCCACATTCCAACTCGGCAACTCCATCCAGTCACCGACCGACTTCCAGGTGTTTTCAGCCGACGAGGACGGCTCTCTGGAATGCGATGTGAGTGGCCTCGTGTTCCGCCCGGACTTCCAGACGATCGTCATGGAGCCCGCGTACCTCGGCAACGGGTTCGAAGTGAACGACGTCGCGCTCGTTCGTCTCGACTCCCCCGTGCAGTTCACGGCGACCGTCCGGCCGATCTGTCTCCCCGTCGACGGTACGTGTCCCGCGGTGACACCGCCAGACTGGCACGGCCGTCTTGGAAGTCTCTTGCTTACCAGCCATACATGCATAAACTACGACCTCGATAGTGCGTTTTTCTTGTTAGGTTATGCGATAATATGAAAAAATATAATTTATAAAGTTCACCATGGCAAGAAATGCACTGAAATGAACTCAAACATCTTGCATCTCTTCTTGCATGGCAAGAAATGAACTCAAACACTGGCGGCTTGGTTATTCTGGTTGCACATCTCAGTTTCAAAATTTCCTAGCCTTTATTACATTGCCTTTCAATTCGCAGTATAGGTATATAAGTACTTTTGAGCCGTTTGTTACTAGAATTGAAACCACTTGGCAAACGTACTTAAAAGTTCAGAGAGCATTGTGACAAAATCGATATAAATTATAAACAAAGAATAAAGACGTAGATTCACTTTAAAAAAATCTCACAAAAATTCCCCATATCCTGAAGCATAATTTCCTCGAATACACGCGGAAGGTGCCGATCTAACTATATACAGATCATAACATGTCCAATGTTTCACGACAACAGATTCGAAGGACTTCGCGGGCTCGACGGCCATCGTCACGGGCTGGGGTAAACTGGCGTCGGGCGAGCGCCCCCAGTTTCTGCAACGCAGCACCGTCCGCGTCCTCACTGACAAAGACTGCCTCGCGACGTCACTGAACCCGTACTTCAAACCCGGCATGATGTGTGCCGACGCCAGCCCTGGCGCCGCGTGCCAGGTACGTCGCCTGCACCCCTGGGTGTCCTGGTCTGGCCCACATTTCCAAGTGCCTTGATGTGCTGTAGTAAGGGCACTTTCCCAAAACTCAATGGCTCAACTTCGGTGACCGCTCCTGTGTATGGGGGGACAATTTGCCCTCTAATAAATTGTTAACCTCGCATTTGGACCTTCGTACCTTGGTGGAGCGTTCTGGAAATGAATAAGGCGCCTGACGATTGACAGGCAAGGAATATAATATACATGTATGATAACTGTGTTTCTCTTTCAGGGCGACAGCGGAGGACCCCTGGTTCGCGAGAAACGACCTGGCGTATATGAGTTAATCGGTAACTTGACACTTTGCTGCACGATCAGAATGCGTTTTAAAACCAGTATCAATTCTAAAGTCTCAACACTTGCTGGCCTTTTTGGTGTTTCAAGTGAACAAGAGTTGTAACTCCGGGGTGAAGAAGGAATTCAGCCTTAAAATTAGCATAAAAACTGCAAAAATCCTTAAATGGGACATAGCAATTGCTTTATTTCTGATGATTTCATGATATCATGCCAGTTTCAAACTATGCGATATCGACCCAAAACTTTGATAACTGCTTGATCAAAGCTTGTAGCTGCACTCATTGAATGTGTGTTGCCCGGGATGGCGCAGGCGTGGTTTCGTGGGGCATCGGCTGCGCGGCTGCTGCGCCTGGCGTCTACAGCCGCGTCTCCTACTTCCTGCCGTGGATGCGCGAGAATATGCGCGATGCTGCGACGTGCACCAATTAGGCTACTGCGCATTGACTGGACGTACATGTGATGCTGCGCAGTGCAGCGGCTGGGTATCTGCGCGAGCTCATGGTTGGAGTTGGGGGAGGTCTGCATTCTGCAACTAGTCATTAAGAGGCACTAGAACACATTCACGCGTCTAGACAGTCATGGCTTATTTATATTTAAGAATAATTGCTGCCGACAGGCAACAAGTTATATACAGTATCCCCAAATGTCCCCCATTACCGTGAATCTCGTATCATATCATATCTCATATCATATCATATCATATCATATCATATCATATCATATCGTATCATATCTCGTACATATTATAAATAAGAATATAAACAAGATTGCGAGAGTTTTGTTTCCTGCAAAGGGTCCTGTTATACGTGTAATAAATACCTCAAATTGTAAGAGATACAAAAAATAACACCGTATTTATTGACCTATAATTAAATCCTGACGAGCTTCAGAATTCCTATATTCCTTCTCTTACTCGCATTGCAGTGTTTTGGTTTAAATCTCATGAACAGGGGCATGGCCACTACATAAATAGAAAATGTTAATATTTTCCATGGTCGCACATTTTGACAACATTTTTCGGGAGAGTCGAGAGAGCACAAAAAATACACAACATCAAGCGCAATGAGAACACAGGGGTCGAGTCGAGGGACCGTTCGATTCCGAGGCACATCCAGCGTTGTTGCTGCTTGAGTCACGCTTCGGCAGTTAAAGGCCAGCGAAGTCGCGAGCAAAGTCAGCGATATACAGGTGAGTTTATCAACAAACGGCGAGTGCTTGGCGTCGGGCCGAATGTGCGAGGCCAGTGCAAGTCAAAGTCGAGCAAGAGGAGGCGATAGGCGATGCTCATCGTCGGTCACTGTCTAACGAGAGTCTACGCGAAGATCACCATGCCAGGCGGCAAGACTCTCCTGGTGTTCTTTTTGGCTGCTTTAGTGCAGGTAAGTCAAACTCTCGATCTTGGGTATAGGTACGCCTAATTAAATCCATTGCTTTGTTGAGTAATATCAATGAAAGAACGACGCTTATAACGCGACGAGATCACTGTAGAACGATGAGAGAAACGCGGCGTTCCATCGTTCTCAACGATGGTGTTTGTATCGTTCCCATAATTTTCTAACAGCGATGAGCTGATGAGTGATGAGCCTTGATCCGAACCGAAAACCAAAAGGTAGCAAAGGAAGGCTGCTACAATGTTTATGCAGGTTAAACGACATATTCAGACGACATTTGGTTGTTCTTCCAGGGGAGCATGGGGGAGAAAATCTCAAAGATTGAAGACATGGGGGAGCCTTTCACCAGCCTGTTGCACAGCATGGGCTTCGGGCCCTCGTTGTCGCAGGCGCTCAGATCACAGTGCGGTAAGTTAGCGATCATAACAGCCTCCTGCATTATATTTGCCATTTATTTGCATGTATTCAATCCGATTCCACGTAACCATGGACTCCATGCATGCATGTACACGAGCAGTTCCAGATGCTTGCTGCGTATTCAAATATCTGACTCTAGATGTAGTCCAAAAATAAAAGCATATCTTCATAAAACGACGCACAGTACTAAAGTTGTCACAAAAATATTTCAGAGCCTCCTTGGCAATCAATTACCACAGAGGACGGCAGTTACCCGAAACGTGTATTATACTGTAAATCATCTACAACGCCGACCTTTGCGCTGCAGAATGTGGGGCTTGCGACGGCGCCGGCCCTCCAGGGTGGCTGGCCCTCGTCCTGCGCTACGGGTTCGCCAGCTGCGGCGGGGCCCTCATCACCGACCGCCACGTCCTCACTTCGGCGCACTGCGTTCAGGGGTACGTGTGCGCCACTACTTACCTTGCTCCGGGACCTAACACACGCTCGGGACAATATTGAATTAACATACGAGATTTAACCGTATTAGTTTTGGTCTCTTTTCGAAAGTAGATCTGATTGTGTCCTTGTCCTATATGTATATGTAATAAATTCCAACAAAAAAAATCATTTTTATACTGGGATTTGAATGTTAAATATAATTTCGCTGATTTCCCGCTTTTCATAACATAATATATTACTACTTATATACTTATAGTTAAATCCTCAAGGGAGGTAGATCCTCTGACAAAGACTCAAGTGTGATAGAGACAACTCGCTCGTGGTCGTGAGATAGCACTCATCAATGAAAACTCAAGTATCATCTTTCATCGCTTATAACTGCCCAAGCCGATGTCGTTCTGACCGTGGCTGCTCGTCCTTGCAGACTGGAGGCTCCGCAGGTGGCCGTTCTGTTGGGCGCGGTGGGGCCGCGCAGTCAGCCGCTGCGCGACAAGCCCGAGGCGCAGGCGGGCGAGCAGCTGCGCTTGGCGCTGCGCATCGCGCGCAAGTACAAGATTGCAGTCATCACGCTGGACGCGCCCGTCACGTTCTCCGAGACGTTGGCGCCCATTTGTTTGCCCGCGCCCGGTAAGTCTGTCGAACGACAAGCGTCAAGCATTCCACTTGCCTGCAAGTGGCAAGTGGGCAAAGTTCCTCCAAGAGGTTTCTCCATATAAAAATTAATTTATGTCTTTAATTAGGATGTCCAAATGACGAATTAATGCAAGTTAATCAGTTCTCTTAATCACAGCCCCTCAAAAGTACACACACGTTCATTTAGCTTGTATATGCTGGATATGCTATATACTTCTATTTTCATTGCAATAAAGTGCTAATAAACGAACTAGATAATGTATCATACAATCTGAAAAACTGTATCAATGCTAGAAAAATCTTAGATTCCTACGGCCTGTGTCGTGTCGGCTGCACCGCTGCGCACGCAAATTGGGTAATTACGTTACTTGCAGATGCAGCGGCGTATAGTGGGGTAAATGCAGTTAGAAAAGCTTTCGAATAATACATTCAGAAAAGATTTCGATTTCCAGCATCGGATCAGTACCAGTGGTCTCCTACCATGACAATTACGTGTAATCGCATGTTTGCCTGTCTTCAGCCTCCAAGGCGCTGAAGAAGGAACGTGCCGAGCTGAACGGTATGGCGCTGGCGGACCCGGGGACCTTGACGCTGTCGGCCTTGGATCAGCCTGGCAAAGTCGTTCGCGTCGACGACAGGGACATCTTCTTCTCGTCGGACGACGGCGTCTGTCTCGTAAGCCCCCCCCCCCCCCCCGCCCCCTTTCGCCAGACGGCAATATACCACCCCCAATCACATCCAGGTTGGCGATCATATATATATATATATATATTTATATATATATATATATATATATATATATATATATATATATATATATATATATATATATATATATATATATATATATATATATATATATATATATATATATAACTCTGTTTCATACGATTTGGCCCATGTTAAACCACAGCAGTGCAACTGACAACGAATGATTTTGAAATTACAAAGTTACATGATCGCCACCCAGTGCGTATAGCTGACAGACTCAAGTTTAGCTAATTATACCCACAAATTGATTTCACAGGCTTTCGGAGGATGGCCACTAGTGCGTAGGAACGGCACGAATTCCGAGTGCGAGCTGATTGGTAAGTTGTTCGCATGAATAAACGTAGTTTCATTATCGTATCACATCAAATCACATCGCAAGACCCAGCAATTTTCTAATTTTGGGTTGTGCGCGTTTCTCGCAAAGGAATCCAAACCGAAGTCACCAGAACCAAATCAACCACCGCCGAGTCAACCCCTGTAAGAACTCCCAAGGAATCTTCCGACGAATCTTCCGACGAATCCACCGTGGACTCTTCAGACGAATCCCCCCAGGACTCTTCAGAAGAAACAGCCACCCCCAGCCCCACCTTGTCGACGGCCGCGACGTCTGGCCCTGAGTGCGACGATCCTTCCGAGTTTGTCAGCGTGGCTCGCTACGTGAGCTGGATCCGTAAGGAGACGCACGACGCGACTCAATGCGCGCCGCCCAACGCAGCGCCGCCCAACGCAGCGTCGCCTGAATCGAACCAGCGCAAACGTTGGCGCGGCAACCTGCGCTCGGCTGCGCGCGCAGCCAAAAGGCGAGCGAGTGACCAGGCGAAGTTGAAGGCTGCGAAGAAGGCTGCTGAAAAGAGGGCCAGCAAGAAGACGAGAGAGAAGAGAGACATCATGAACAATCCGAAAATAGATTTGGCGAAGGAACGGGTGAGGGATGCTAGAATACTTGGAGAGCAGCGCGCTTATGAGAAGTTGTTGAGTTTTGATGTGGACGGGCCGAGACAGAAAGCCGAGATTGTGGCGGCTGAAAAGGCGGCGTTGGCCGAGAAGAGAATCGCCTCCAGGAGGTCGAAGGTGTTGTAGGCGAGGACGCATTCCGAGATGCCACTGGCCACTGGGGACTGTCTCTTCAAAAGATTTGCCCTTCGGCGTGGAAGTGTGACAGAAGATGGAATAGCATATTTGAATATTCTTACAATAAATTATTTTGTTATAATGATCTTATAATATTTGTTCTTCATTGGTATAATCACTTGAAATCGCCCTCATTTTAAACCTTTGTATCAACGAAGATTTCCTTCAAAACTTTATGAAATTTTTAAACATAATAGAAATAATAGTGATTCTTATGTAGTTTAAATTTCAATGTAATATGAAGAACAGGAGCTTGTCGACAGCCCTCCAAACTCGGCTAAAACCCGCCTTACTCCTGTGCTATCCGTATTCGTTTCCCACAGACCACAGACCGAAGCGTCGTGACTTCAGAGGGGTGGACCAGTTCCTATAACATTATATAAATTAAGAAATTACTTAAGATTTACATGTAGAGAGGTATAGTACTGTATATACCTGTACATGAAAGTATAATAAATAGATGTGTTTCGAAAATCCCTGGATCTCAGACACTGTGATGATCTTGTGAAAAATGAATCTCCAAATTTAGTAAGAGACGGTAATATGATATAATATGCTAATATGATAACATGCAAGCACTCTCATAATCGTTTAGTGGAAGTTCAACGATCGGAAACAGATGGTTAGCCCACATTTGGATCAAGGACCTGCCACGAGACATTCGAAATACTGTTACATAATATAATATATACAGTTACTGATTTGTTAGCGGTTAAGTTATATTTTATCTGTATTTTATCGTGAATTTTCGTGGTGTGCAGAGAACTGAGAAAGGGTTTGCACTTCGGATTGGGCTTGGGTTTGTCCGATTAGCGGTTCTAAAATGGACCATAGTCAACGTTGAATGAGGTAACCTTAAACATAGGTACTCATTACATCAAAGCTTAAAAAACTACGCTATAACTGCAGCACCCACGAGGTAATACATATAAATACCAACAATTTTTTGGAACGTAGACGAGAACCACAATTGATTTCATGCCATAGGCTGGTTCATTGTGTGCTGTCGATGGCTGCCATGAACGATGCGCTTTTTTGACAGTAGTTTTGCTTCCACCGTCAACTATTTAATTTGTATAGTTAGCCGTATCTTAGATTCATGAAGTGTTACATATACGTATCGGTATATGTATTTTATATGTATATTATATAATGCATAACTGAAGTCTGAACTAAATTCAACATGTAGGCTCTTTCAAATGTGAATATGTTTAGGTGGCAGATAATACATTGTATTAATTTTTTTTAAATGAAACGTGATAAAGTTAGAGAGATAGGTATACTCAGCTGTATACCTATTGGTTACAATGGTATAGGGAACAGTACTTACGTAAAAATACTTTTGTGCTGCGATATACCTTCAAGTACACTTGAATGTTTTATGAAAGGGGTGGTATATCAAGACCTATAGTGTATGCGCAAACACCTATATAGCCTGTGTTATTGTGCAAGGCATTGAGCTTTTTTCTCCGTTGTTGGATCCCAAAACATCAAATAGCATAAAAGAGTCCACTCAGTAGTCAATATAGAGAACTCTCCCAACTGCACCGATCCAAACCATCAGCAGCGAAAGAAACTCCTACGTTTCGCCATTTGCAATGGGTGTCTTCAAGGCTCTAGAGAGTGGCATGGACCTGCACATCTCCCTGCTTTACTATCTGGGTAAGTAACCGACCACCACTGCGTTGCGTTGCTATTCTCCAGCTGCACAAAACGTTGATTTCATCATCCTTCTGCCACAGGACTCTGGCCCCCCGCAGCCGGAACCAGAAGGAACGTTCAATACCTCATCCTGAAAATAATCGCCTTCGGTGGATTGGTATTCTCTTTCCTCTGTGGCATAATCTTCTACCCAATGTCGATCTACCATCACTGGGAAGAGCAATCAGTCGTCCTCGAAGGCATCAGTCTCATTTTCCTTGACTCCATGATAATGGCAAAGGCCGGCCTTTTCCTCTTTCAACCAGCGATCGTCAAAAAACTTACCAGAAAGGTCCAGGGTATGAGCAGGAGGGTTCCAGAGTTGGTTCCCGACAGCAGAAGACAAGAGATGAAGAAGACGACACAACAGTTAACAAATGGGATTACCGTTTTTACTTTCAGCCTGATTTTGCTGAACGATTTTGTGTCCCTCGGCCGAGTACCTCACATGATGACCAGCAGGATACATTACGCAAGGCATGTGCAATTTTACACTCGCTGTTTTTCAACGCAATCAACTGCAGCTATCTTCAATATTTGTTATAATTCAGTATCTGGATGCCGTTCGACATCTTCTCATCGCCAAACTACGAGATTTTCATGTTCGAATGGGCGCTGGTGATGATCACGATGCTCCCGATTATGGCTGCCGTTGACGGCTTCCTTGCGGTGCTCCTTGTACAGATCTCTGGACAGTTTCGACTGCTGCGCCATGACATCCAGAATGTGCGAAAGAACGCTCTTTTGTGCGTGATCCGACGTCGGTGCAGGAAACAGGGTGCCATGGGATACCGGAGAGGTTCCACTTGGTGCCGAGAGGGGCATAGGGCTGAATTCGACCCCCGAACGTTTAACTCCGAACAAATAATGGCGGTAGCGATCGAATTGTGTTCTGGGATCTTTCCTTTCGAGCTGGAACTAGAAGTGACTTCTGAGATGAACACCCAGTTTAACAAGCTCGTGGTACGACACGAGCTGTGCATCCAGTAAGTGAATTTCAATTGTAAACAAAGATTCCCGATGTATATGCTCTGTATACTTATACGTCATTAGTCAGTGTCAGTGCGTGCCAATTTCTATTTGTATTGTCGGCCAACGTTAGCATTTATTTCTATCAATGCAATGCATCCTCCATAGATCATCCATATTTTGTTTTCGGGAGGCCTTCAAGAAAATATGTGATGGGATAGGCATACAATTATTTTACTCTGTAATACCACGACATGTTTGGACTTCAATCATACAACACCCAAATGCGTTCATAGAACTTTGTTGTCGGTGTTAGGCTGGTCATGGAGGTGGAGTCGACGTTCGGCTTGATCCTGATGAACCAGTTGGCCATCAACGTTGCGGCGACTGCTCTTGGCATCTCGTACGTCACTCTGGTGTGTACCATTCTACGTGTAACCACTGTTGGTGCACATGGGTGTTTATCTTTATGCTTTTGGCCGTGGAGATTTAAGACCTTTTTGATCTGCAGGTCAACCACATTGACGAGAAAACGTTTTCGTTCATGTTGCTGGTGCTGTTTGCGTTCTTGGAGCTTCTGACGTTCTGTAATTTAGCCGACAAGGTCGCTGAAGAGGTAATATACTTAATCATTCCAGTTACCACAGTCATTAATCTAGTACAAGTAAATGTCTTTAGTCCTTACACATACACATTGAAATAGCATGGCTCGTTGAACGGTACAAAGCTGCTCGATGTCCCGCAGAGCGATCTGGTGAGAGACGCGGTGTTCAACTGCGCCTGGCTGCGCACGTCCGACTCTTTCAAGCGCTCCATGCGCATCATGATGTCGCGCAGCAACCAGCCGCTGCTCATCCGCGTGGCGGGCTTCGTGCCGCTCACACAGGAGACTTTCCTCAGCGTGAGTGAGTCTATAGTTGCAGGCATTATGCAGGCTTCATGCAGGCTTGGTGCAGGCTTGGTGCAGGCTTGGTGCAGGCTTGGTGCAGGCTTGGTGCAGGCTTGGTGCAGGCTTGGTGCAGGCTTGGTGCAGGCTTGGTGCAGGCTTGGTGCAGGCGATCGATTTCCCGTGCTGTATAGGAGTCTTGTTGCGTATGTGACATTTGGAACGTTTTCATCGGGAAATGAGAGAAATAACAGACCTAGCCGAAGTAATTTATGGTTACCTTTACATGTTGCTTGGAAAGTTGTTACACAAGAAGATCATAAACAGCTGACTGTGACATCTGATTCTGAACTTTGCAGATCGCCCACCTGGCGTACACGTACTACATGGCATTGCGCAGCTATGTGCTGCGCAGTTAGCTGGGCACCTACGGGCTGCGCAATCAGTTGCGCGCCGGCGTGCAGCGTGCAAATTTTCAGATTTTTGGAGTGGTTTCGATAAGAAAATATGGAATATTATACCTGGAAAGCTTTGTGAGTTTTTATTTATCTTCACAAGAGTATTTTGGAATGGCGTTGTTCTAGATTTTTTTTGTGAAGATCCAGTTGAAATTTTTAATGTTATTATTATTCAAAAGATCTGTTTGTCCCGATGAAAAGAAAATATTTAGGCTATATTACAAATATTGCTGTAACAATGTGTTTAGAGCAAAGGCGGCTTTTCTTTGTGCTATCTCTGTGATATTTCCTGTGAAATGTTTTTCTATTGAACTGAGGGGTATTATACCATCGCATGTTCGGTTTGCGTACAAAGCTTATACGTGTGCTTAGATAATCTCTTTTAGCTTCGCGTAGTGTTGGATATAACGCACAATCAACAACAAGCTATCCAGGCTAATTGTTCATCCAAAACAAAAGACCTTCAAGTTTACAACAAAGCAAACGCTTTTCTCGGCAGGAATCTTATATCATTACTCCATTTGCCATGAACATCTTCAAAGTGTTTAGATCGTGTCAGGGTTGGACCTGAACATCACCCTGCTTTACTACGCGGGTAGGTAGCCACGAGCTTGAAGCGTTATCTATCTTCATTCTGTTCGTTAGAAAAATCTTTCCTTTTATCAAAGGACTCTGGCCTCCGGCCACCCTAGTAGAAAGGAATCGTCTGGACAACGTCCTGAAAATATCCGCAGGCAGCGGATTGACGTTTACACTCCTCTGTGCCGTCATCGTCCTTCGCATGTCAATCTACTCTCACTGGGGTGAGCAATCCATCGTCCTTGAAGGCATCAGTCTCATATCGATGTACGCTACAGCCCTGACCAAGGCCTCTCTTTTCTTCCTGCAACCAGCTTCTCACAAACAGGGTCTTCTTTTTCTTTATCTCAGCGATTGCGCTGCAGGAACTAATGTCACTCGGCCGCATTCCGTACTTGAGGCCCACAGAAGACAATACCTCAGCGTGATGCTTGCTTGGGTTATGGTAGTTGGAACAAGAACATTTTTGGGGCCAACATTTTTTATTTTGCAATTTTGGCATTGTGATTTATAGTTGTTATGATATTTGTCAGCTTTCAATCGAAAACTTATAGAGAATTCCAGTACTACAGCCGCTATACCAGCAAATACCAGCATTCCCTGCAGAATAGATTCCTTCCATACTTACAAGGGCCGGTGTTGTGACAAGTCTGGTACCCAAAAAAGCATGGATACCCTTGACATTGAGTGGCTTGAGTCTTTGCTGAGTAATTAATTGTTCAGAATGTGATAGGCACCAGTACTTAGTCGTTTCGCGTACATTACAGTCTATAAAGCGATTTTTTAAATTGCGTACCCTTTACCGCACGTTCATCGCCTTGCCAATGTTTTGAGACCCAGATGTTTTGAAATCAAACATGTCTGAATACCGGACGTGCCATGCAGCAGGCCATCGCGACAGACACTGACCTTACTTCGACTGTTGACCCGTGGTTTTTCCCCGTCGGCAGATCGTCAGCCTGGTCTTCTCGTTCAACACGACGCTCCATCTCTATGTGCGGGCGAATGAGCAGTGACTGCCTCGCCGCTGTGTGCTGGATGCCTCGGGTCGGTCTAGGAACGGGGCTCGTTGGTCGTCAATCCAAATGTTGTGAAATGTTGGGGGTGGTATGACACGTAACGCTGGGTTATAGTTTTATGGAGGATTACGCAAAGGCTGCAGATACGCCCGCTTATTGCAATTATAGCACTTTGATACCTCCATTATCTTCGTCAATAATCATGGTTTCATGAAAAACCATCCCTATTTAGGGGTGAAAAGTTGTGACGCACGGGGTTGATTTTTATAGATATTTCGGGAAATGTTTAGGCAGGCTTTCTGAACATATCCTGAAACAGCTTGAAACTACTTTTGTCTACCTCAGGGTCTTTTTTTAGCTAAAATTCCTGGACTAGCGACCCTAATGATATTTCAATAAAACTCGTGTGTGCGACTTACCTAACGTCACCACCATACCGGACCACGCCGTTCGGACATGTTAGCCCCTGGGCTAGGAGTAGTGCCATGGGCATCTCGGCAACCCCAGCTCCGACGGGCGGGCAGTTGTCCACGGAGGCTCGAGCGGAGAGACTCGTACCGTCGTACGCGAGATCTCGCGCCTATCTTTTTCTTTCAGTGTTGGCGTTTGCTTTCGCGCATCCTTGTGTTTTTTGGTGTTAAATCTCATATCTGTGCTCTGAACCTTTGTCGGTGCCTGTGCTTGTGTGCCCGTCTCCTCCCGATCACCACTAGTAGTTCATTCTCCCCGAAAGGAATCGCACATGTGGAATAATATATTTTATCAAAAGGACTCACATATTAAATAATATACCACAAATGATTGAAAACATAAATATTATTAATTAATTAAGGGGACGGTCACTATCTCCATTGTCTCGTGCCTCAGTGTCTCAAGCTTAATTGCCTCATTCATTACTAATTGTGTCACACTCATGTCTAATTGTTCAAATCAGTATTCTTGTAAGAGGCATTATATAAGCAATATAAGATGCAATAGCATATACTTGGAATGTATTTTATGGACAGACTCTTCTGTATACTTGATCAGATAATAAGTATATTTTCAGATTTGCGGATATAATATATGGTCGATAGGGTGAGGTAGGTACATATTACCCGAGTTTGCTTAGATCGAAATAATTTATTTTCTCATGAACATACATTAACCCGAACAAAGTATCCTAATTATCATATTCTATCGCCAGTAAACCTAAAATTGTACAAACACGGATAATAAATCAACAGATTTTTAAGCTCCGAAGCGAGAGATCGGCATAGTGATCCTTGAAGGGTCCAAAAGTTGCGTCTCAGCTTCTAGGCTCTCATTGGACGGATTCAATTTCCTTCAGACTACATAGGCACTTTTCCAGAGTTTTGGTAACTTATTCCTCAATAACCTTTCGACTGTGTCCTCAGACTGCATGCAAGTTTGGTGACCACTGCCTTTACCTAACATCCATTGCACAAGTCAGGTCACGTCGAAGTACCTTAATTTTCAAACACTTAACATATAGCAGGCTGCCACTTTGGACAAGTTACAAGCAATTTCTACAACAATAATATTTATATATTATATAGTTCTAGCTTGTTCAGCGTTTTAACACATTATGCAGCATATATCTATATGCAAAATGTTCGTTTCGGTTTAGGTAGGTGTAAAAGTGGTCAATTAGCACATGCTTTTTTGTGAAACCCACATAAACATTCAATAAACATTCAATTTTTGAACAGATTCAAGCATCTCAACCGAACTCTGAAGTACGTTTGTAAGTACGTTTGTACTGAACGTTTGTATTTTTAATTGTTTGGTAAGTGTTACAGAGATCAATCTTTTAACAAACAATATACCTATCGGATTAATAAAACCTGTCAAAGTTAGCGATTTCATTAAAGCAACATATTTCTTGTAAACACGTACATGGCAAAACATTGTAATTTGGATCACTCAGTCCCGCAGACGCATCGTTCTTCCATCAAAATTGTAAGCCTTTTCTTGACAACTTCAAGTCTTCAAGCCTTGTTCTTGTCGCCGATTGAGCTGCGCATTGCCATACGGAGTTAGACCAGTCGCCACCATAGCGCCAACGTCGCCAGCGCAGCCAGCGCAGCCGTTGACGCAGCACTGGCGTAGCTCGGAGCTGCCGCGTTGCGGTTGGCGAGTCCTTGCTGGTTGGGCTCGTCCAGTTGGTTCGAGCCGATGCCGCCGAACGACGCCGCTTTGGGGCGCCACGTGTCCACCTTGTGCTTGCCTGTCTCCTGACTCGTCACCTGAAATACGCAATCACGTGTTTGCTCATAGAGTTTGTTTAGTTGACTTACTATTAATTATTCATTCACGTGGCTGTGGAGGAGCCAAGACCAACGAACCACCAACCATGTTGGTTAGCAGAGAATCGGTAAAAAATTGGTTCGAAATAGTTCCAACTTCCAAGGTCACAATGAAACTTAGCCACAAGGTCATATCAGGGAACAAGAACACCCCAAACGAGGAATCAAGGTTTACTATGTTGTTGGTCTAATCTACATTTGCAATGATTTTTTTTTTAAATTGATAATATGGTACAACTATAGATGGTAACTCGTGATTTGCAGAGAATATAGTGAATTTAATGAGCTATAAGTGTTGACCATGATGGGCTCACGCGTTATTGCCAGTTTGAATGTATACAAAACACCTCATCCACTCTGCGAGAGTAAAACTTCAACACATATGTACCTGTGTACACCTGTGTATAGTTCGTCTCAGGTTCTGATGGCAGCAACAAACCGGTTTTCTATAATGTTATAGTATAGGCCCAGTGCTCCTAGGCGCTGCCAAAAGAACATGAGATGTACTATACCTCTACTCTTGTCTGCTGGACACAAAACCAAGCCCTTGAGCCGCCCACCCTGTATAGCGCCCTCCCAGCCCCGTACCTTCCACGTGTGCGTCAGCCAGTCGGCCGGCTCGGTGGAGGCGGCGGGCTCAAAGCTCATGCCGCGTCCGAAGCTCGCGGGTCTCGAGTCCGTGGGGGTGGCCGCCCCCGTGGAGGTGGTCGCCGCTTGGAACAACGGCCGCGGCGTCGTGGCTGCTTGGAACAACGGCCCTGGGATGGATGTTCGGCTGGCCGGCAGCCAGGCCGCAGAACCGGGGGGCGCGCTCGGCTCTGAGTTTGGGAACAGAATAGAGTGTCAAAGCAAGCCGCTCCTCTCAAACAATTAAGACGCTGTACTCCGCAGCAGCAAGCCAGAGGTGTTATACTGACATTGCAGCCAATTGATTTAGACGAACGTCAAATCTCGATCGAAAAGAAAATCGTATAAAAAAGACGCGTGAAAGAAGCTAGGGAAAGAGCGTGGTTGAAAGTATCCACTCAAACTTTGCAGCTATCGAGCTAGATAAAACTGAATATGAAGACGTGGTCCATGCTACACTTCTCATCACTTCTGAGATGGCTATATGCAAGGTAATCTCCAGTGTCACCCATTCCAAAGAACGCATGCGGGGCGGGGACTCACCAAGTGTCCATTTGTCCCTGGACCCGCGCGCTTCTGTCGTCCTCGAGTCCGGCATCCAGGGGTTGCTGACCTGCCCCATAACGGGCTTGGCGGGGCCTGTGTAAAACACAACGACCAGTCACAGTTGTGTCACTAACAGACGACAGCTGGGTCACCGCCGCAGGGCCGTACCTAGAACGGCCATTCGGCGGTGTTACCGCGAGGCTACGGTGGCCTTGGGCTTGATGAACTAAAGGGGTTACTCATTACCTGTGTTTTTAACATGGCAGTGAACCCGGGAGTTCAATCGCACCGTAAACACGCCATAACCCCGCCGTAACCCTGCCGAATTGGCCGCTATTTTAGGTTTATAAGGCCATAAAGTGGCAAGTTTAGGCGCAGAAATTTGTGCAAGTCATATTACCAGGAACCTAAAAATACCGATGTTAAAATACTAAATTAAATTTAGTCCAAAGCTCCAGAAACCTTATAAACGTTCCTCCAATTACATCCGATTTTCGAACGTCATTTGCAAGGACGTTTGATAGCAAGCATGACTATAGAGTGGCTACCTGTGGGCTGCGCAGTCGGTGGCCGCGCAGCCGCTGCGCCGACCGCGTTGGCCGAGTCCATCTCCTTGTTGGCTGCTGCGCCCGTGGGCGGCGCGCCGGGGCAGTAGCCGAGGCTGGGCCTGCAACGGAACGACGCGAGGTGGAGGTGCCGTTGTTGATCGGCAAAAAAGAACTTCTCGCCAATGGATATTGTTATGATACCCAAAATTACTATGTCTTGATGGCGATTGGATATTGTTCCGGATACATTTTTTCAGAGGATTTCTTCTGCGGTAGTCATTTTTGGCATATTAAAATGGCTATCTTGTGTAACTTGTTAGTGTGCGCTATTTACCGAACATGCGCCATCCGAAGTCCGAACATACCTTCGGACAAGTGACATAATAATTATCGTGTAACTTACGGTACATATTCCATGCACATTCTATAATATACATTGTAATTTCAGGACTACTTGAACGCAACAAGTAAAGAAGTTGCTGTCAATCCTCGGATTGAATCTGTTATCGCTATGCAGTGAGTTTTGTCAGTTAGTAATCCCGAGTAGGTATTGAAAACCTCGTTAATAAAGTGTGGTCGATAATACTATACGGATCCAACCCGTATCTTGACAATTCGTTACGACTTATGACTGAGTGACTCATTTGTGGTGGCTGAATAACTCCTCATCGAACAGTAATTAATTAATCTGATTCAATGATGACTTAGCCTCCTGAATGAAGTGTATCTTTTCACAACGACAGCTTTGCCATAATAAACACAATATGAGCAGGACAGAGAAGCTTGACTCACGTGTAGTTGACGCATTGGTCGCGAATGAAGCCGAGCGCCTTGTCGAGGACTTGCCGCGCGAACCCGGCGGCGGCGCCTCCGTCGCGGCCTTGGTCGCAGGCCGCGCGCGTCTCGGACAGCACACATGCGCGGAACCGCTGGTGCGAACTGCGCACGTGCGAGCGAACTTTGGTGAGTTCGATGCAGGGTGGTTACTGGTTGGGTACTTCCTAGTTCCTACGTACTATACATGACTATAGAATGCAGCTTGTTGGCAGCTTTTTGGGATTCGAGGTTCATCTCACATCAGCTTTTAAAGATTGAAAGCGGATTTACCGAAACCGAATTGATAACGTATGCGTAATACAGACCACTTAATATTCAGGAAGTAGGAAATGGTAGTAGCATATGAGCAAAATGCACTTTTATGAACATATCTCGAACTTTTCTGGCTTCAAGATGCATTTGGATGCATGTTTCAACATTTTTAGTATTGCTAGCAATTGTTATGTTGGCGTGGGCGATGACCTTGGGCGGAGGCAGTTGATGCCTGTTCTCTTACCAGCAACGGGAAACCCTGGATAAATTGGGCGGATGACCTTGAAAGGCAGCTGATGCCTGTTCTCTTACCAGCAGAGGGAGACTCTTGAGACCTCGCCGGAGACTTGCTCAACCAAGTGCTTGTAGTGGCGTCCACAGCGCTGCTCGGACACTAGCGTCGACTTGATGCACTTGGCGTGCGACAGGTATTCTGGTGAGGAAACGGAAACACTTTCTGTTATTTTCAGACAAAATCAATGATTCACCCAGGGACAGAGCCGCAGTGAAAATTTGAATATAAAAAATTTAAAAATATTCAAAGGCTGAATTAAAATTTATAAAGAATTTATAACTTTTGTTACAAATAAATTTCTTGTCTTTTAAAGAACTTAACCAATAGGAAAGTTTTAAAATCGTTTGTCAGACAATGACGAAGCCCAACCAGTACTATTTTTGGGCGGGTTGATCAGTGGAAGCCGATTCATAGCTGATCATTTAAGGCTGAAACATGATTCCACACGACTCATTGCTACTTTATGATCCCATATACTTTAGTCGGAGTCTTTAAAAAGTCTTTAGAAAGCAAAAATAAGAAAACATGTAATTCGCTACAATGGTGTCAGCGTGTGGGATCACTGACCTTGAAAAATAAAACATAGGTTTTTGCCAAAAGTATGATATTTTATTGTCATTACGAATAGATTTTGCATCCTAGTGTTGATTTTAGGAAAGAATTACTCTATAACTATGGTGCCAGCCGAGGGATTTTCCAAATCAACAGAAAACATTGTCCCATGCCCAAGCATTTCGTGCATTTTCGTGGAAATTTTTGTCTCCTGTCCCTCTCTGTGTAGGGGGCGTCGGGGCGACGGAGAGAGGATATTGGACCGATTTCATTTGAATTGCCCGGGCCGGTTTTACCCCCAATGCAACGTCCTGCTCGCGACTCACGCTTCTGGAAGGTGGTCTCGGTGCACATCTGGTGCACAGAGTCGACGGGCGAGGCGATCGCCTTGTTGAAGTCCTGGCGTCGAGTCTCGGTGAAGCACTTGTCCGTGTACCGCTGCACACACTCCACGAACTGACTCCAGCGACTGCGCGCAAACAACAAACATCCTTTAGTAATCGCGACAAAATTGTTAATTTTCATTCAGTTATTTCCATCTTTCGTATTTTTCACGATTAGCAGGAGAGCGATGTTTCACTCTCAATGAGGCTTCCTTGCAGCAGTTAGAAGAGCCAATGGTGTCAAAATTCGCAGGCCGTTCCATTGTTAAGGGTTGATTGGACTAAGCTTGTCTAAGCATCGAATGATTGACATCGCAAAGTCTGGGCTCTGGTGTCAACAGAACAATAATATCCTTCTGAAGGTCAAAAATACGAAAACACTCTGGGAAACAAACCCAAGCGCTTCAAGACTTTTCACTGCTTGTGCTGAACTAAGGCACGGTTTTACCAAGTTTTCCAACTCCTGGATCCCTCCCTACTATACGAGTTACAACTGAAATCGCTGCTTGTGATTATTATTATTAACCAGTAGCCTGGCTTTTTCAATAGCAGGAGATTTTTCCAAAGGCTCTTCATGAATCCATTAAATATTCAATCATATAGATCGATTCATAATATCAATAGAATCCAGATTATAGCAAGCCTTTATTATTAAGTAGATCAATATAACTAAAAACAAAAGATCTTTGACCTGTAGCAGACCGCTCAGTGCATCTGATCCGTGCCTCCGATAGGATACGGGATCGATTGTTCCCGGGGTCGCAAGGCAGGGGAAGGGACGGGAGGGGGGGGGGGTGAGAGTGACTGACCGGCACACGAGATCGATGTCCGCCATGTTGTCGGGGAAAATGAGATGCGGGTCGCGCAGCAGCGGGTCGGCGATCTTGACGCACTTCTCGTAGTCCTGGCGCGCGCAGCTGTCCGACTGCGCGGCGCAGCATCCTGCAACACACGGACGACCAATCATCCCCCTGCTCTGCACTGGTGCTCAGGAGGCGCACGAAATGGAGTGAACCTCCCAGCACCAAATGTTTCGTGATTTGCACGAGCGAAGTCTTCAGAGATTCAACTGTACGAACGTTCACGTATACTAAAGTTGGGATTTTTCCGTCTGGAACTTCTACAGGTTCAGTTTGTCTTTTTTGTGGCGAGCTAGAAAGTAGTGAAATCAGCCGCATTGAACACATTTCAGCCATCATTTATGCAAAAGTGCGTTCAATATTCAGATTTCTACCGGGCAAGACAGCTGCCTGTTTTGAGGGCACTCAAGCGTGCAAATGCAAACTTCGGCTAGCAAACCGGAGGCTTCAGCATTTACGTTACCAACTTATACATTGTTTGAAGATATGGAGAAATAATTTTCTCTATTTTCCGTGGAAAGTTTTCCGCGGAGAAGTTTGTTTTTCTTTGACTTCTTTGAACTTAACCTCTGCATGTTATATCGGGTGAAAGTACTACTTGTTGATGCCAAACAGTGATATCAACTCTAAAAGTGGCAGTAAATACTGTAATTTTCGCGTATTTTAGGCTAGTCTCAGCGATCAGACATGGCAGTTACAGTCAATTGCATGCCGAAACTTTGTTATATTTGACCTCCATCTTTCACAATACCCCTGAAACAATATAAATCACTGCGATACCAAACTGGCAAATAATTCAAATTGACGGCGCCATCCAAGTCAATTGGCATCGCCGACTGCTCGATATCGTGTCTCCATTATTCACCCACAACGGCGGCGTCGTCGCTACGAAATCGTAAACGTCGCCATGAACCTCATTGCACTTATTTAACTGGGTCGTTAAGCTGTCACAGAACGGAACGTAACGCGACCGCTTGTGACGACTAATTCATCCCGAACCCCTGCACCCCGCACCCTGCAGTGCACTTCCTAATCTTGTCCATCGCGCGTGCGTCCGTATCACACGCCACGCAGGCTACGCACGCTACCTGGCGTGACGCACTCAAGCGTCATATGGAAGCGTGCCCGGGCCCCACGCCGTTGTTGACTCCCTTTCGGAGAGGCCCTTCGGTTTACGAATAATGTATGATGTGCATTCTGCCCCTCGTATGCGAGCACTTGTTTGTGCTACATTCAACGATCTATTCACGAGAACTTGGTTCCCTTGGGGGTCGTGAATAATTAGAGTTAAATGATGGAGCCGATTTGGGCTTTTTGCATGCGTGCTCAAGGTTTTCGTTTGAAAAATGGAAAACAAACATTGATTTGTGTTGACTCATGTCAAAAAGAAGTAGAATAATTGGTTGTTATACACATTCAGAAGCTATCTGTCGTCTTCTCTACCTAATTTTCCTTAGTGCGAGACATGATCTCCGTGTCGTGATGTTGATGAGCAAGTAAGTGACGTCGTGCCCGTTCCCTCAAACAATTGCCGAATTAGAGACTGGATATTTGGGCCGATTAATTTTTAGGTGCATCCCCCAGGGAGCTCAGAAGAAACACAATACAAAGAAACAAATTTAGGGCAGTGGATCTCATTTCCGGGCGCGGTGCTGGAGGTTCAATCAGCTTGATCTCGATCAATCATCGCGTTCCTTGGCGATCGTTCGCGTGGCCGTTTGTTATCGGCCATGCAGATCGGTATCAAGAAAACTTCCTGATGAACTGTATGTTGTAGTGCATGAATAAATATAACTATTTCATTGCGACTGCCATTATTATATCCTTCTGTCCTGCTTCTGATATTTTACTGAGAATGATATCAACATCTCCGGCCAACTACACAATTTCAGACAGGTTCACTTTGTCCATGATGGGGTAGCTATATGCATTGGTACTGAAAATACGTCAAAAGATAAGTCACTGCATGCAACGGCTTCATTTTTGCCACAAAATAGCGACCTTAAAACCGTCTTGTCTATGTAGACTATAATATACCATTTTGGACTTAGAGTAACTTTACTTCACAATGCAGTGAAATTGTCCCGTCGGGTGCCTCCATCCTTAGATTCACCCCGAAGTCAAGATTTTGACATATACCTTTTTTGCTCATTTCCAGTTTCAGTATATGCTTCCAGGATGTTTCTAAAGCTTCGAGCCCACTCTCCCGCCACGAGTACGACCTCTGGAAACGATCCACATGCTTGAGGTCCTGCTACTTGAGAAATCTCCTGGCTTCAAAATAAACCCATTTCCCCTCCGATCGGCAAGCCTTGTATCGACCTCCGCGCGGTCAAGCAGGTCAAGCTATTGCAAGCGTGGGTGAGATCGGTTAGCTCTGGGGCCAGCGCTTAAATATACTTAACGGGTAATTTCGATCTTGAAACTTTGATGTTTAGGGGCGGCAAGGCTGTGGTGAATCGCTCGATTGTCCTTGGCCTATACTGTAATAATCCCTGGTGTAATAGGTGTATGCTTCAATGGAGTAAACCTTCTAATAGCCGCGTCGTATATATTCAAATCTTGTATGGATTTTAAATATGTCAAGATTTATGTCAAGTTTTTCATGAGACTCATATTCGCGTGACTTAGTTGGAGAGCTCTCATAGTGCTGTCTACCTTTCTAGATTCTTTTAAATTCTTATGCAAATGTCGGGATCTACCTTCAATCAAGCCCCTTACTTTTAAAAACCTATACGTCGTTTCTTTCGGCAATTTTGTCTCATTTGGGTTCTGGACTGCAAGTACATGACTACCTCGTTGTCTTTGTACAGTGCAGTTTTTAATGCTAATTCCATGGAAGGAAAATCGTGATCATTTGTTTAAAATATACACAATTTTAAAATAAACTTGGACTCATATCGTCGACGGCATCGGCATGAGTCCGGAACAAAGGAGGGCTATAAATATTTGAAAGGGCGCCGACGCCTTGGGTCGGGAGATGACGGGCGCTTTGACCTTCGGCTCGCACGCAAGTCGGTCGGGGGTGCGTGACCTCGCGCGCTCCGGGGTTCGAGTCCCTGTTTCAGGCTAGGACTACAGGGACGAGAGGGCGATCGCTTGGGGGTCTGCTGGACTTCGCCAGGACCAAATTAATTCTTTTAGCGTGAAAGTGTTTTCGGGAATGGGGGCAATTTCTTCAGTAGTCCAACACTTCCCTATTATAGCAGGCACATGCAATTGGTTTTTATGTAGAACAGGTCGAAGAAGTATGGACTTTTATTTAGGTTAACTCTCAGATGATTGCGTTTCAAGGGAATGATCAAATGAATTTGTGTCTCAAAAGAAAAGTAGGTTGACTCCCTAATCAATTAGACTCCCTATAGACTATTTTTCTTATATATTGCCATGTAAATGTATTTCATTCTGTTTGTAACTATAAAAGCAAACTATTACTCCTATACCTATAATTAGTAAACTAAATACACTTCTGCATTTCTGATATTAAGACAGAAAATTTGGCCAGTCTGCTTTAAAAAGTTTACCAAGATATTTTCCGGATCCATAAAAGATTATTCTTGTTTGTTATCGAAGCTAAAATAAAAATTCTGAAATGGAAATAAAAGTAATAAAATTTTCTCCTACAGCAAAGCAATGTCGCGTGGTGTTTGGGTTCGAAAATTACCATATTATAGCCAAGTTTCACGACCGCGACCGCAGATCGAGATCCAGGGTTCCTTGCCCCCTGCAAGCCATCCCCATCACCACGTGACGTGAATGAATCATGTCCTATGCTGGCGCCCCTAAACACCGCCACGTGACCCTTTGACATTTATTGTCCTCTCGCATTTGTCCATGTTTTCTTTTTTAATTATATTAATGATATCACTTCCAAATGATACCGTGTTTGAAGTATGTGCCTGCCACATGCGGCGATATAAAGCCCACGAATAATTATCATGATTTTCAATGGTCGTTCCACATAGCTCACACCAACAATACGTGCTAATGACAGGAGAGGAGCTGTCTGCTGAAGGTCGGACTTCACAACGTCCCGGTCATTGGTCAACATTCATTGGCGAAGCATGATGTGACAAATGCTTGCACGGCGTGACTTTAAATTATTATTGTCTGGTTAGTGATTACCATTTACCACCTTCCTTAACCTTCCATTTTACATTATCGCGTGCATGCGTTTGTGTAATTGTTATTAGAAGTCAGCTGAAGGAATCAAATCCAGTTACATTCTGATATTCTTTTCAAGGAAATTGATACCAACCCCAAACAAACGAAAGTATCCTTGATAATCTAACCATCTCGTTCGCGCTGTACCCATTAGTCTAAATTGTTCCACCTGTTTGACTGCTGTGAGAGGAATGTAAGGCCGGGACTAGATCGGCTAGCTAGAGTGACAGTCGAATCTCAGCATCGGCGTCGGGTGCGTCTAGCTTCGTGGCCGGGAGAAGTCGTCGAGTTCACTAGCATGGAAGGTGAAAAGATCTGTTTGTAAATCTATGTTTATCTTACACTGATCTTACACTGGTGTTTACCTACACTGATGTAGTTCCCAAACGACCAACATATTATGTGTTCCAAGTAAATTCCAATACATTGTTCATCAAACGAAAAGTATACAGAATTGAATTCACGAACTACAAGGGCTCCCAGCCCATGATGCAATGCAGTACAGCAACACTCTCGTACAAGCACACGTACGCCTCTGGACTTTGAAGTCCATGCCAGTAGAATTTCGGCTATGTCCTCTGAAAGGTTGGTCTGAAAAGAGCATGGCAGGCCAGGTACGACCATGTGGGTGAACACATGGAGGCACTGTATGCCATGCTTCTGGGATCGAAATCTCGTTTTGACAAACCAGTTTTCTTATCAGGAGCTGCTTCGCTCCGTGAAATGAGAATCGACAAAATTGATATATCGAATCACTGTCGAGTTATGCATTAGATTTCACGCAAATTCAATGGCCTAAAATATACGTAATTTTTTAATTAGAAGAAAATTCAAATTGCTTCCTGCGTCTTCTCTGTACGAAAAACACATTTATGCCATCACTTTTTCGGTTCTTGCAAAAACGTTGGTATTCGCAAAGAGAATTAATTTAAATTGCATAATTGCTTTTGTTATCTCGCATTACCTCCGACCCGCCTGGGCGAGGTATATATAGCCACCGGAAAGGTAGGGTATCGGCTGGTATCGGTAATAAACATTAACTTGATATCGATAAACGGAAGCAATTAATAAAAACAAAGTGAAATCGAGAAATGGAAACATATGTTTTCTTTAATATTAAAAAAGTTGTGACATGGAAGTGTTCCTATCAAAGAGAGGATTCGAGAATTTTTTTTTTCTAACCATAAAATTATGTGTCTTATGCCAGTGGGATTGTTTGGAATCGCGTACAAAACTTGCCAGAGAATAGATTCGTTAGTTTTGGGAGTCAGGTACTGATAAAAAAAACTGGTTTGTCAAACCAGGAGGTCAGACAATATTATATCCCCAGAGCACATGTCATCCCATGCCTCCATGTGCTCATCTGCTCGTGGTCGGTACCTGGCCTGCCTATGCTCTTTCCAGACAAACCTTCATGAGCAGATAGCTGAAATTTGACTGGCTGGATTTCAAAGACGTATCCAGACGTATACATGCAAGACTCTGTTAGTGATATCAGAGATGAATTCATCTTTGGTGATATCAACTCCTCATACATAAGCCAGCCTGATCAAGCATAAAGATCATCACGATCTTCGCAATCACGATCATCATAATAAAGTGACAATGAACTCAACAGCGAGCATCAAGCATACATCGACTAACCACAAAATGTAGAATAACATTTATACTATCGCGACCATTGCATCATGCTACATTGGCCCACAGCACTGTCATATTGGTATACTGACAAATTGTAGTATTAGTAACAGGTCAGCAAATATACCAGCATCAGTAAGTATAAGAAGATGTTATCTGTTGCTTCTTAACAGAGTAGAGTTAAACAAAAGAAAGTATACTTGCAATTTGGCCTAGCCTAGCCCTAGTCAAAGTACAAGTAGGTATCTGAATATAATTAAAGCGATTAATCTTGATTCCAGTTCACATTTAGTACATATTTCGTTATTGACAGCGAGCAACATACTTAAATCATTATTTATCTTATCTTGAAAAAGCGATAGATTGATTTGATCATAATAATCATTTGACTTGCTGATCACATAACAGTCTCACGACTGCAAGTTTTACCATGGCTTGCAACCAAATGTGGGGAGTTCGGGTTTTGATTTTACTTTGCATTTTAAAAGCAGCGATCATTTTGGGTAAGCTGATTTTAAATACGATACATACTCCATCGTGCCGTATTGTCATTACAAAAACGTTGTGTAACTAATTGTGCTTTCTTGGTGGCCTGTACTTGTTAGTTGATAATTTGAATGAAAAATGTATTATTGTCATCACTGGTGTCCTAAAGGTCAGGAGCTGCCGACGAACTATGAGTACTACACCGAGGGAGGGGTCACATCCGGGGTGGACGAACGTCCCGACGGGTTCTTCCTGAACGGCAAGAACATCACCATCTTGAGCGGGGCGATGCACTACTTCCGCATCCATCCTGACTACTGGCGAGACAGACTCAGGAAGCTCAGAGCAGGGGGTGCCAACGCCGTCGAGACGTAAGTCGTCTCACTCTCAGAGTTTAGCCAGGGAATATTATGATGCTACCTTTGACAGGGATTATTTTGCATGCAGCCTGCATGGTCCATGAAGTGGAATGGAATTATAAGAATGCGGCTGTGATTTGGTTGGTCGAGTCGGTTAGCAGCTCCCATGAAGCAACGCCCTATGAATTGTTCAGTATACACAATCAATACCAAGTGAATCTTCATCTATCATCCCATTGACAGCTACGTCCCCTGGAACTTGCACGAGCCATCCCCCGGCAATTTTGACTTTGGCGAAGGCACCGACGACATGTCGCCGTTCCTGGACATCGTCAAGTACATCCGGACGGCGCAGGAAGAGGACCTTCTGGTGATAGTGCGACCGGGACCGTACATTTGCGCCGAGTGGGAATACGGAGGCATGCCGAGGTACAGGACATTTCTGTCTATAGCAAACAATACATTACCCTTGCTGTGAGATAGCTGTGATGGCTGTTTTAACTTTCGAATTACATAGTTTTCAATTTGGCGGTGATTTTTTCCAGCTGGCTGTTGCGAGATAGAGAAATGAAAATCAGATCGTCGGATCCGAAGTTTGAAGCGCGAGTACGCATCTACTTCAACAAATTGCTTCCTCTCCTGACTAATCTGCAGTTCACCCTGGGAGGACCGATCATCGCGTTCCAGGTAATTTATCAGGATACTTTTCAGATACATAGTATTCTAAACGGATATATAGATATACATATTGAACTTTCTAGCATTTTTTTAACTTGTCTATGTATTAGATTGAAAACGAATACGGAAACGTAAAGTTTGGAAATGAGCCGATCGACCAGCAATACCTGATCAACCTCCACCAGCTGATGAAAAGCCTCGGCTTGAAGGAGATGTTCTTCACTGCCGACACGCCCACGAGCTCGGGCGCCGCCGAATCCTACGTGCCCACCGGTAAACACCATCGCTTTTTGGATGGAGCTCCCAACTCCTAGGTACCATCGTGACATGGGGTCACAGCAGACGCAAACCATGCCAACAGATCTCTTTTCTTAGTGCTGAGGACTGCTAACTTCAACAAGAACCCCGAGACGCAGCTGAGCAAGCTGAAGGAGCAACAGCCAAACAAACCGTTGATGGTCATGGAATACTGGACCGGCTGGTTCGATCGGTGGATGGCAGACTCGCATTCCACGGTCTCTGTTGCAGGTCTGGGAACCATCTTCGTGGCAAAACTTGCTGTAATAGTCATGAAAAGTTGCTATCTGATGTCAACTTATGTCAACACACAACATCTTAGATAGCGCTGCTGTTATTAATTGGTGTAAAATGTTTTATTTTAAAGAATATTCGGACATTCTCGAACGAATTTTGTCATTCCCCTCTTCGGCAAACCTGTATATGTACCACGGAGGTACCAACTGGGGGTTCCTCAACGGAGCAAACGTAGAGGACAACTTTCCGTTCTACGCTGCGCACGTGACAAGCTACGGTACGCCACAGACATTGGACAACGTGGAAACCTTCTTAACTTTGAAATTTCTTTGTGAATTATAAGATGAGCTGTGTATAACGCAAAAGTCGAAACTCGTACTATCCGAACCGAGTGAGACTTTGATAGAAGGAAAATCACAAAACCGATTGATCATTTTGCAGATTACGATGCTCCGTTAACGGAGGCTGGAGACTACACCGATAAATACACGGCTACTCAGGCGCTGTTTGCTCAGTACAGCGCGGCCGAGACCAAACTGCCTGAGAAGCCCGTCGAAAGTGTCAAGGTGGCCTACCCACCAGCGCCGGTTACGGGACAGCTCAACCTCGACGCCATCGTTGACCAAATCGTGAGGAAACCTAACCTACGAGGCAATCCATATGTCGCCCGTGACGGCTTTCTACCAAAACTTTGATCAAACTCTCGGTTTTAGCCAGCGTCGGAAAAGTTCTCCTACTACGACGTAATCAACATGGAAGAGCTGGACTTAAACGACGGCGCCGGCCAGCAATACGGCTACATTCTTTATCGGAAGCCATCGGTGGCGTTTGCCGCTATCTCAGTGCTGAAGATCACCGGCAAAGTGCACGGCATCGCCACTGTCGTCGTCGACGGGGTTACCAAGACGCCACCTCTCGTCAACACCGATCAGCTAAACGACTTCGGCTACTGGATCGCAAGGTAGTTAATACTTGAGAAAGCAAGACACCGATTACCGGATATGATGAATATTGTACTGACTCTTCTATTACATTTGAAAGTGATGCAGAGTTGGCGATAGAAACTGGCACGGCAGGCGCTAAGCAGCTTGACATCCTCGTCGAGAACTTTGGGCGCAACAACTTCGGCAATCTGTACCAATTCGACGAGCGCAAAGGACTCTACGATGGACCCGTTCTGATCGACGGCGAAGAGCTCCACTCCTGGGATATTGTCGCCTTGCAGTTCAAGGGTGATTGGATCAGAAGGTGAAGTCAATTAATTAGAGGTCACTTCACTATAATGTGTATGTATATTATGCAATCTTAATACTAGCGAGGTCTCGTTGTTTACCAGCTTGTCCAACTGGAGCTCTGTCAGTGCCTCCACGTCGCCCACGCTCTACCAAGCCACGTTCGAAGTGACCGAGCCTCAGGACACTTTTCTGGATATGAGAACTTGGGGCAAAGGTGTCGTCTTCATCAACGGCTTCGCCCTGGGTCGCTATCTGAACCTGGGGCCGACGAGGACGCTGTACCTGCCTGCTCCGTTGCTGAAGACCGGACTGAACCAGGTCTTTATCGAGCGAATTAAATGGGGAACAGATATGAATTGATTTGCTGTTGTATTTGATTTTCAATCTGTTGGATTTGTTATCTCAACGATTTGTTTCATTTCAGGTCGTGATTTTTGAACAAGTGCGACCAGCTTCTTCGGTGGTTTTCACCGACACGCCCATTCTGCAGGGCCGCCAAGGTCGCGCCAAGGCGTCTATTGGGGCAACTCCCCTTCATGCCATGACTTAATTCGCTAAATACGTTCCTATTGTATTATTTAAGCTAAAATAAAATTGCATTTTTTCTTTATTTCTCGATCTGTTGGGGGTCCGTACATTTTTCTGAGTTTGAAAATTTATTGATTTGCACTCCGCGCCGTTCTTATAAAATTTCTCAAACATTTTTGGAAAACCACATAGTGTTTTCAGACAGTTTTGACTACTTGGGTTCTGGGCCGCAAGAACAAGTATACTTTTTGTACAGTTCAGGTTTTACCAATATGAATATAGAATGAAAATCGTGATCATTTTTTAAAAATAGATAGCTGCCGATTTTTTATTTCAATTTTGAGATGTTAATTTAAAATAGCGGTGGTCGCCACTGTAGACATATTTGATATAAATATAATATTATAAACAAAATGAAAAATCATCTCGGTAAAAGTTAGTCGCTCGGTAGAATATGCATGTCTTATCAGTGTAAGAGGCTATACATTGATCCGACGAGGTAACGATAACTATCAAAAACATGTACAAAAACATCATATTGTTGTAGCCTAAAATATCGATGGAAAATTGCATAGGTACAATTATTTGGGAAATTTAGCAGATACCGACTATTGGACTGAAATAATGCATGCTTTGTAACATTAGAGTTTTTCATAACCGTAATTAACCGTCATATGTTTTAGCAATTTGACGAGCTCAAATCCTGTCAACACTGTATCGTGGGTTAACGATGTAATAAGAATAGAATTCACAATAAAGTGATGATAACCACAACATCACGCAAACAAAAACACTCCAAAAAATTTAGAAAAACATTTGTCAACGCAACCATATCATCATGCTCTAGGCCACAACACTGTTTAAAGGAAGTGACATAGTAACTGTCAGCAAATACCGTCAGTAAGTGAGAAGATTTGACCCGTTGCTTCGAACAGTGCGTCTAACCAAACGAAAGTCTATACCCAAGTCTTTAAACCACCGCACTGCTAGAAGCCCTAGCCATCAAATCGCCATAATTATCAAGTACAAGTAAGTAGGTATCAGTTCTATATACTGCGTCTATACTTAAATAACATGAGCAATGATTACAATTTAACCGATGTTTCTTGATTGCAGTAAAAATTTGGTAAATTTTCTTACACGACAACGATCAACATTTTAAAAACCAATATAATTATTGTACCTCGAGAAAGCGATAGGTGGATATCATTGAAAAAATTACTTGATTTGAGGATCACATTACAGTTTCACGCCGTCACCATGGCTTGCAAACAAATGTGGGGACCTTGGTGTTTGATTTTAATATGCTTTTTAAATGCGGACACCATTTTGGGTAAGCTGATTTTCAAATCTATACCGTGCTTGGTAAACCTGTAGCTATTTGTTACTTTCAAAGTAAAATTGACCATTGTCATCGCTGGTGTCCTAAAGGTCAGGAGCTGCCGACGAACTATGAGTACTACACCGAGGGAGGGGTCACATCCGGGGTGGACGAACGTCCCGACGGGTTCTTCCTGAACGGCAAGAACATCACCATCTTGAGCGGGGCGATGCACTACTTCCGCATCCATCCTGACTACTGGCGAGACAGACTCAGGAAGCTCAGAGCAGGGGGTGCCAACGCCGTCGAGACGTAAGTCGTCTCACTCTCAGAGTTTAGCCAGGGAATATTATGATGCTACCTTAAACAGGGATTATTTTGCATGCAGCATGCATGGTCCATGAAGTGGAATGGAATTATAAGAATGCGGCTGTGATTTGGTTGGTCGAGTCGGTTAGCAGCTCCCATGAAGCAACGCCCTATGAATTGTTCAGTATACACAATCAATACCAAGTGAATCTTCATCTATCATCCCATTGACAGCTACGTCCCCTGGAACTTGCACGAGCCATCCCCCGGCAATTTTGACTTTGGCGAAGGCACCGACGACATGTCGCCGTTCCTGGACATCGTCAAGTACATCCGCACGGCGCGGGAAGAGGACCTTCTGGTGATAGTGCGACCAGGACCATACATTTGCGCCGAGTGGGAATACGGAGGCTTGCCAAGGTAAGGGAAATTTCAGAAGAAAGCTAGAAATAGCTTGAAATGTGAGAAAGCTGTGATGGCTGTTTTAACTTTCGAATTACATAGTTTTCAATTTGGCGGTTTTTTTCCAGCTGGCTGTTGCGAGATAGAGAAATGAAAATCAGATCGTCGGATCCGAAGTTTGAGGCGCGAGTACGCATTTTCTTCAACAAATTGCTGCCTCTCCTGACCAATCTGCAGTTCACCCTGGGAGGACCGATCATCGCGTTCCAGGTAATTTATCAGGAGAGTATTCATATGCATTTTCTCCTAAATAGGTTACCTATGTAGATAGAACCTAATATATATATATATTTTTTAATTATCTATGTATTAGATTGAAAACGAATACGGACACGTAAAGTTTGGCAATGAGACAATCGACCAGCAGTACCTAATAAACCTCCACCAGCTCATGAAAAGCCTCGGCTTGAAGGAGATGTTCTTCACTGCCGACACGCCCACGAGCTCGGGCGCCGCCGAATCCTACGTGCCCACCGGTAAACACCATCGCTTTTTGGATGGAGCTCCCAACTATAGGCGACATCGTGACGTGGGGTCACAGCAGACGCATAAATCATGTCCACTGATCTCTGTTTGTAGTGTTAAGGACGGCTACCTTCAGCAAGGACCCCGAGACGCAGCTGACCAGGTTGAAGGAGCAACAGCCAAAGAAGCCGATGATGGTAATGGAATACTGGACCGGCTGGTTCGATCAGTGGATGGCAGACAAGCATTCCACGGTCTCCGTTGCAGGTAGTTTCATCTTGAAATACTGAGAACCATCATCATGGCTATTTACTTGCAGTAAAAGAAGTAAGAACTGAAAAGTTGCTTTCTGATATCATCTGATGTCAACATACCCAGTGCGTTGTGGATATTAATTTGTTTTCTGTTTATTTTAGAATATTCAGACATTCTTAAACGTATTCTGTCGTTCCCCTCATCTGTGAACCTGTATATGTACCACGGTGGTACTAACTGGGGGTTCCTCAACGGAGCAAACGTTATGGCGAACGACTTTCCGTTCTACGCTGCGGACGTAACCAGCTACGGTACGCCATATACATTGGACGGTGTGGATAACAAGTAACAACAAAACTTTTAAATTGATCTGTAAGATTAAAGATTAGCTGTGTCAAGTCTTAAGCTTAAAATCAAAGCGAGAAAACCGAGATAGATTTTGATGGAAGGAAAATCACAAAACCGATTGATCATTTTGCAGATTACGATGCTCCGTTGACGGAGGCTGGAGACTACACCGAGAAATACACGGCTACTCAGGCGCTGTTTGCTCAGTACAGCGCGGCCGAGACCAAACTGCCTGAGAAGCCCGTCGAAAGTGTCAAGGTGGCCTACCCACCAGCGCCGGTTACGGGACAGCTCAACCTCGACGCCATCGTTGACCAAATCGTGAGGAAACCTAACCTACGAGGCAATCCATATGTCACCCGTGTCGGCTTTCTACCAAAACTTTGATCAAACTCTCGGTTTTAGCCAGCGTCGGAAAAGTTCTCCTACTACGACGTAATCAACATGGAAGAGCTGGACTTAAACGACGGCGCCGGCCAGCAATACGGCTACATTATTTATCGGAAGCCATCGGTGGCGTTTGCCGCTATCTCAGTGCTGAAGATCACCGGCAAAGTGCACGGCATCGCCACTGTCGTCGTCGACGGGGTTACCAAGACGCCACCTCTCGTCAACACCGATCAGCTAAACGACTTCGGCTACTGGATCGCAAGGTAGTTAATACTTGAGAAAGCAAGACACCGATTACCGGATATGATGAATATTGTACTGACTCTTCTATTACATTTGAAAGTGATGCAGAGTTGGCGATAGAAACTGGCACGGCAGGCGCTAAGCAGCTTGACATCCTCGTCGAGAACTTTGGGCGCAACAACTTCGGCAATCTGTACCAATTCGACGAGCGCAAAGGACTCTACGATGGACCCGTTCTGATCGACGGCGAAGAGCTCCACTCCTGGGATATTGTCGCCTTGCAGTTCAAGGGTGATTGGATCAGAAGGTGAAGTCAATTAATTAGAGGTCACTTCACTATAATGTGTATGTATATTATGCAATCTTAATACTAGCGAGGTCTCGTTGTTTACCAGCTTGTCCAACTGGAGCTCTGTCAGTGCCTCCACGTCGCCCACGCTCTACCAAGCCACGTTCGAAGTGACCGAGCCTCAGGACACTTTTCTGGATATGAGAACTTGGGGCAAAGGTGTCGTCTTCATCAACGGCTTCGCCCTGGGTCGCTATCTGAACCTGGGGCCGACGAGGACGCTGTACCTGCCTGCTCCGTTGCTGAAGACCGGACTGAACCAGGTCTTTATCGAGCGAATTAAATGGGGAACAGATATGAATTGATTTGCTGTTGTATTTGATTTTCAATCTGTTGGATTTGTTATCTCAACGATTTGTTTCATTTCAGGTCGTGATTTTTGAACAAGTGCGACCAGCTTCTTCGGTGGTTTTCACCGACACGCCCATTCTGCAGGGCCGCCAAGGTCGCACCAAGGCGTCTATTGGGGCAACTCCACTCATGTATCTACTCTCTAATATGATGATGGAGTTGGAAAAGTAAAGCCGAGGAAGCGGCAGCTTCCCGAAGATATGGCGTGGATTAATTTCCCTCCACTGTTGGTCTAATTTTCTTGTAATTATAGTTATTTTTGGTGTGTCTTCTTTTATTGATAATTTTTCAGTCACACCCCATTATTATTAGCCACGTTTCTCCCAAGCACATACTTCCTGTCGCATCACGAAGGTTTTATGGACATGACTTAACCCTAAATATTATCCTATAAGGTTGTTTAAGCTTATAAAAAGGTATTTTCTACCGTTTGCTCGATATGTTTGCATGCGTTGGTACAAGCACGGGTCAAACCATTATCCCGTGCTTATCTATGCTAATCCAAGTCTTACTGTTGCTTGCCCCAGTGTGCTTACCATGCATTTTATATGGCACCAATGAAATGGCTGATTGTGCGGTTCTCTTCCTTTGAAGGTCAACGTCTTGTTGGTTACTAACAACGACATTTTAACGAGTAGCACCTGACGATACAGTCTCTAAACGTGATGCTACGTTGGAATATGTGTACCACAGTCCATCCAGAGAAGATGAAATACCGGGCTTTCCCCACCAATAAATAATTTCAGCACGTTCCAAAAGACCGAAGGTTCGGTAGTGTTTCGATAACTGATGTGAAGGAAATGATGCAGACTTGATCAAAGAATCTGATAACCGATGACCAAATGACATCTCAATGGCAACTGTTCATTTGTCTTCTCTGGTTGTACCAGACTATAATGCGATCCAGGCATGGCTTACCTGCGGAGAAGACGGCTATCCATGTGACCCACGCGCAGCGACTTGGCCGCAGCTGCGAAAGTACGACAACAGTAATATTATTAATAAAACAATTAAAGCATGCATCCTTGGGCCAGTCTGAAGACATTTTCCTCTTTGATCCAGTGTGTTGCTACGCTTTCATTGGGGGCGAAATATAAGAGGAAAGCTCGTTATTTGTTCTTCTATTGACATTGTATATATTGTCTGATTAATTAGAATTACCTACCATTTACCATACTCCTATGACCTATGGGTCTTTGTATGCGACATGGAACTCGATAGATGGTGTACACGGGTCAGGCTCATGTAAACAAACACTATATACTGCAGTTTGTCTAATTAGTTTTCAAACATTGACTCTACAAATGAGTCGACAACGTAAAGTAAACACCGAAAGTTTATCATTAAATTGATCATTAAATAAAATAAACTACCATAATCACGCAAAGCAGCATGCACGAAGGGATTCAAAAACGCTTCAAAACATTGCAGAAATCATACGGAAATTAATATGGCTCTTCTCGGAAACTGGCCATGACTCAACTCTCTTTTTTTTTGCATGTTCTTAACTCAAAGTCAACTTATGTATAGGTGGGCAATTGGCACAATTTGCAAAATTGAGAGAAATATCTTTGGACGCCTAGCTGAAAATGGAAGAATAGCTATTACGTCCCCCCAGATTGGAACTCTTTCGGCACCCATTTGCGCCGACCGAGATTGACCCTCAACGCTGTCGATGAGTCCGATCGCTGAAGAGCGTCGTGTGGACCAGGAAGCTGCCTCCGCCGCGGTTCAGCGGAGACCGGAAAGCGGGCAAGTGGGCCGGACGGACGCTTCCGGAGGGCGCCGATTGTCCTCGCCACGGGGGCCGGAAGTGGACACAAAGGGGCGGCGATCGCGAGGGAATCTGCTGCGGCTGGTGCATTCGGGACAGCATGCAAAACGTGACACCATGGAGCTCAGCCTCCGAATTGCAAAGCGGCCATCTCAATTTTTCAACAACGGTTGTTTATTACTCTCTTTTCGTTAGATTCATCGAACAGAACTGCAAATGCTGTTGTCACATTTTCCAAAAAACATTTTATCATTTTCAACTTCTAAACTTCACTTCTTAATTCCTCATTAGGTCATGAGAACACCACCTAGGTCAGTCTCGTTAAATATCTAATCCGATGAAATGCTTATAGACATGGCTGGTGCCAAGTAAAAGGAGCGCATACAATCGATTTGAAACTCATCATGTAGTGAGATATAACAGTGCCTGACCTGCACTCAACGAAACATGAACTCCGAGGAAAGTTCGTTGCTCGATTGCGCGGATTTTCCCGAAAGGAAGTTGTTAAAGAATCGATTTTCAGCTCAAAAATTCTTCCGGATATTTAGCAATCAGTCTATTTCTGTATATTTGGAAAGCACAATATGCGTTATAATTTTTAGAACTATGGTATTCAAATTTCAGATGTATAAACACTTCACTTCAACCATTTGTAAACGCATTCATATCCGTGCTGCTTATAAAAAGCATACTAATTGTTTGCATTACATGCTAGTTATATAAAGTATGACATGGTATGACCATACGCATAAAGTATTTATTTGTCAAAGGTATGACCATGGAGTTTAAGATGGTATGACACCGAATCCGGGGCTTGATCCCGGGACCCTGTCTGTATGAGACGGCCGACGCATCCACGTGCGTGAGATCACTGTGGGTGCCGTCGTTTCCCCGAGGCAGAAGACGCCCCGTCACGGGGTGCAGGCATCGACTCGACCTTGCAGCGTCGCCGCCCACCGGAACCAAAACACGTTACACAGTCTAGTTTGGTGCGCATCGCTCCCACCACGACCGCACGACGCAGTCAAACAAATCAAATATGTGGCGACACCTGAGTATCATCATATACCATTGGAGCATAGCATCGCACGTGTATTATATGCTTCATTGTAAATGCTATAATTATATATGTTTTGCCTAAAATAACTATTTAAATACCATTAAAACCTCTTAGTAAGGCCTACCTAGTTTCAAACTGGATATTTTAGGTGTTATCTTTATCCACACACACACACAATTAAATGCATGTGCTCCAAGTTAGCGCATATACATTTGGCAGCTTTTTGAGAAATCTGGGTGATTCAACATCAATAAGTCACACTAGAGTGGTTTTTGCGTACATTTGAATCAGTGCATAGGCCGTCACCTCGTTGCTTGCTTGTCATAAAGTATGCCAATTGGTGTTGGTTGCTGTTGACGAGAAAAGTATTGCCATTATTGCGATTGATCCATCCCCATAAATTTTAGTGACACCCCCCCCCCCCCCCCACACTCCCCACACACGTTTGACTTGGTGGTAAGCCTCAGCCCCCCATCCTATCACTTATTAACCTGCCTCTTCATGTTAGAAGCTTTCACTCATGCCATGACAGGGATCAAAAAGGTTAAGGGTGCGCTGATCACGCCACCGTGTACATAGAACGTCGAGACAATAATATAAGATCGTCGTATATTGAAGGGGAAAAGAAAAGGGAAGTCTGAAAATCGAATTCACATTGCCGTTCATGTGAGACGTGACAACACTGGCTCACCCTTGAATATGATTTTTTTGTATATGACTTTCGTTGATCCTCCCTATTTCGTTAGGCTGATGAAATTAAGTTGCCATTCAAAACTCAACGGTGAATGCAATTACCTATGTGCAACATTGTTTACAAGGTTCAGCAGAAGCAACCGTTGATCGCTATCCGAGGAAGTACATTGTTTCGTGGTCCACCAGACTGCATTGTCGGAAATGCATGTCAACAGTCAGGGCCGCGAGTCTAGATGCACCGCGTCTAGCTGTATAGGGAAGAAGTCGGTGCAAGTATATCTGAATCTACGCAACACAGTGGTCGCTACGGCCCATCAATCTTGTTGAGAGATTAACAATCCGACTGACGCTATTCTTCCTGAAATTTATGCGATTCGGTGGCTGGCCGCTGAAGGTTGTTTTGTGATTTGATTGTAAGCCATGCTTGTGCGTGAAGCGATCTTGTTTGTGAATCATGGCGATGTTTCACCATTCAGTATTCAAATTTTCAAAAGCGGTTATGCCACAGGATGCTAAACGCAACAAATTTATGTTTGGGGATAGCATTTGAGTTGCTCATGTCCGATTCGTTAATGGGTAGCCGAGCCATCTCAAATATTTCATTCCATATTTCAATTTGGGGATTATATAGGTGGAAACCTGTAAATAACATTGAAAGAAGAGAGGAGAGTTTTCCGTGATACCCTTCCAGTTTTCCCGCCTTACTGCTTACATTTGTCACCAGTCATATTGAGCATACCAGCTGTTAACAATTTTCCATGGTCCATTCTTGTGTGGAATTTCCCATTATTTGCACCCTCACTTCGAAAAGCGACATGTGGTACATTCGCAAAGCCTCAGAAGAAAACCCCGGGCCAGCCTGACACACGTGCGCGAAATGGCATGCCAACCTCTTCAACCCAGCGACAGAGGATCAGCGCCCGAAGAGAATTGAACTCACCATGGTGTCTGAGGGGTTGTCGTTAGTCCACGAGGAGAGCGAAGCGCGGTGTTGCAGTGGTCAAAACAAGCGTGACTCCTATAGACGCGTTGGCCGACGACTGGACGGACTGGACCGTGCCCTGGCTGACCGGCGCCCCTCGTCGCTTGAGAGGGAGGGGGGGGGGGGGGGCTCCGCGGTCGAGCGGGCACCCGTAATGGCGGGCAGCACGCGACCGCGACGAGTGCGAGGTGGTCAGTGGGGCCAGCGAAGTTGAGAGGGGGCGCAGGGGGCACGTTGGTCAGGGAAGCTTTCGGGTTAATTACTAATATTGTATCGAATTAAACCCGGGGTGGTAATCAGCGAGGACCATGACCTGAGGATCATTAAATCAGAGGAGACATTGCCAACTTAACGTTTATAAATCAAATGGAATAAATGAGTACGAAGAAAACTAAATAATTCACTAATTGTCACTATTTCACAACAGAGGAACTGTGTATTTAATTGTAAGTAAAACCTACGTTACCGCTCCAAATTCGTCCCCTTCAAAACATATTCTTTTGGCAAGCAGTGGAACTCCGAGCGGAAAGATGACTCCCCCTTCCGAGCATGACCTGACCGACAAGCAGGCGCAGCGTCTTCGGCTGCGTCTCACACTGCTGCGCAGCTCTCTGAGTAACCTGCGCTCGGAGCTGACGATGGAGCGCGAGCTGCTGCGCCTGGAGAAGCTGGAGGCGTCGCGGTCGACCACGGAGCAGACTCGGACTGCACAGACGCCTGACCAACTCGTGGGCCGAGTGCAGCCCGACGAGCGCAGCCAGTTGGCGCTGCAACGGCAGCAGTCAGCTATCTGGTTCAGGCAGAAGCTGGGGGAGGTGGATCGACAGTGTTCTCAGGTATACCCATGGACAAACACCATTGTGAATTTTTTCCCCTCAGAATTAAGAACACTAAACACGGAGTTCTTGATCTGATGTCAAATTTCTTTCCTTTTTACAAGTAATTTGTATGCAGCACCACATTTTTGGAGACCAAATTTAACGTTGATTTGGGCGGACACGGGATGATTGCACATTATTATAAGGGCATGGACGTGCTAAAATTAGTAAAGTTACACGATACTATACTGCATTTCACGTTAAAAAGGAGAGTGGATTTGCATTTTCCTCAAGGACCCACAGATGCTAGACACGAGCTCAATTTTCAAAACTTACAAGTAATGTCTTGAGCTGGACAAAAGGCTCTTTGTGCAGTTTTGAAACTCTTGGCTCATGTCTAGCAGCAATGGATCCTCGAAGAAGATGCAAATCTACTCTCCTTCTTAACGTAAAATGGATTATAGTAGAATTTAATTTGAATTAAATGCTGTTCCGTGCATTTAAAAATCGTCAAATATGCTCTCTGATAAGTTTCTTCGAATCACCATTAGGGAAGGAACCAAAATGTTGAAACTGCCTTGGTTTGGTTTGTTGCCACTCGCCAGGTGATGGAGAAAGTGCAGCGTCACATGGAGCCCCTCCGCAACATAATGTCGTCGCTGGACATGTTCGCGGGCGATCAGTGCCTGGACTACTCTGCCAGCCAGGCCAGCGTCCTGCCAATCGAGGACTGGACGGGCGACTGCACCAACGTCCTACGCGAGCGTCCGCAGGACGTTTACGACAACGGCGTGTGGGGCCAGGAGGACCGCGACATCAACGGCTATTGTCGAGGACGCCAGCTGGAGGGCGACAACCATTCGAAGGGCTGGCGCTTGCAGAGTGACCTGTGGAAGTGCGGAGAGAACCAGAAGCGACCTCGAGGCCCCAACGACTGGCTCGACGATGAGATTTCGCTGGCGGCTAGATTCGGGTCCTGTGAAGACCCGGAGGGCATCACCTTGCTGTCCCGCAACTCTTCTAACTCGTTCTGGGCCCAGTACGATTGAACGCCCCGATGGCTGTACTGGCTGCGCGACGCCAATCCGCTCGGACTAAACGAATCCGCACTTTATAAATTTCTGCGTTCAATTGTTAAATTTGGAAAAAGTAAAAGGTTTCCAGTTTCCATCTCCCATCCGTTGCAAATGACTATGTGTTTGATAATGGCCATTGGTGAGCCATGGGTGAGTGTAGATCAGTGATCAATGCCATCGACGAAACGCCGTCACAAGCCATTGGCCTTTTAAAAAACGGAGCTAACCCATCAACACTTACGACTTTGTGATTGGTTTGTGAATTTTGACACTTTTTCGCAGAATTGGAAACATTTTTTTAAACGTAGTGTTTGTATCACGAATTTACTCTGTGTATTGTGTGTGGTAAGGAAAGGTGCTATCCTTACCGTTTTATCGGTCGTGGTTCGCCGTGGTGATACTATCCCAGAACGGTACGGGAAATTTCTATCGTCGTAGGGCATGGAGGTCACGATTTCCTACCCTCAAGATATCCTCTTATTGTCAGTGGTAGGTAGGTACTGGTATTCCATACCGAAGGTTAATACGTAGTATACTAGTGTATTCAGCCACCAACTTTATCAAAATAAATAATCCGAATATGTTTGATAATAAACCACACTTTTATAAATTATGTCACGTGACAGTAAGCAGATGATCATCTGTCGATTTCGCCAGTTCAGATCTGTGAGCATGGTTCGGCTTGCGTTAAGGGTAGGTGCGCTATTGCTAGTTATGAATTAATCAAACAGAGTTGCTTTCGGTTGTGACAGACTTTTATTAGAATACTTCATATATACTTTTTATTGCATTTTATAAAGGCTGCTCGGCTGATAAAGTAGCAACTAATGCGTACCATAGCCTAACTTTTGCATCAGCTGGTAGCATTGGAACCGGTCACTCTCTCATGTGGATTCATTCTCCTAACAGTATGAGGAATGCTTAAGAAATATGTAACAATTTATCTACCTGCTGCACAGGATCTGGCAACAGGCCTTCTAGGCCTCGGTAGGCGAGCAGTTCATCTGAGCGCACCTTCCTCGAGTCAACCGCCTGCAGCGGGCAAGAACCTGCTCGCACAGCTCCGCAAGAAAACAGGCTACACAATCTCCAACTGCAAGAAAGCTTTGGAACTCAACAACAACGAATTTGACAAGGTAAGTGCAATAACAAATATTGACGAATTTTGAAAGGTGATCATGTTGCTTAATGGTCCAGCAAATAGTCAATCACACCTCTGTGCAACATGAGTTTCTGTACAATGTACCTCCTTGAGTTGTCACAAACCATACTTTTAATTGCTCCTGTTTGTCAAGCAGTGAGTTTTGGAAAATGTAGTTTGCAAAACCCTAGAGACAATTCGTTTAAAAATGGCTGGTAGGTATTGCTATAGGTAATTACTAATTATGATGTATTCTTATATTGTGTTTCTAGAAAAAAATACGTGTCATCTCAATTTTCAATCCATTGTTCACATTCCTCATTCTCCTTGCGCAGGCAGAGCAATGGCTAGCGGCCCAAGCACAGGCGCTGGGATGGGCTCGTGCTGGCAAGCTGCAAGGCCGTGCCACCATGCAAGGTCTTGTGGCGGCACAGGCTCAGGGCCCTCATGCGGCTCTCCTGGAAATCAGCTGCGAGACCGACTTTGTGGCGCGAAATGAGCGCTTTCGAGACCTGGCAGTGTTGGCGACCGGCGCCTGCTTGCGGCGAGCGCAAGAGTTGCCAGTGGCTGACGGACAGCTAGCTACGGTGAGCACCAATTCTTGAATTTTACTGAACTTTGCCGACTGGATGGTGTGCAAGAATGTTAGTTCATTTAAAATAGAGATGAACTATTTTCAATTTTTTAGAAACAGATACAGGTAATTTTATGAATATTTTAAAAATGTATCTAATGGACTATGTTATTTAGCAGTGTGACCAAATATTTAAAAGATAAACACAGAATTGGTGACATCCAATATCATGTAAATGATTAATTCCTGGAAAAACAAATATATTTTGAATACTGTTTCCCTATTTCAGCTGTCGCTGGATGGGGCTGCGCTTGGGGCTTTGACAGACCTGACAGGACAGCCGCTGCAAAATGCTCTGGCGCTGGCCATCGGTGCGCTGGCAGAGAATCTGTCCCTGCGCCGTGCCGTGCTGCTCAAAGCCTCGGCTCCGGGATTGCGGCTGGCCGGATACGCTCATCCCGCCGCCAGCCAGTCGGGGGATGTCTTCCTAGGTGGGACATGTCCTCATGTTGATTTAACCCCCTACCAACACCCTCAAATTCAGAGAACCAGACAACCTTTGATTTTGTCTTAATTGCCAAAGTTAACTATGACATTAGCTTCTGATATATTTATGAGCTGTGAAGAATGCTCTTCTGTCCATTGCAGGAAAGTATGGTGCTCTGGTCGCGTTCAACGAAGGCTCCGCAACTTCCGAAGATTCCGAACATATCGGCCGAGAACTCTGTCAGCACATTGTTGGTAAGACTTCCTTTTTCTTTTATGGATCTTAATTTTCCAAATAGAATAATAGAATTTATGAAAGGAATGACTATAATTGATGTTTGCGATGTTCCTATATTACCTATTTAGTACATGCAGTTTTTTTAAATTTAAATTTCTATCATAGAAACAGGGTTTGATCAGTGGCAGACTGGCTACCCAAGGGCCCCGGCGGCGAGGAGGCCATAGCGGCCCCCGTCACCATTCTCAGTGGCGTAACTTCAAATCGGATGCCATCACCTGTGGGGGCCCCCTTGGTTGGAAAACTGGGGGCCCCCGTGGTCAGTGGTCAAATAGCTCGGGGCCCCTAGCCTCCCTGGCCAGTCCGACACTGGGTTTGATACCCAGAGCATGGGTCATATTAAAATGAAAAATATCCTAAAAAAATAAAAAACCTTTTCAGTTCTTGAGACTTGTTCACTTTTTCCAAACTGCAACACTACCTACTAGGTAGCAAAAAAAAACTTTCTAAATTAGTTTTTCCGTGCAGGCATGGACCCAGACAGAGTCGGTGTTCCCAACAAAGATGAGCCGACCGCCAATGCCGACGAGGAGCGCTGTCTTATCTTCCAGGTACGTACGTTTGCCTCTCGCTTCTTCCAGATAACGGAATTATTTCATGGTTTAGAGGTTGAAATGTTATCGATATTGTTCGCCCTCCCACTGAAGTTAGGCAGAGTCGTTGGTATCTCTGCAATTCTGATGTATGATTATTATTATTATTATTGTGTTATAATTATAATTATTATTACTATTGTATGAAGTATTATTGAAGTAATCCGGTTCATCATAAGAATCATCAGCTTTTTGCCCATGAAATCAAAAATTGACTCATCAGTCTAGATTTCTTCCGCTTAATGCAGATGTGTCTATTTTGTGAAATTTTTTTATAAAGGTATGATTCTTACAGGAGTTCCTGCTGAACCCTTTGCTCACTGTGGCGGAGCGGATTGCTCCAATGGGCATCGAGCTTGTCGCCTTCAAGCGATTCGAGTGTGGGCAGCCAGATCCAGTGGACTCCTCCTCCACCCAGGGCTGACATTCGGAGCACCTTAGCTGACTTGCACAGGCATCTTGAATAACTAGTTGTAAATAATGTAGATTTGGTCGAAAAACTGGGAGGGTCGCTTTGATTTTGGGAACGAAGCCATGGTATCTGTTACCTCGGATACTTTTGCCATGCACCTGTTTTCTGACATTGTTTCTAAATTTTGATCAGAGTTTCATCCAAAGTGAACCTGACGCTTCTTTCCATACACTATTTGTGGCTTCACCTATACATGAAGATGAACGATTTGTGGTTACCAATTATGAAGATATGTTTATAGAAATTTACAATTTTTATTAATGTACACCTCTGGACTTGGAAATCCGCCCAGCAGAATGTCGGCTATGTGCTAAGAAAGGTTTGTCTGAAAAGAGCATAGGCAGGCCAGCTGTACCGATCATGTGAATGAGCACATGGTGGCAGGGTATGTTATGTTCATTGATCGGTCGCAATCTAGTGTTGATAAACGAGTTTTATTATCAGTGCCTGCCTTGCAATTATGCAATTATGCAAATTTAAATTAATTCACATTGCGAATACCAACTTTTTTGCAAGTGCCGAAAAATTGATGGCCTAAATGTATTTTTCGTACAGAGAAGACGCGGGAAACTTTTTTAACTTTCTTCTAGCTTAAATAATATGCAATTATAAATTTATAATAGCTAATATTATGCAATTATTATCAATCATGCAATTTACATTAATTCTCATTGCGAATATTAACTTTTTTGCAAGTGCCGAAAAATTGATGGCATAGGTATTTTTTGTACAGAGAAGATGCAGGTAACTTTTTGTACTTTCTTCTAGCTTAAAAATAACGTATAAATTTAGGTAATTGGATTTGCGTGAAATCTAATCGCATAACTCAACACTGCACTTATATGTCAGCTCGGTCGATTCTCATTTCACGGAGCGAGGCAGCTGCTGATAAGAAAACTGGTTTCTAGCAACAAGATTTTGATCCCTTAAGCATGCCATCCAGTTCCTCCATGTGTTCACCCACGTGGTCGGTACCTGGCCTGCCTATGCTCTTTTCAGACAAACCTTTCTAAGCACTTAGCCGAAGCTCTACTAGGCGGATTCCCAAGTCCAGAGGTGTACATTAACATTATAAATTATAATTTATAATATTTATAAAATAGTCCAAGTCCACTTATATTTAATTTACCTGCTAATAGTGCTTATTTAAGTTGCTTTTTTAAGGAACACATGTTTACAGCCATTCTCTGCATGTAAATATTGGTAAGTTTACTTACAAATAAAATATCCAAGAAACAACAGTTTTTAAAATTAAATTCAGATGCCCATTGATAACATAAAGATAAATTTGTTCCTATCCTTTCATGCCAAGTGCAAACGTACTCCAAACATTACAAATCAGTTACAAGGCAAAGTGTTCCCTCAAAGGTTTCCCTTCATGAACGGCTTGAGATGTGAATGGAACGATGCGTTCACGGGCACTCCGTTCAGTGGACTGCGTTGGGCCTCGTCGAAAAGTCGCTGGTAGACTTGGCCGTCGAAGGCTCCAAGCGCGGAGCTGAGCACCTCGTCGCGCAGGTCAAAGGCATCCACCAAACCAACTGCGTTCGGTCGGAGTTCCGTCAACAGCGCCTCCATCCATGTCTGTGCACCGTTCACGTCCGAAGCACGCATCGTGGAGAACTGCAATTGGACAACGCAAAGTCACTTTGTGCCGCAGCAAATACGTGCAAATAGCAATATCTGGCGGTTGGACCTTTATGATTGAAAATATATTATGTCACTACTTAGTTTTGACTTAGTTTTGACTGATTTCACCAACCCTGAGAAAGTCGCCAGTTCGCGCTAGAAGTGAGTGCACCGCATAGAGCTGCGCCAGTGCCATGAGCGGCGCTCGGAGTGCCTCTGAGACTTGGGCCTCGCGCACGGCGGCCACAAATCGGTCAGCGAGCAGAACGCGTCCATGAGCCTCGGAACACTGCGCCAGCTCCAGACTCGTCGCGTTCCACGCGTCCTCCGCACGCATGCCATCTCGCACCCGAAGAGCCAGGTGGTCGGCCGCGAGAGCCACGCGGCTGGGCAAACAACGGGCAAAAGGTCAAGGAACGATTTCAAGTCATTCACATCATTTTTATTTGGAACGCTACGGCTATGGTTTTCAGCTGGTTTTAGGTGCATCTGCATATGTTTAAGTATTTTGCCAGATCAAAATATTTATGGTTTAAGCAATATAGAGTATAGACCCCATTACTTCATCTAAGGTGTATAGGGTAGGTAGGCAAGTAATTTCTCATTATGGCTGGCTGAAACTCTTAGGTTTGAAAAGACATTTTAATTGGTTTAAATTGTCAAGTGTCTCCAGATAAGTTCAATCAACAACAATTCCTCAGTTGCTTTTCCACCCAATGTAAATTAATTTGTTAAACATACATCCAGTGAACTTATTTCCATTTGGGTTTATTCAATTTTAATCGAGTACTAAAAACTGTTACTTTTTAGAACAAGGACTAACGGCTGCCAGAAGTTAAATCAGTCGCCATTCTGCCATAATAGCGACTAAAAAGCTTTAGACTTTCATCCAAGTAAGCAAACGCTCATTGTGGCAAGAAGTATTAGTGACAGTCGTTATTCCACTAGTCGCTATTCAGCGTCCCCCTTGCTTTTGTCGAAATGAATTCAAGGCAAATTGTGTTTCCCAACATGTTGTGTGCCCCAGTGGCCTGGTCTACTCACCCAGCGGCCACCTGCTGGAATGCCTCGACCACGCTGTCGATGTTGTGAACGAATGGCGCCTGCTTGCCTTCTACGGCTGCCTTCAAGTAGGCCAGCGTTGGCGCTGGCGTCTCTCCCGCCTTAACGCGTTGCCAAGTTTTCACCAGATACCTGCGCAGACAAGTATAGATTAGCTTGCTATTCTGCTGACATGAGGAACTAGTCTGGGTTTGGACTACAATCTCCTGACAATGCTAGAATGAGTCACTCATAGTTATGCTGTGGGATATCTCAGGTTTGGAAATCATCACCTAGGGAGATTGGACATTGAAACATTGTAGATACCAGAGGTGCTGACATCTGGATGTGAGATACACTGCAGATGCTGGTACCTGGCTGTCTGCAGCAGTAAGACCGTGTTCTCTCCCTCGTACGTGCAGGCTGCCGTGACGAGGCCGTAGATCGTGGGCAGGTTGCTCGCTGTCATGTAACCGTGGCCTCCGCACGCGAGTCGACAAGACTCCACGCCCGCAGTCCCGTCGCTTGCTGACACCGCTTTCAGAACACACGCCGCCGCGTGAAGCTGTGAACGGGAATACTCTGGTCAACGCGTATCCTTAAGACACATTTGAGGGTAGTTATACACTACCTACTATATTTTGGACAAATGTCAATGCTTTAATAATTGAACAACAATGCCGTGATCTATATTCATTTATTGCCACCAAAAGATAGTGGCGTAAAGTGTACAGATTGAATGCAATTCGAAAGATTTTCCAGTGGGATGACGTGCGATTTGTTCGTATACTGGAGACTTTGGCTTCAACCACAATGTATTTGGAAGGTAGAATACCAAACGCTGAGTAAATATGATGGGAAGAATTAAAGTGATCCTTTTGATTAGTGCCATCTGGAAATAACATTTCACATCTGACTACGGTGAAGTGGGTGTCGCGAGAAGAAAATGTGTTGATGCGGCTTCGTCTATGCCTCTTTCCCGTGAAAGTTTCATTCAACAAGGTATGAATATAAGGGAAGATTTGCAGATCAAATGTGAAACCGAACTGCCGGACAGAGAGCCGCATTTTTTCTTCTTCATATTTCTTCCATTCGTGTCACTATAGGCAATAGGCACGCATGTTATCATATGACTGACAAAAGCAGCATGTGGCTTGATGGCGTCAGGAAGGTTTAGCTTACCTCGGGAAGTCTGTCCTGTCGCCCTGCGTCCAGCTCCGAAGTGACTTCCGTGTACATGTCCCATAGCCATGTGGAACTCATGCGCATGGCCAAGCAGCCCGCCAGGTTCGGGAGCAGTTTCACTTGCTGTGTGCGGTAGTCCAGAATCTGCGGCTCGCGAGCTCTGTGCGACAGACACCAATCCCCGTATGCTTTAGGATTGTGTATTTTAAAAATCATGCCTTTAAATTTGACTCAATTGGATTTTGAATACGAAATAAATATTTCCTACTGTTCCACCAACATTTCGTAATCTTTGCTGGTTACATTCTCATATGACTTTGATATAGATTGTGAGCAGTATGTTTCAAATTATTTTGTCAGAGGCTCGGGGCATTGGTCAAATACTATATAACGTTGTAGAATAATGGTTTCCTGTCGATATCCGAACCCGAGACGTACAATAGCATATTCTTGGAATGTTGAACCATACTTATCAATAAGAACTAGTTCAGTGTGTAAGCAGTGACTGATGTTACTTTTACAAACACATGCGGGGTGTGTGAATGGAATCTTATTCCGGAGTGACCTAGAAGGGTTACCTGAAGGTGATGCTGATTAAAATTAATACTTGACAATTTATGACCTACGTTCATTGGTCCAAGGTAAAATTCTAAAGTGTAGTACTTCAACTGCAGTTTAAATGTACACCTACCCAACCACAACCATTATCGAAATATGCTTGGATGGCTCGCAGCTACGTAGCGCCCCACTCACCCTGGAGTGAGTTCAGACTGTCTCCGCACCGCGCTGTATCGGGTCGCGATGGTCACCGCCTTGGCCAGGAAGTCGGACACGAACTTGACGACGAGCACTCGGACAAACGTCATTGTGCCGTATGCCACCTTCTCCCCGCCGCTCTTCTTGTACGTACCGTCCTGGAATACGTGCTCGGATCAACTTTATATAAGATGCATTTGACGCTGACTTTCATGACAAACTTTTACCTAGGCAGACTACAGCCAATGCTATTTGCCAATGCTATACGTTTCTTGGCCTCATATGCCAATTTCCATTTGCTCATGCAAATGAAAATTAACCGCACGGCCAATAACTGTTAAAGGTCTCCTGCACTCACCTCAAGCACCTGTGCATTACGCATGAGCATCTGGTTGCGCGGAATGCGCACACGGTCGAACCCTAAGTAGCCGTTGTCGTTTGCGTTCATGCCGAGCTTGTGTCCGATCTCACCGATGGTGACTCCCCGTAGCGGTAGATGGGTTTCCTCGTCGCGCAGCTGCACGATGAACGGGTGGATCCCGTGACGCGTGCCGCGGGAAATCAACTGCGCCACAACGATGGCGTAGTTCGCAGTGTGACCAACTGGACAGCAAAGTGGGCACACATGTTAGGAGGCTAGAAGTTAACAAATCAATTGAGATGCAGAATGCTTAAATCAAGAAAACCTATACACATGAGCAAATTTCAATACTGAATCCCTCATGTGAAGCAAGCTGCAAATACACTTATTTGCGGACCACTAACCAGCAGTGGATTAGTTTTAAATTGGAATTACATTGGCTCTTGCTTGTCTAAAAATTGATTAGCCACAAAAGTTAAATATGACGATCATATGTTCTCCGAACACAATTGGCATTTCTGTCAGCCAGACTGACGAAAAGAAGTGCAACATTCTTTTCCTATCCAAACGTAACGTCAGGTTTATTAATAATTTGTTACTTACGACCACCAGGCCACCACTTGTACGACGTCAGCGTCGGACTGTGCAGTTCGAACTCTTGCGTTTCGGCGTCATACGTGGCAGTCGTCTCCAGCCCGCGGATGAAAGTTCCATGGCCCAACTCCGTCTGAAAACCAACATCCATTGATTTTGTTGGGGAAATGATTGAGATACGGGAGAAATCAAGTGAAGGGGAGGTCAGAAGGGAGACAGACTATTATCATCTGTCTCTTCAAAATGTTACAGCTAGCTCTGGTCTTGTTATTATGTGATTTCCTACAGTCATTCCAGCTAACATTGGGAATGGTTCATCCAGGAAGGGTCTGATTCCGACCCCGCCATACCCACCTGTGCGTACGTGCCGATGATCTGGCAGCCCCATGCCCGTGGCAGCCAGCGCTCCTGCTGCTCTTGAGACGCATGGCCGATGAGCGCTGGCAGGAACATGACAAAATGAAGGCTCAGCGGGTTGCCGTCCTTCAGCAGAGCAGAGCCCAGCTGCCCGCCAATAACCTGTCTGCCACCAAACACAACAGTTAGTGACTAGTACGCAGCCAATAACTTAGTCGTTGACTATAACCCAGGGTGTAGAGAATTTTACGATTTTCCTGTATATTTCTTTATTTTTCATATACCTATTGACTTCAGAAAAAGCATTTAGTTTCAACTAATATGCTAATTCTTTGGTCTTATAAAGTACCTACTACTTCATAATGCATCGGCATAGGTAGTACTATGCATTTATTCAACATCAACATTCTTTAATCCCATGTGAAGTTTGTATTAAAGTTAGATTTTCAAAATTTAACAGGGTTTGCAGTTAAGTAAGCATTCTACTGAGAATGCAGTAAATGAACGGCTTGCAACATTGCAAGACTTCTCACTGTAGCCAATTTGTGTTGGTTTGACCTGATGGCCCCAAAGCACTTAATTGTAATCTGTAACGGATCGTCATACTGAGGATTGCGTCTCACCTGTACTTGCTAGCTTCATCACCGCTGGTGCGAAAAGCAGCCATCTTGCGCTGAAGAATGCACGCCTTGCGCACGGCGTCCTCGTATCGCTCGACGTGGCTGTGGTACACGACTGGGACAGCATCCTTCAGCTCGGGGTCCTCCAGGAACTGAGCCTCTGCAGACATGCATTGTTCCAAGGAATGTGCTATCCAAGTCTACAAGGCGCAATGACAGATATTGTTATAGTTAAATTGTTATAGTTATAGATATGAGTATGATAAAATAATAAATAGGTTTGTATAATCATAGACCATATATGTATACGTATAATATAGTTAGAAAAGCCCATGTAAAAAACTCTACCTGCAGGTAAAAATTTACTGGAATATATGAGCCATCAATTAATGCTTATGTGCCATTCCTACCCTTGCCATTAATTAAAAAACAAACATCCATGAAACCTAGAGAAAAGTAAATCAGCTCTATTTCATTGACATGAATACCAAGCTTGTAACAGGTTTATTGTTGGAGGTATATTATATTTGATCAATGCACAAAAAATATATGAAAATTATGAATAAAACAAAAATAATATGTAATAAAAATAATAAGTGTGTAAGCGCAGCAATTATTATAATTTGTAACAAAATAATTTTCATAGCATCTTACTAAACCTACAACAAATATGCAAATTATTGCAGATATTCTTTATTTGATGTGTTATGCACCATTTGCTGAATCACTGGAAAAAACAATTAAGATAAGATATCCGCTGCATTGGAATTTTACCTGCAACCAATTTATTTCATTCAATTTAAGCACCTACCAGACCTATCTACAGTTGCAATTTGCAAACATAGGTACCTACGTAACTTGATATATTTATTTAAGCCAAGTTTTGTTAGCACTGTTACGCTTACTTTTTGTACCAATACACGCTAGAATACCTGTAGCTCTGCGGATGGCCGTCTTTTCTGCACCGCCGTCTAAGAAGTGCGTCAGTTCCAAGGGACTAAACGTGCACTGCTTGCGTTCTCGGGCCAAGTCTTCGTTCACTTTGGGCTCCATGTTCGAAAAGTCAGTGTGCTACTCGCTATTGGTATGACAACCTTTCCGCCTAGCCAAAACCACTGCACTCACTGAAAAACATAAGTTGTCAGTATCAGCTATTAGACTTTACTCCACAGGTCTACTTAAAAAGATGGTTATCAAACCTTATCAGTAAGCTCCTTTCATGAGATATGGAAGATTTTTGCCTGTTGTTAGTTTGTTAACAAATAATAAAAATAACTCCAAAATAAATAGCATTGTGAGCTATATTACATACAAAAACTGTATTCATGAATACAGTTACAGAGAGAGTGCACTCTCTCCAATTGCTGTATCTCTCCAAAGAGGAGAAAACATATTTCTTGCCAATACTACATGCTTGCCTGGTGTGAGGAGAAAACATGCCACTGACTGCTGTGCTGTGAATTGAATCAACACCCATGATTGCCTTGAAAACATCAGTTGTCCTTGAGAGGTCACCTACCTAATAATTTTAGTACCTCCTTTCATACATTACATACCCAATTTTTGTTGATAAAACAACACGAGTTTTAAGTTAATGGGCCAGTTTAAAATGTTGTCCCTTAAAATGTTGTCCACAATTTAGAAAATGCTGGTACAATAAATTTAGTAAAAAAAAATTAAATAAATATCTGTTCAGATTTATGATTTTTTCATGTGGGAGGGTATCAACATATTGATCTTGTTGCAACAAAAAAAAACTGATACAAGTCGGATGGAGTCTGTTGGTAGCATCTACGATTTTATTTACGTAGGTATGCATACCCTACCTATAGTACCCACGTAACAATTACCTATATCCACCTACAGGTAGGTACTTACCTTCACACTCAAAAGACTCTGCCCCTCGTTTACAGTAAATTTTGTGAATATACTCTTATCAATCAATGATTTTGCTAGATAATGTCCAAATTGATCTAAATCCATGAAGGCGCAGAAAATGTAAATTGTCATCATCATGACTATGCACAACGTACCATGGTGCACCAGTTACAGTTGTCCACTGATACGATTAAAATTAAAATATGCCTCTATAAGATTTGTAATTAGAAATGTGCAAAGAAAAGAAACTAAAGTGAAGTTTCATCGCTGGTACATTTTCACTTAACATTATTTCAAATATATCTTGGGTTTTTTGTCATTTCGAGCAGAGGGACATTATACCTGGTTTTAAATTTCGTGCCAACTAGCTGGGATTCGAACCCGGGACTTCCCGAAGTTCCCGAGCCGGCGCGACTTAACTTAACCTAAATTGCGATTCAAGTCACGTTTCAACCAGAGTGGTAATTGGACCAGGGGATTAACAGTCTGCCAGCCCCATCCAGTACTCGAGGCCTCCGACAAAAGGTATTTGTGAATAGATTGCACGTTTTTGAGATGTACTTCTTTCATCTTGTGTAAGTAAAACATCTAATATAACCTAACAGAGCTATGTAAAGCTGCAATGCACGAACCACTTGTCGCTGTTGAACCTTCCCGGCTCGAGTCGCCTGAAAACCCGGCTAGCGATTTTAGGTTTTAATTTGTAATGCGGTGCAAGCTCTGTCTTCTTTTTCTGAATATTTGTTTTCACCTCTGTTTAAACACTGATCAAATGTTAATAAAAGTATAAGAAACGACTACATAAATTTTCGTTGTTATAAAAAATCTTATACCTAATGACAATTTTTAATAAGAACCTACATTTTTTAAGGGTTTAAAACTGTTCATCTATTATTTAGGCTAGTATTTGCTGAATGGTTACGATCCTAGAAGTGATGGTTCTTCGTAGGTGGCGTAAGTTAAGCAACAATGCAGTGAGTCGGGCATTGGATGGGATGCAATGTCAAGACTCTTTTTGATTGATTAGGGAAGCTGCAAGCTCCATAGTCTGTGTAAGTAGAGGGACTAACCCAGCATGCAGGACTAAGTAACATATTTATCTGCCTTCCTATAATTACCCCAATGCTTGGGTTGGTGGAAATAGCGTACCTACTCCAGTTTTAATAAACAACACATCTCTACCATCAGTGCTTGATCAGTGCCTGATCAGTGCCTCCCCCTCCCTGAGCTGCAAAATTTATTTTTTTTACTCATCATTAGTGTTCAGGAAGCAATGCAACAATATAATAACAACATGTTTTAACAACGTTTCCAACCAAGCGACGACAGACAGAGCTCGAATTGTAAAAAGTGCTTCGAATTGCTTATGAATTGCTTGTCGAATTGCTTATGAATGCGTTGCCAATGTGTTGTCTTGATAACTGATAACACTGCAAGCAGCTACAAGTTTTTGAGTCGTACTTACAGAATTGCACTAGCTAGCAGCTAGAATCAAAAGTTGCATTTTCCCAAAAGTTGTTACTTGCTTTCACTGTGCCAAATTTTTGTAAAGCATGCAGTTCAACACTGTTTCTTCCTATCAGTTCTCTGTACCTACTATATAGTTAACATTAAAAGACACTTATGTACATTTTCTCTAAGGCGGTGGCTTTTTTAGAGTCCCTAGTCCACAGCCTCGTCAGCCTATGCGTAAATCAGGCTCTATACGATTCTTCAAAAACAATTTCCAGACAAATAGATATCATTAATGAATGCACCCAAATCTTTTCATCAAAAGAGAAGAGTTCATAAGAAAAAGGCTCCGGGTAAGCTAGGCTCCGGGTAAACTAGGTGCAGGGTAAGCTAGCTATGTACCATTATTAAACATCATTCTAATTCACTTATGTGGTACAATGGTCAATTTTGAGACTGCATGTTTTTGGATATTTTAATACCGTCATACCCATAATAATAGAATGTGCCCTGAAGTTTAGGCTAAAGAAAACTCGACCGGCCCAGGATCTTATTCATGAATCTGCAGCCCTAGAAAGAGCAACTTTTTTGCCTGTTTTGCCAAAATGATGACATACCTACTCAAAAAAATCAAAATCAAATCATTTTTTAAATGCACATTTGTGGATTTTTCCACAATTAGTCCCCCCCCCCCCCCATCGATGCACTTCTGAAAAAACAGTCACAGCCTGCCAAGGAACTGTATGTATATAGAGTTTGGCCTGCAGCCCTCATGCCGACCCCTGCTATGGACCAAAGCTCTAGCTGCCAGGGTTATGCTTACCCTGGCTGGTGTTCGTGTTACCCATGGTAACCAAGTCTGTGATTGGCTGTTCATCTTTTTACCTCAAGGGTTACCTAAGGGATAACTCTGCTTGGAGGATCATGACCCCTGGCTCTGGTACACAAGAGGGTCTAACTTCCAATTCCAGCAGCTACTGTATGCTCAATTGTCATACAAAGATAGGAAAGCCAGTATATCTTCCGCTTAGTAGGAAACTATATTATTAGATTGATGTGGGTGATGTTTTCTGGGAGTGGGAGAGGTCGATGATAATATAGTAAGTGCGTACCCTATAAAACATTGGACAGCCTCTTCATACTGCAGTTCATATATTTCGCTTGCTCCAGTATTTTAGTGCACACTAAAATAAAAGTCAAAGCCTGAGGATAGCGCCAAAGGCCGAGTCACTGGCGTTTGCCTTTGACCCTCAGGGTGATCCCAGAAACCAACTCTACGCATGTCCCCTGGGTCGGCTCCCGTCCCGAACAACAATAGTGCAACTCGTTGTTGTTGGTGCACTTTGCGTGACGCACACAGGCGCTTTCGCGATCGCCACAGCGGCCAGGGCAAGGGTCAGATGGCATCATTATTCCGTGGACGGGTGGCCGTTGCAGCTCGAGCTGATAACCCTTGAGCCGCGAGGGCAATGCTTTTATATCACATGAGTTGGGCTTCGTCCTTTGTGTTGACCGGAACCGGCGCAGTTTCAGAGGTCTGAGTGTGCTCAAGCGGGAATATTTCTCAAGAGTCTTCTGGTAAGCAAAAATACGTTCGATCGTGACGATGAAAGCCATGAGAAAACAATTATTTCATTTTAGAAACAAAAATTTGTCGTTACGTAAGCGCAATAGCTTCTTCCGAAAATGGCAGAACGGTCTATGGCTTTGGTCTAAGCTCCGGTGGCATTGTGAATAATGTTAAAACTTAAATGCAAGGCTTTCTAACGAGCTATTAATATCAACTATCTATACGTTTAATATTAAAATTACTTGGGAAAGGGAATTGTGGTACCATTGAATGGTGGTACTAATCATTGTAATTTGATAAAAAGTGTCGTCACATTCAGTTTTCTCACGCAGATGGCGACAACAGCGATGGAGTTGCAAAAACGCACTGTGCGTTGGCTTTTATTGTAAATCTATGTAAATCATGTTACGGTACACAAACCAGTCAAACCACATAATGCAAAGATAACTGGAGCTGTGTTGCTTATGTTATCCATCAGTACAACAGATAGCACCATTGCTCAAGATAAGTTGTTGTGTAGGTCTTGTACAAATAAATAACTTGTTTCTTTCTTTTCATTTTGGTAAATTCTTATATAGTTACAGAATTTTTATTTAGAATATTTAGAATAGATTCCTTACCAAGCTCCATGTAATGAAATTTCGATCAAGATAACTTCTTTGCAATGCAAGAGCTTCTTCCTGGTTAGATATAAACAAACATTGCAATATCAAGCATCCCGATCCTAGATACCCATTACCAGTGCGCGATTTATACCATTGGCGCCCCTAGGCTAATATATTATGGCGCCCCCCCCCCCCCCCCCACGAAAACGAAATGTAGTGCATAATTTGTGTTTTAAGAAATTTGAACTGGAAGAAATATGCCGATGTGCTGTCTTGACAACACACTACAGGTTTTTTCGCAGTGATTTCACCGTCGCAAAACTCTCAATAATGTCATTGGTCTCTAACAAATACAACGAATCGCTCTCAATTGCAAGTTCAATGCAATTGCAATTGCAAGTTCTCAATTGCAGTTCAATAAAACTTGACTTCCTGGGTTCTCTGCACTGTAGAGAACATTAAAAGTAATATATTTATTCCCTAGAAGTCTAAACTATCTACACCATAGCGGCGTCTTTTCTGGCGCCCCCCTCGGACGCGGCGCCCCTGGGCTACAGCCTCGTCAGCCTAGGCGTAAACCTGGCACTGCCCATTACCCACATTCCATTTCCAGGGCACCAATATACAAAATTGAGTTAGTACGGATGAGGATTTTAAGCGTCCACCAGGAAAATAAAGTGTTTGTAGCCAATCAGATTCAGTGTTCTGAGATTTTAAAATAATTTTTTGTGGACCTATAGGCCCTGGGTCCTGCTCTGGCCACATTCCTCAATGAAAGAGAAGGGAGGTATCAAAATTTTCTGTGGAAATCTTGTCTTTCCTCCCTAGCCTGAAAGCTATTTATATTTGATATAACCAGTTTCCTTACATATAGCCTCTAAAATTAACGTCAGTAGGTATTTCTTACTTTGTCACTTTTCCCCAAATATTTTGCAACTATTTTACCTACCTTCTTGTTAACACATCTCTGTAAATCATCCATCAACATACCTGGTCAGTGGCAGCTCTGCTTCCACAAGAAAATTGTGTTATATGCAAAATGCCAATAAACTTAAATGAAATGAAATTACCATCAATACCCCACGACGATACAATGTGTTGTCGTTTGCCCTCAGGTGCGTTCAAGATGTCGGTGGTGCACCTGTACCGGGCAGGTGACGAGTCCCGCGCAGGCGTGCTGGAGAAGCTGCGCCTGCTGAAGGCGGTCAGCGTGCTGGTGGGCAGTCTGGACACCGAGGTGTGCTTCAACATCGAGCTTTCTGCCCCGCTCGATGAAAATGCCCGACAGAAGCTGCATTGGCTGCTAGCACATCCGTTCCACCCGGAGCAGCTAGCGGTGCAGCCGCATCTCGTCGCACAACCGGGGCGCTGTCTCGTCATCGAGATCGGACCTCGGTACGTGTGCATGCTTGATTTTTCTCAGGTGTGGTGCATTTTGGTCCTCCTATTTGGCTCATTAGCTTAACTTACATATTTTGCTTGGCATTTCTATTCTATTTTTAATGCAGGTCCATTTTCCTCCATTAAGCCAGTTGGAGGTGACAATTCAGCTGGCTAAAAACGTTGTATTTTTTCAGTTTGGAAGGTTCCATTTAAAAAGGTGAACATATTTCTCAATTGCGCATAACTCATCTCTATGATCTCTATGAGCTTATATCAACAAATGCATCAGATGTTGACTACCTTATATTGAACAAAGGAGTAATGAACTTTATTTCACTGGAATGACAGAGTAAATCTGGTGGAAATGGCTGGGATAAACATGGGGGTACCTAGTAACTAAAACACACAAAAAAAATAGTTAGTTGGGACCTAACTACCTAAATTTTAAATGGTTTCAAGAGACAACCAAAAATACATACGCTTTCCAAAATTACTTTAGGGCATTTATCAGGTCTTGACGGTTGTATGCTCATTCAATTAAACAAGATATGACAGCAACTCGACCTCTTAACCCAACAGTCTGAACTTCTCGACGGCCTTCTCGAGCAACGCCGTGTCTGTGTGCCGATCGGCTGGCGTGCCGCAAGTGACCCGGCTGGAGGCATCGGTGCGGCACCGCATCACATGGACAGAGCCGGGTCTCTCCGTGAGCCCAGCGACCGAGCAGAGACTAGCAGCCGCACTCACGGACCGCATGACGCAATGTCGGTACCCGAAGCCGCTGGAGTCGTTTCGGCTCGACGGGGTCGAGGCGCAACCGTGGACCGCCGTTCCCGTCATGGAACGGGGGAGGAAGGCGCTGGAGGAAGCCAACGACTCGCTAGGTATGAGACAGCACTTTTGAACAAAGTTATTTAAATAATTCGACTTATTCGCGGTCTTGGTCTAGCATACTTGGTATATGAGACTGATTCGACTCACATAAATTCGTTGAGGTATCATCTAGTATGTCTCTGTGACTTAACTGGTGGAGTCTTATTTTATCCAGATTCTAAAACTTCATCAGTAACATCCTCTTAACATTACTGAGCATTGTTTGACATTAAATTAAAATGCTATTAATGGCAGTGGCTACCTATATTCCTTTCATTGCCACAAATGTTCCACTTCTCAATATTATTTTTAAAATGCGGTGGTAGCATTACACGGAGAGCAGCATAAGCAGCGGTAACTCCGATTACCCGCAGGTCTGGCGTTCGACGACTGGGACCTTGAGTTCTACACGACGATGTTCCGAGAGCAGCTAGGCCGAGACCCAACCAGCGTCGAGTGCTTTGACCTTGCGCAGTCTAACAGCGAGCACAGCCGACACTGGTTCTTTAAGGTAACACTCGTTTCTCAAGCAGTTTCCCCACCTATAATATTTTTATCCATTGCACAAAATATATTATTATCGAACCGAGATTCCTAGGCCTTTGCGGTCGAAGAGTGAGCATGGCATTTTTCAGTGGAAATTGAAGTAGAAGTACTATATTAGAACTTGACTCCAAAGAGCTGCATCTTCGTTCTAGTATTTAAATTTATTTTGCTTGCTGGTTGCGACTAATCAATGCAATCCCAGTGTTGGATTCACTGCCTTTGTTGGAACCAGTGGGTCGATTTCGTGAGCTGACCTAGGAGTGATATTACAGGGCCAGATGGTGATTGACGGGAAACAACAATCTGAGTCACTCCTCGACATGATCATCGGGACGCAGCTCGACAGCAACCAGAACAATGTCATCAAGTTCAGCGACAACAGCAGGTTAGAATTCCTTCCACACCACTACATTTTGTGGCACTACGAATGGAAAGTGTGGGAGAAGACACTTTACTGGGAAATTCTTAAAATCCATCAGTTTTACATGCTCGTAATGGGCTCTATGTAGAGACAAACGTAAGCCAAAAGGTTTGGAAATCTCAGTGTGAAGCTTATAAATGAGGCAATTTGGGACGCTTTAGCAGGTGAAACGGACTAACGTAAGTGAGTAGTGCACCATCCAAAGCCCGATGCCAAAGTAGTTTTCCTTTAAAAAGTTGCTTCAAGTCAAGTCTATCTCCCTCCCGTCTAAACCCCATTCCGCTCTTGCTTAGCGCGATCCGTGGTTTCTCCGTGCCGCACTTTCGCCCGCGGGACACTTCAGCGCCAAGCGCATTCGAGACTTCAGCGCGTTCCACGCAGCTGACGTTCACCGCAGAGACGCACAACTTCCCGACGGGCGTGAGTCCCTTCAGCGGCGCCGCTACCGGCACCGGCGGGAGGCTGCGCGATGGCCAGGCCGTAGGGCGCGGAGGCCATGTCATCGCGGGCACCGCAGGATACTGCGTGGGCCAGCTGCTCATGCCCGGTGAGCTGGAATGCTGGATTGCCGGAAAATTCAGAGTAAGAATCCCGTGAGAGAGCATGCCACTCACTGTTAGGGTAGCCATCTTGAAGATACAGCTAAAGCGACTGCTATCGCTGCTGTGGAATGTATGTTCTCTCATGGGACAGTGTGTATACAGACTTGGCCAGTTTTTCAAACATCTCTGATAATTCCAAAGATACTGTTTAACGTGTACATCTAAAATCCACGCAGAATTGTTCAAGATGATATAGTAAATAGTAATACTTGTCACTCTGAGAGTAGTGTGCAATTGGGGTGTTTCCAAATAGTGTGAACTTGCAATATTGATTTTATATAAATTATAAATCCATCGATCCATTATGAATGTAATCAATCGCAATTGCACAATTGCACAAACCCATTGAGTGCAGTGTCCGACTCGTCTGTGCAGAGTACCCCCAGCCGTGGGAGGATGCAGGCTTGCCGTACCCCAGCAACCTGGCTCCGCCCCTGCAGATCCTGCTCGAGGCCAGCAGTGGAGCGTCCGACTACGGCAACAAGTTCGGCGAGCCGCTAATCCAGGGATTCGTGCGCTCGTTCGGACAGTCGGGCTTGGGGGGCGAACGGCGCGAGTGGGTCAAGCCCGTCATGTTCAGCGGCGGCGTGGGCTCAATGCACGCCGAGCTGGCTCACAAGCTGCCTGCCGAGAAGGGTGAGTGAAAGGGGGACATGGTGGCTTACCTGGTCATGAATTCACAAAGCAGGGTTATCATAACCTCAAGGGTCATTTCACAGTTGTTATTACCATGGTGATACTGATAAGTACCATACAAATTTACTAAAAATTGATTCTGATTGGCTGGAAAAATATTTAACCCCGCTTTCAGCCAAACATTTTTTAACTCCGTTTCGTGAATCCAGGCACCGCTGATTTACTTGTTTACAAGGATTTCGTTTTGATGTCGATGCATTTGGTTTCGTTCGAGGTTTAGGAGTTGACAACAGGAAATTTTTGAGTGTAAACTTGTCAGTTGTAATATAGCGCAAACAAAAAATATCTGTTGGTTCTTATACTGCTCGTCACTGGTATTGTTTCCCCATTATCATCTCACAGATGACTCGGTGAGACGAAAGGGAACACACAAAGGCACTCCAGTTATTCACATCTTTTCGGTTGGAACTTAACTCAAAGTAAAAACTGATTTCGTAATATCCACTTAAATTGAAAACTGAAAATGAAAACAGGAAATATCTCCACAGCTCCAAGCTGTAAGATAATGTACTGTTCCGATACTCGATACTAATGTACCTCTTGCTGTGCAGGCATGCGATTGGTGAAGTTGGGCGGCCCGGCGTACCGCATTGGCGTGGGCGGCGGGGCGGCATCGTCGGTGGCGGTGCAGGGAGACGCAGCCGCCGAGCTCGACTTCGGCGCCGTTCAGCGCGGCGATGCCGAGATGGAGCAGAAGCTGAACCGCGTTGTTCGTGCGTGTATCGAGCGGCAGGACAATCCCATCACCAGCATTCACGACCAGGGAGCTGGGGGGAATGGTAGGCTTGAGCTTTGTTTGAGCAATCTTCAGTGTAAAGCTTGTTGCTACAGACATAACTACTGTTTATTTACATAGCTAGATCTGCATCTTTGATATTGAAGCAGAAATCTAATACCAGCAGAGGAGCATGTTGGATATTATTTTTTCCAAAACTAACATCAAATCAAAAATGTTGGCCATAACCTTGTGGACCTCTCGGTTTGTCCTGATTTGCTCTGGCCACTGAGATGACAGTTCCTTTGAATAGGAAGAGCTGTGAGAATCATTAAACCATGTAACCTTTCAAAGCTTAGCTTACTTGTGTTTCAACATTTTCATGTGATACCTGACCTAGATACTTAATAAGTGAAAATAAATAGAAACGTTATTATTAATTCGTAATTACTATGACCTGCAACCTCAGTTATAGGGAACTTTGATATCTTTTTCTCCTTTATCTTTTTCTCCTTGCTGACTGCTTTCCCCATTGCAGGCAACGTGCTGAAAGAGCTCGTGGAGCCTTGCGGCGCCGTGGTATTCACGCACGCCTTCCAACTTGGCGACCCCACCCTGAGCACACTCGAGCTGTGGGGTGCGGAATACCAGGAGAACGATGCAATCTTGTGTCGGGCCCAAGACGAGGAGTTGCTGCAGACGCTGGGACGGCGCGAGAGGTGTCCGATCAGCGTGGTCGGAACCGTGCTGGACTCGGGCAAGGTGGGCTCCTCCGGGAATTTCATTGATTGTTGGTGATTGTTTGGGTCTTTTCACTTCATGCAGTTTTTGTGCTTTCTTTTTGGCGCAAACATTGGACATGGTGAGTGTTGCTTTGGTGGTTTTCTGACAGATTATGCCCGCATTTGATAGGTCATAAAACCACTCCAAATAGACAGTCAGCAACCTTTCTTGTTTCCACCCTGGGTTATGACCTTAATTATTTGAACTACATATATCAATGTAGTTTTCACCTATGCTTGAAAAATATCAAAGCATGTAAAATAAGATCATATCATGATAAAAAAAAGTAAACCAGAATTCAATATAATAATATTGCTTCAGATGATTTTGTCGGAGGAAGAGGACATGAATGCTGACAAATACCTGGACGGCAGTTACGAGAAGGAGGGGAAGCAGCATCCTTTCAACCTCGATCTCAAGCTGGTCTTGGGGAAGATGCCACAGAAGGTGAGTTCATTTAGTTTCATATGGACTATTATAATGTCTTTACAGGTTAACTTATGACAAGAAATAAATTGTGGGTTTATTCCAATCCATTTTCACTTGCGCAGAGGAAACATCTTGAAAACTTTATTCTCCTATATCAAATTGTATGTACTACCCATTGGATGATGATTAGTGAATGGTTAATGAATGAGTACATATAATTGTTATTTTAAGTACCTAGGTACCTTACTTACTATTTGCTCGATGGTCTAGACTAGTATACTATTTGGCACCTTTTCATGCATATTGCCCCAGCGTATTTGCATACTACCTATCCCAAGAAAGATTTTCAATGCCTTGCAATACAGAATTGAATTGACAGATATCTTACGGCCTGCCCCATGAACCGCGTGTGCAGGTGTTCCGCATGGAGCGGCGGCCAGTGATTGTGAAGGCGCTGTCGCTCCCACCGACGCTTACGGTCTCGGCGGCGCTACAACGAGTGTTGCGGCTGCCCTCCGTCGCGTCCAAGCGCTACCTCACCAACAAGGTGGACCGCTGCGTCACCGGACTCATCGCGCAGCAACAGTGCGTCGGGCCGCTGCACACGCCACTAGCCGACGTCGCTGTCACCGCTATATCGCTGTTCTCGACGGTAATGCCACGAAATTCTACTGATTGTAGTACACTTGCATTAAAAGCAAAAGTACTTGGTTTATTTAGGCTGTTTAGGGTTATTTAGGTGTTAACTTCATACCAAATAATTGTTTTTCATGCTTGTTTTAAATGGCAATTGGTATTGACATTGTCCATCAGCATGCTTGAAGAAGGTCATATCGCTGGTGCCCTTTTGAATTTCTCCTATTCCACTTGTATAAACTTAGTAGATTGGTAGTGGTCGGACCTGCCGAAAGAAATATCTAATATCAAAGAAATTAACAACGTTCGGCTACATACTCACAGAACTATCACTCAAATGATAAATTTTTTTGTAAAATCCGTGGTCAATGAGTTAAGATTCTTGAAAAGTTTCGTAAACAAGTGACACTGCCATAAACTTTTGCTTTGGCTCCTGTATATACAAGGGATAGCGCTAAGTAAGCACTTACATTATGCAGCGTTGTGCCCCGTTTGCAGGAAGGTGTTGCTATGGCGATCGGGGAGCAGCCGATTAAAGGACTAATCAACGCCGCGGCTGGGGCTCGCATGTCTGTGGCGGAATCCCTTAGCAACCTCGTGTTTGCTGGCATCTCCGATCTCAAGGTGGGTATTGTAACACTTGGCCGTGAAATGAAGCGTCCAAGCGTTGGTTAGGCATGAGCCAGGGAGGAGAGTTTTAGGGGAGACAAGAATGTACTATGAATTGAGAAAAAGCATTATCAAGCACCTTGAGGGATGATACGTCAATTATAATTTGGCCAAGGGTATCTGATGAGGACCCATCAGCATTGCATTAACATGAGCATTCTCCTCTCAGGACTTGCCATATTTTGCAATTTCCAGTTTCATACAGCATTTTACTCCAGCTAACTCAAGAAGCCATAAGAAATAGCAGAGTAATGCTGCCGCATATCTGTTGCAGCCGTCAAACTTTTGTAAAATTGAAAAGTTATGTGTTTATAATTTTGATAGGTATTAAATTTCAATGACAATAGTTACACCATTGAGTTTATAAGTTTATAAACTCAATGGTTACACCTTAAAGTAAGTAATGGTATCAGTACCAATGTTTCCCTAAACATGTAGATAGGTGCAATAGATTATAAACATATGCAGCCACCAAAAGCTAACCCCGCTGCTGCTCTGTTCCCAGGACGTCAAGTGCAGTGGCAACTGGATGTGGGCCGCCAAGCTCCCCGGCGAGGGCGCGGCGCTCTACGACGCTTGTACGGCCATGTGCGCCGCCATGCGCCGACTGGGCGTCGCCGTTGACGGCGGCAAGGACTCTCTGAGCATGGCGGCACGAGTGGCGGGCGAGACCGTCAAGGCCCCCGGTGAGTGGCAATCGCCGACTTGGTGGATCGGTAGTGGCTAGACCCACTAAAAGAAATAAGTGTTTAAAGAAATACAAAATGTTCAGCTACATTCACAGAAAGCCATAATTTATCATCCAAATGAATTAATTAAATTGATGGATAGATTGATTGAATTGATTGTCTTTTCCATCATTCCAATTGTAATTTGATTTGTTAAAACATTAAGTTTTAACAAATCAAGTTGACCTTTGGAATGATGGCTCAGTTTGACCCAAAGCACTGCATAATATGTACAGTAGATAAGCTGGGAAAACTACAACAGGCCAGGTGGCCCTGAATTCCACTGTACCTGCAATCAAAATAATGCAGATAACAACTGGCATTGACTTTTCACGTCTAATCGTTTCTTTTTTTTTTTGGGATGAAGCAACATCGGTTTCAGTTTTTGCAAAAATTTTGACAAATTTATTCTGTTTTCTTTCTTCCCATTTAATAAACAGCAACAACCCCTTGTACCTTTCTTCATATTCTAAAATGTGCATTCACTCTCAAACCGAGCGTCCCCCCAAGTGCCATGGAACGTAATTGAATCCCGCTTCTCTGCGCAGGGCTGCTGGCGGTATCGAGCTACGCACCGTGCCCCAATGTGCGCTGCGTGGCCACGCCCGACCTGAAGGGCCCCGCGCAGGGGCGCGAGGGCACGCTGCTCTGGGTGGACCTCTCCGGGGGACAGTCGCGCCTTGGCGGCTCAGCCTTGGCACAGTGCTACCGCCAGCTGGGAGACGAGGCGCCCGATCTGGATGACCCAGAGGCATTTGCAAGGGCGTTCAATGTAACACAGGAACTCATCAAAAGTAGGTACACTCCGAGCTTTTAAACCATATTTAGACCGGGGATTGGAACCTTAGCTCATTGCTGTTCTGGTTCCGGTGCAACAAATTTGATCTCAAAGGGTTCGGATTCCAGTTCCGGTTCCTGAGTTGTTTCGGTTCCACAGGAACCGAAACTTCTAACGGTTCCAAAAGGTTCCAAACAGTTCCATTTTTAATGCACTCTAAAAAAGATCCCGGGTTCAAATCCCGGGTTCAAATCCCGGAATGGGCAACATTTTTGGGAGGCTAATTTGTGTACATAATAAAATCCCCTACATACTTTCTTTGATTCAGAGGGTGCTTTTTTGACACTATTATGTCACTTCAAGATCAAATTGAATGAGCTGCATTTGAAGTGAACCTTCAACCTGGCCTTCAAGCTGAAATAATGCAATAGCAGTCAAGTGATGGAGACCTTGATAATGCATATTTCATGTCTAACTGACTCAGCTGATCATCTGTTTCCAATTCTCCCTCTTAGCCACGCCAAGACAACCTGGTGTCCAACCAGTGTGAAATCTTCTCACATAGCCTTGCCACAATGATGGTAGATTTATGATTATGCATGGTAGTCATTGTCCAACCAGTAACCACCAAGTTAGTCATAATGATAGTCATTGCCACGCTCCAAAGGGTCTTGGCTCATACCGTTTACTGTTCAATCCCCCAGGTGGCCACGTTTGGGCAGGCCACGATGTCAGCGACGGCGGCTTGATCACGTGCCTGCTTGAGATGTCTTTTGCGGGCCTTTCGGGTTTGGATGTGGACATAACACATCGCGCAGGCTCCGCGCTCGACGTGCTTTTTGCCGAGGAGCTTGGCTGGGTCCTGGAAGTTCCTGCTGAGCACAGTGACGTGGCAATACAGAAGTTTGCTGCCGCCAACATCATCTGTCATGCGATTGGGCGGAGCGTAGGACACGGTGTGCAAACTGCGGTGAGTCATGAAGCAGGCCCAAGGACGGCAACTTGTTGGCTTTGTTGATTTGCAATCGGCTCATATTACGTTTTTTCGTTATTATGTATTGACTGGGATAAGCTTCCGTAGGTAGTAGGTATCAATTCAATAAGAAGTAGCAATGAAGTAGAGAACAAGGATCGCAACATAGCAAAGGGAGAAGCGGGTGCCGGGCTGGGAAAAACAGTGTCGATGCTCACGTGGAAGATTAATGATTATGTGACTGTCTGTGCAGCGAGTATCTGTGCTAGAAGGTTGACTGACGTTGCCTTGTTACAGGTGGAGGTTCGCGTGGGCGGCGTCACCGCGCTGTCTAGCGACGTGCTGACGCAGCTGCGTGTCTGGGAGGAGACGAGCTGGCGGCTGGACGCGCGGCAAGCGGCGCCTGAGTGTGTGCGCGCTGAGTTCGAGGGCATCGCGCGAAGGAAGCCGCCGCAGTATCGACTCACGTTCGAGCCCTGCCAGCCGCCATCCCCCCGCGCTATTCCCGACAAGGGTGAGTGCCAGGAATGCTCAGCTATTTTTTTCTCATGTTTTTTAACAATGAGGCATAAAATCTTATACAGTTATTCTGTCTATATGAAGCAAAGGTTGCTCAATAATCGTAAATTCTAGCTATGTGGGTATGAAAACAACAGTTTAAATGTTGGCATCAGGACTCTGAACGGAACAAAAACTAAAAACTGAATAACCTCTATTTTTGGTTCAACCGTAATTGAACTGGAAAAAAAAGAGTAAACACTGGCTTTTGCTGTGCTTTTACTGTAACCAACACAAAAATGAAATTTTGTATGGGTTTTTTCGGTTCATTTCGGTTCACGATTTTGTGAATTTTGCATGTAGGTACAATTGTATTTTCTCTATGCCCAAATGGCTTATGCACTTTTCTTTTTGTATCAATTTTTTTGTACAATTTTTTTGCATCAACTTATTTGGCGCACACTGAAAGTAAACTATGTACCTATATCAATCTCTTTGCGGTCATGCCCCAAGCAATTGCCCATTGTCATTTTTTAGCCATTTTGGGTGCCTTTATGCTAAGGGCAAATTTGCATTCGAGTAATAGTTCTGCCTCTGAACCGAAAAAACCGAAAAGAAAGCCGCAAAAAATCAGCGGTTTGAACCATACCGAAATTAATTTTTTTGGCCGAAGAACCGAAAACAAAACCGTAATAGTTGCCCAAACTGTAACCATAACCAAAACGAAAAAAATTCCAGTTCAAAGCCCGGGTTGGCATAGTGCTGATGACTGATGAAACTTGACTGATGAATCATTCTCTTGAAGAAAGAGAGAGAGAAAGAAAGAAAGATAACGGCAAATTAACAACTTTGTGATTGCATTCTCATTTGTTTGCTTGTTTGTCCAGCTTTTTAGCTGGAATTCATTTCCACAAGTTTTGCATAGCCAATTTTAACACATCAATCATCATGGTGTATCTCGGTAGCTAGATCTACAGAGCTATCCTTGGTGCTAATGCAATATTTTGGCTAGTTAAATCTGCTAGAGTGAATTATACCCTTACTGATTATAAACTCAAACTTAAAGCATCTTGGAGCCTCAGAATATTTTGGCTGAGTACATTCAGTTAATAAGTTCCCCTGCACTGGTGCCCTGCTCGTTCAGCTCCGAGGGTGGCGGTGCTGCGAGAGGAGGGCTCCAACGGTGACCGCGAGATGTCAGCAGCGCTGTTCAAAGCCGGCTTCGAAGTGTGGGATGTCGCCACACAAGACTTGCTCGACGGCTCCGTCACCTTGGACACGTTCCGAGGGCTCATCTTCCCTGGAGGATTCAGCTATGCGGGTACTGTAGCGATCCAGAACGTCAGATGACATTTGTTACCCTTTTCGCATTCAGTTTTGGATGAGGATTATTTTGATAATTTATATTCTATTTGCAACCATAGCACTCAGTCCATGACCGGCAAATGTTCCAAAATCAACTCCCATGTCCATTTCCAGACGTATTGGGCTCGGCCAAAGGATGGGCAGGCAGTCTTCTTCTGCGGCCGGAACTTCGCGCGCAGCTCGACGCTTTCCGCGACCGCGCGGATGCGTTCAGCCTTGGCGTTTGCAACGGGTGCCAGCTGATGGCATTGCTCGGATGGGTGGGTTCACCGCAGCCAGGTGGGTACAATATCAGCCCCAAGTCTGAAGAAGTTCACAAGAGGAACCAGTTGCAACAACTCTTAATATCACAGCAAAACAGTAAAGGATAGCATTACCACACCCAACTACAGCTCCAGAAATCAATGTGAAACCATTTTTTATTTATTGTTGTGATATTTGTTGTTTGCTATATAAATCTTTATAGATCTACATAGTACTAACTAGGATAACTATTGGTGACGATTCTTCAGTATTATGAAGCAAATAAACACTGTACTCTGTATTTATTCCAGACGTTGGGCAAGCAGAAGCTGATACCGTTCCGGCCCCTAGCGCTGTGCTGGCGCCCAATCTGTCCGGTCGGTTCGAGTGCCGCTGGTCAGCGGTGCGAATCCAGCGCAACCCGGCGCTCATGCTGCGTGGCATGGACGGCTGCGTGCTAGGCGTGTGGTCCGCTCACGGCGAGGGTACGTCCCTCCACCATTTTGCCTGAACTTGGCAAAAGCATGCAAAACAATTTTAAACTAATGTTTTAAAGCTTAGCATCCTGCTATGTCTTTTTCCTTAACATATCGTTCAAGCTGTGTGGTAACAAAAGAGATGGTATTCGGATAGCTGATGAGTGCTGTTTGTGCCGCAGGACGGTTTTCGTTCCGTAAGCCAGCGACTCTGGCTGCGCTTGAGGCGGCTGACTGCTGCGCTGTCAAGTTTGTTGACGACGACCGCCGGCCGACGGAAGAGTACCCCTTCAATCCCAACGGCAGCCCTGGTAAGGCATAAATAGTTCAGCTAGACTTGTGCAGAAACATACTGAGCTATGAAGCTGGCAACTAAGATTGCATGTGTTAACCCATTATTTAGTTATTTATATAGCTATAAATTAAATGTAAAAATCTATTGAAATTAATTTGTTTCTTACACCACCTCCAATGCTATTCCTTCCTTCCAGCCATATTTCAATTCAAACCTTTTGTCAGCTCTACCTCATAACCTGCTTTTATGTTTAACTATACTTACATTTTCTTGGTTGCAGGCGGCTTGGCCGGCGTTTGCTCCGCCAATGGGAGACACCTGGCAATGATGCCGCATCCAGAACGATGTGCAGAGATGTGGCAGTGGCCGTGGGCTCCCAGCGATTGGGCAGCTCGTCGAGTTTCCCCGTGGCAACGCATGTTCCAGAACGCGTTCGTCTGGTGTTGCGACAACTAGCTGGCCAACGCTCGACGCTCTGTGATTGTTCATTCACATTATATGTTGTGTTTATCATTCAGATCTTTGTAGGAGAACTTTGGTTCTGATTGTCTGGATGTATGTAAATAATTTATCTTAAATTACATGCTCATTAATGAATTGTTCCTGCATTTAGTTTATTACCAAATACCAATAGATATTTCATCAGTGACATTCCCAGGTTTGGGGGGGCTCCGGGCTCGAATATAAAATGGGCGAAAATAATGTCAAAATAAACTGCAACTGACATTAATTGCTTCATTGTCAGTACACGAGCATTGACTCTCAATACCAGGTCTGGTGCCGGAACATCATCGGCTCTCTTCAAAGCCAGGCAATAGCTTCATGATCAATACGTACCATTTGTAACAGGACCCGTCGTCAAAACATAGCGTCGTTAAACACCAAAATTCGATAATCTTCGCTGTGCATTTCTACTTGTTAACGCTGGCCTGGCAGGCAACCCAAGCTACACACGAGCACGAAAGTCTAGCCTAGACCGAAAGCTGAGACAGTTTGCAAATGGTTTCAGCGTCGATTCAGCCAAAACTGAGGCGTGAAACTCGCTTTTGGTACCAGGCGTCCAGAAGAGCGAGTGGTCTCGAGCCCACGTCTCTGTCGTCGCTGCAGATGCATCGAACGCTGAGCATTTTGAATATGAAGCTCGCCTTTGGTACCAGGCGTCCAGAAGAGCCAGTGGTCTCGAGCCCACGTCTCTGTCGTCGCTGCAGATGCATCGAACGCTGAGCATTTTTAATATGAAACTCGCTTTTGGTACCAGGCGCCCAGAAGAGCGAGTGGTCTCGAGCCCACGTCTCTGTCGTCGCTGCAGATGCATCGAACGCTGAGCATTTTGAATATGAAACTCGCTTTTGGTACCAGGCGCCCAGAAGAGCGAGTGCATGGTCTCGAGCCCACGTCTCTGTCGTCGCTGCAGATGCATCGAACGCTGAGCATTTTGAATATGAAACTCGCTTTTGGTACCAGGCGCCCAGAAGAGCGAGTGGTCTCGAGCCCACGTCTCTGTCGTCGACGCAGATGCATCGAACGCTGGGCCGGCAAGAACGTTTTGAATATTCAAACCACAAGTTGGGGTTTTTGCAATATGAGCAGGATTTTGTTGGATTTTTTGTTCATCTGTGTCGTACTTTCCCTAGCCAAAAAATTTCGATGGGTTTATTTATTCCTGCAAAGTAATTTGAACACGATTATCATCCCAATTTCATTCGTTTTACAGTCGGACTTTTTTGTTCGGAAAGGCTGATCTCATAAGATTCATGGCTTAATCGCCGAATTTTCCCTAGCCTTTTAACTAAGAAAATGTACTGCCCGCCATTTTATACCACCACATGTATACCTATGGGCGATTTTGGACCCTGAGCAAAATCAACACTGACATACCTACTGATAATGATGTTGCGGCCACGGTCCAAACCAGGTCCAACTTGTCCCATTGTATAAGTGAAAGTTTCAGTCAATTATAAGAAAATCTTAATTTGAACAGGGAATAGCAATACCATCGACAAAGTAAATGCAGTAGGTAAACAATAACGGTAATACAATAACTTTCCAATAATTTATGAATTACATTTTGTGGTGGAAAAATGGAAACTTGGTCTCCTTATTACTCGACCCATTTCCCCTCTTTGTGTGTGTGTGTGGGGGGGGGGGGGGACTTCAAATCTTGCATAAGTGTCTATTATCTTTATGTGTATTTTAATTATTTACAATTTTTAATTTTTAATAAATTAGATAAACCTTTTAAAAGCTTTCAAGGTTTCTAAACATCTATGCTTCTTTACACTTCCCTTGGGCAGACTGCCAAAATGCAGCTTGTGCTTCTTGTGAATAAAAGTCAAAAGGTGCTTGCAAAACATTGAAAACAAAGTAGGTAATCCCTAACCACTCTCATCTAATTAAAAAATGAATTGAAAACAAAACTATAAATTTATTTTAAAATAATCCCTGGAAAGAGCTCTTTAGGTAGGTACATGGATTGAAATTTCATTGTTTTGATATTTTGCTTCCCCCTCAAAAAATGCTGATATCTAAAAGTTAGGTACACTAAAGAGATAAATAATGCATTAACATAATTATGGTATAAATTGCCATGTTATGGCTATAAAAGTTAATCAGCTCATGTTTTAGACTTACACAATAAAAAATATTATCGAAAACCCGATATTTTACTGATTTCATGCAGTAAAACTAAAAGTATAAAATGCATAAGGCAAGAAAGCTTCTTTAAGAACACAGCCTGATGCAAAATTTCATCCACGCAGTTCCTTCTGATCGGCCCACGACGGCCCTGATGTTATCTTCACCGGCAGTGGCACGGAAAGTGAGACAGCCCGCGACATTCCTAGCTTCAGCGCCTCTGCAGTCTCCTGAATTTTGCCGGCAATCACCTGCGTAAAACCCATGCTGTATTACCACACCAAACTCTTTATTTTGATTCAATACATACACAAACACATAAAGGCACTGAGAAACTATTTGATTCTATCAGTTAGCCACCGTCATGATCACTTTAAGTAAATAATAAACAGTATTTACTAAGTATATATATATACACTCTATGCTTCTAGTATCCTGTGGGATGAAATCATGGAATGCATTTAGCTTTACTACACCCTTACATGTCAATTGGTGTTTTAGTTTTTTTTTTTTTAGTCACCAAATGCAGGAGGAATGACAGTCTCGATTCCCAAAGATAATGGAAATAATTAGATGGAAATTTAATTTAAATATAAAATAATGATAAAATCATAAAGCACGCTTATTTTACAGAGGCATCGCATGCTCACCTCCACCATGAGCTCATCGTGCAGATGCAGCACCAGCTTTGCACCGGGCGGCAGGAGACGCCCGACGTTGACCATAGCTCGCTTGAAGATGTCGGCAGCCGAACCCTGGATGGTCGAGTTGACAGCCTGTCGTTCCGCCGAGCCTATGACAAAGTTAGCAGTTTTAAGGCCATTCATTGATGGTTGTTGAGGTAAATTGAACTTAACTTTTTTTGGATTTCCTGGATGTATTTCGAGGTTCTGAGGTATTCAATTGGATTTCAAAAGTATGAGGATTCCATAGAAAATTGTTTCGTTGCTATCGGATAACGGGTGGGGCCTGGAAAGTGTTCCCAGTTATACAATATACATACCTACACACACATGCAGACACAGTACACAGCATACAGTAGTACATCTTTCAATGAACCGGCTCAACAGGATTATTTTAAAACGCTTTGAAGTAATTGACGGGTGAAATCTTCCGAAATGCAAATTACGTGTCACTTTGTTGCCAGCAGTGTGAAGATTCCGAAAATATAGGTTTAGTCGCGATCCGACCAAAGGTATGGCCTGGAAAGTGTATACCATACGAGGTGATGGCAGCGGCCCGAGTTCAACAGGCTTAAAAGCAGTTGTCTTATGTCTGGCATTGCCTCTGTCAACTTTAAGAAGACTCCACACACTGGATTATTGCTTACAGTCATTTTGATATTATAATTTGGTACCTAGCAGATTTGCTACCATTTAGCAGAACAATGATGAAGAAAGTTTACAAGACAACAAGTGACTAGGAGACTACAAGTGGTCCATTCTTGCTCTTACCTAAGTAGACTACAGTATAAATATTTACGTATCCATCAACTAATAAGTAAGAGCACTCACTTCTCTCCTCTGAATTGTTGCTGGTGATAGCAGGCAGGTAGCGCCGTCGGCCGCACAGTGTCGTTACGTAGCCAGTTTCACGACATCGCTGGAAACAAATATGCTCAAGTGAATAATTGAGAAAAGCCGTTATGAATTATAATATTGGCAAAATACTGACATTTCCTAGATATTTCTTTATAGGTTACAAATGTTCTATTATACTGCTTTGGTCACAATGCCCCGGCTTACCTGCAGGGTTCGCTCAACAAATGTGGCAGCACCAGGAAAGGTGGCATTGAATTGTTGTACTACTTTGATGGCTGCTTCCAGCTCAATGCCGAGTTTGTCAGCAAGCAGCCGCATTCCCATGCCGTAAATCAGGCCATAGCACGCAGCCTTTGATGTTGAACGCTGCTCATCGCTAACCTGTCAGCCACATACAAACAATCGACGAGTTTAAAGAAGAACTTTATTTGTATTTATTTGTATTTTTCGTTTGTCCGATACATTACAAAAATATGGTTGTACTACCTAACTAGATGCAAGGAGATACAATCTCCTAGTTTTGAAAACTGTCCTAAAAACATGTTTGTTCTTAAAATACCATTAAATTAAAACAATCAAATCAATTTAAAACCAGATTGCTTATTTTGAAAAAAACTATTTCAAACTGGGATTTGAATGCTAAATCAAACGTCTCACTGGTTTCCCAACGTTTCGTAACATATACTAGTTACTTTATCAAGGGTGAAAGCTTGACTGACATTAAAACATGAACAAAAGAACCAACAATGTTTTTAAACTGACTCGGCAACCCTACTCGTTAAAGCAAACGACTCAGTGAAGGAGTTAAACGAGTGGTTCTATATAAACAAACTCTCAGTGAACACTAAGAAAACTGTAGTGCTGGATTTTTCAAGTAAGAGTAACTTTGAACCTTTAGTTTTCCATCAAGACGTGAAATTAGCAATGGTAGACAGCTCAAAATTCCTGGGTTTTATAATTGACAAGGATCTAAAGTGGGTCTTGCACATCTCCAGCTTACTATCCAAACTACGGTATGTCGTGTTCCAGTTAAGGTCACTCAAGAAAAAACTGCATTTAGAAAACCTCCTCACCTATTATTACCATGCTAACTTCGAGTCAGTGCTTCGTTACGGTATAGTCTTCTGGGGCGGAGCAACCAAATCGGAGCTCACGAAGAAATATGCCATCCGAGTACTGACAAGGAAAACAAGGAGATCTAGCTGCCGTGGAGTCTTTCAAGAACTGAAAATACTCACCCTGACTGGCCTATACATTCTTGAAGCAGTCACCTTTGTGAAATTAAATGGCTCGCTGTTCAATGATAAAGAGGCCCATGCTCACAACACCAGGCATAAACTACTCCCAAAAAGCCAGAAACACAATTCAGCCTTATACCTAACAGGATTGTACTACAGGGGGGCAAAACTTTTTAAAGCCCTTCCTGATAGGATTAGGATAGTGCATAACACAAAGAAGTTCAAACTAGCAGTAAAAGAATATCTTTTACAAAATGAATTCTATTCTTTAGAGGAATTTTGTTATGACTTTTAAAGTTAGCCTATTGACGATGTATAACTGCAAATGTGTATGTATGCTACTGATGAGAAATAAATAAATAAATAAACTAAGCTTCCTAAATTTTAATGATCTTGTCAAAATCCAAAAATAATGTTTCAAAAATGTTTTGAATAATTATTTTTGGATCCTGACAAGATTTTTACCCACCTACATTTTAAAAACCAACCAAATACCCAAAGAAAAACGACCTTGGAAAATTGGTCTCTTCAAATCAATATTGAAAATTATGAAAAGAGCAATAATTCGTGGTCGTCTTTTTATATTATCAATTGTGATGTGAAAAAAGTAAACCCTAGTGCCTAACGTATGCTGTCTCAAGAATTGTAAACCCACTCTTCAAAGCCTTAAAATCTAACCTTCCAAAAGAACCAAAAAACTATACCTTTCATACTCTATTCCTTAATCTACCTGCCCACCCATTTTTCTCCGTATCCTGTGTGTCGGCTCCCTGTTTTTCGACCTCTTCTCCTGTGCTTCTACTATATCTTCTATTCTATGTTTATATTGCACAGTGTTCCCCATGCCCTATCGAGCTGAAAAATATCATCCCTATTGAAATTATTAGGTTGTTTCTTTATTTCTATTGCTTCTCTGACTTTCCTAGTGTATTTCTTTTCATCTCTGCACAATACTCTGACCTTATCTATTTGAATGTGATGTTGAAACTCATTCCCGTGTTCTGCACAAGCTGATTGGTTTAAATGTCTTTATTTTTCACTCTGTGTATTTGATTGTTTTGCTAACCTTATGTGTCTTTCATGTTCCTTTACTCTTATAGGTACTAATTTTTCTCCCCGTCTCTCTGATATAAACCTTCCCACATTCACAACTAACTTCATACACCCCTTTACAATCTAACGGGATTTGATCCTTTACTGGTCTGATCATTGAACTGACTTTTATGTCTGCTCTAAATGCTGTAAAAATACTGTTCTTAGACAATACTTTCTTAATCTTCTCTCCTATTTTTGGTACATATGGTAAAACTGCTATTGCTTTGATCTCATCAAAACTGCTCTCACTAATTTCTTTCTCTATTATTTCTGTACCAACCCCCATAACTTCCTCCTGTTTTAACCTGTCCATTTTGTCAAATACTCTTCTTATTTCCTTGACTTTATAGCCATTTTGTTGAAAAATGACTCGAAGTTTCTCCTTTTCTCCCTCAAAATGATCTACATCTGTCAATCTAGCTGATCTAATAGCTAAAGTGTTTAGAATCCCTTGTTTTTGGCTAGGGTGGTGACAAGAATCTGCGTGTAAAACCCTGTTTGTGTTTGTTTTCTTTCTGTGAACCGTGTGTCCTAATGAACCGTCTTCTTTCCTAATTAACAAAACATCTAGAAAAGCTAAGCTTCTATTCTCCTCCACCTCAATGGTGAACTTTATTCTATCGTGTTGACGATTCATGTGCTCTAAGAAACTATCCAGATGTTCCCTCCCATGTGGCCAAATCAAAAAGGTATCATCTACATATCTAAAGAAACATCTAGGCTTCAGTTCTGCACTATTTAAAGCTACTGTCTCTAGATTTTCCATGAAAATATTTGCTAACGCTGGTGACAAAGGAGACCCCATAGCTATACCTTCTGTCTGCTGATACAGTTGGCCATCCCATAAGAAATAATTGCACTTTAAACATTCTTCCATTAAATTAACAATAGTTAATGGCAACTTAAATTTCCTGCAGTTTTTCTTTAAAATTGCAATTGTTAATTTACTTTTGATTTAGCATTCAAATCCCAGTTTGAAATAGTTTTTTTCAAAACTAGTGCTAAAGATAGGATATATTAGACATGAGTCTAAGAAAATTAATAAGATTGCTTTTTTAAAATTTTCTGCTGTAGTTCAGGCCGTAAAAGGCATTTGTCATTAAAAAACACAAACGTTAGTTTTCAAAAGCTTCCTCACACAGCCTAGATTTTTCAGTCTTATTGGAAGTTTGTTTTAAAATATTGCTCCTATTACCACTGGATCCTTGTCAGATCTTAAATTATTTTTAAATCTATAATTAAAAAATTTGGTTATGAGTGACTTATGATCATAAACAAAGATACTATTACTATTACGATCATGTACATCAATATCATGGGATTTTCTTTACAGACCTGTTTTACAGATTTGCAATCATCATGTATTTTGAGCTAAGCTTATAAAAGACATTACTTTTTGGGGAGCATTTGAGTTGGAAGCCTCCCATGAAATTATTCGAGCCTCATCATCTAACGACGTACAAATATCCAAATAATCTTAGCAATATCACTTCTAAATAATGGTTCTCATGGACTACCAAAACTGGACTTGAATAACAGGTTTGGATTACCCATTTGGATGGAAGTTTTTGAAAGATGAAACTCACCTGATCGAGGCGCACATGGTACCATGAAGCAGCAAGATGCGCGAAAGCATCACCACCAAAGGTGACGGCTTCACGCAATCGAGTGTCCCCCGACAGATGTGCCAATAGCCGCAGCTCCAGCTGGCAGAAATCAGCCGCCACCAACACTTCTCCTGCACAAATCATCTGTTGATTTTAACCAAAGGCTAGAAATACCCTGCTTCAACTATTTTGTACACAAGAACATGATCAACAAGAATCATCCTGTCAAGCAACAAATACAAACAATTAACACGCAACTACACTTTAGGAGCTTTTATACTTGACGATAGGTTTACGATTACATTGCAAGCACAAGTTGAGAATAGTGATCTGATATCAAAGTGAAGAAAATTGCAGTATTATTCTAAATAGTAAATACTCATTTGATGATTAATAAAAATCAATCATGCTGTTCTATTGAGCCATTAATTATGAAGTATTTGTTTAAAACTTAACAATGGCCTCAAAAAATTGGAACTCTCAACACAGTTCTGCAAACTCTTGGTTTCCATGGATTGAATAGTTTAAAAAAGCAGGCAACCAGACAGGGTGGCCTGAAAATATCTTTCCTAAAAATTTTGGCAAGAAATTCAAAATTTTCAAGTTTTTAGCTACATAAGTCCAAATTTTGAACAAAACTAGAAATGGCCCCCTGCAATGTATCTCAAAAAAAGCAACAGTTGATCAAAGATTTGGAAGATCTGATCAACTGCATTCAAATTCGGTATGCAATATTTTTCAAAAAGTTACTAATTGTGCTTACTAATTCAGCTTCATCTAAGCTGAATTTAACTCTCTGAAGCGTAATATTGAAATTGTAAAGCACTTCAAGATATCTTTTGTGTTTTTTCACACAAAATAATTCTTATGTTTTCTTCTTCAGCCCAAGTGAGAAGCCGGTCTCGAAGAAGAACAGCTCTACCCGACAGAAGCTTGTGTGCATACCATGTCCAGCTGGTGACGGAAAGAGGAAGACAAAAAGCAACGTAGGTACAACATTAGAAGAGGAGAAATGAATAGTGGGTCTTTTACAAAATATTATAAATACAAACTTACTTGACTACTAAAACATTATGGAAACACCTTACGTATCACCTTTCAAACGGCCTTCGAATCAACGCTAACACAGCCTGCCCGCTCCATTTCAGGCTGATTCCGAGGACTGGAAGAAGGATCGCTACAAGAGTCGCGAACTGAAAAGCGGCGTGCTCTACATCGGGTGCCAGTGTCCGAAACGCAACGGGCTCCAGCACGACTGCCAGCGCACGGACTGCATGGGCCGACCGCCGTGCCTTGTTAAGCCTTGGCCAGACTGCCTGCCCAGCGGCGGCACCGGCCTCAAAGGCTCCGCCCCCAAAGAGTCCAAGTACCCGTACAAGCCGGCCCCATGTCCAGCTCCAGAATTCCCAAAGGGAGTGCAGGAGGACCCCTGTCACAAAGCCGGGATGGACTGCAAAAAGTGCGAGCCGGTGCTAATGTGCAGGCCCGGCGAGGTATGGGAATGTTCCGAAGGGAAATGTCCACCGAACCAACAGGCGAAGCCGATGAAACCGAATTGCACGACCTGTCCGGATAACGACGGCAATTCCGGGCTGCGAAAGAAGCAGGACGAGATTGGGTGCCCGAAGAAAGCCGAGCATCAGCGGCCTGGCTACGAAAGTCCGCAGAAACTATGTCGGCCGGCAGACCCGCAGCCCGTCCAAGAGATTGTGCATTCGTCGTGCGACAAGCGTAAAGGCCAAGGTGACGGCAACAAATGCTGCGACCCCCCGACTCACGTGCTGAAGCGGCCTGCGTACGAGGAATTGCCCGAAGTGCCGGTAAGTGCCGGGTTTGATGTGGTGCTTTGTGTTCTGCTCCAAACGGGAAACGCAGCAGAAGCAGAACCGAAGTGGGCGTTTATTCCGAAACGGAGGGACGCACCGCCGTCAAAGGTCGACGACTGGAAGAAGCAAAAGCCGTGCGCGGAGAAGGATAAGCCGGCGTGCCTTAAGTGCGGGAAGAAGGGCTGCAAGTGGCACCCGTTTCCGGTCAAGCTAAGGCATTCAACCACCACGGACTACGAGCAGCAGTGGATTTGAGCGGGCGGCAGGGGGGGGGGGCGGCGACGATGGCGGCGGGGTCGCAGGTCACATAAGGTAAGGACTTGCGACCCCGCGGCCATGCCTAGCTGTCGCCTTGTTGCCGTTGTCTTGGCAGCAACTCTCAACTCTCACAAATTTTTCTGCTTTTATTTTGTAAAACAAACTTTGCGGCCCTTGAGAATAGCTTCTGCTCTAGGAAACTGCTCTAGGTACATCCCCAAACCCGATTCTAAACACGTGCAAATTTGTTGCAGAATTGTCCGAAGCCGAAAGTGATCCACCACCCGTGCGGCAAGATCCTTCCGGATTTCACGCAGCTGCGAGGCGGAAAGCTGATAGCCCGCTGCGACTGCGTCAAGACCAACGGGCTGCAGGACGAATGTCGGCTGCAAGAGTGCGGAATCCCCGAGTGTCTCTTGAGGCCGCCAGATTGTCTCCCCGCGGGGGGGAAAGGCAAGAGAATCAAGCGCACGGAAGAAGGCGACGACGAGGGCAAAGAATGCGACGGCAACGACGGGCCGACCGTTTCCTCGTGTCCGGCCGGGTTCAAGCGCTACATCTGTTTCCTGCCTTGCGGGGATGATGACAATTGAAGGGATGGTTAGCCTGAAAGCCCAGAAGTGTTTTCAACGCAAGGGGGCTAAGATACTAGCACGAAATAATGAAACGGCCTCGACAAAAAAGAATAGACAAGAATAATTCCCAACACTAGGAAAAAATCGAATAACAACTCAAGCATCAACGGAACAAAGTTCAAGACAAAGGAACAAAATTTTACTTTTCGATTATTTTTGTGAAAGACAGAACACAAATTTTGAAAACTTAAGGAAATGCCCATAAAAAATGTTAAATGTTAAAAGGTTCTCCACTAATAAAACACAGCCGCCTGCTGCCCAGCTAAATTTGTTAAATTCTTTTGGTTCCATTCTTTTGGTGTATTCCGTATTTCAACCCGGAGCGACCAGGCCAAACGACCGGTTGATGGATCAGACCGACTGCTAGAAATCATGGGTGCATGAAACACATTGTCTGCCAATGAATAATGAGTAATGAGTGATGACACTGATGACTAATGAGGCATCATTTAATTCACCAAAGCCATCTCATAGTGTGTGGAGTGTCCAGCAAAGGACAATCTTTTGTTATTAATTATCAAGCCAAATCCATTTATAAACATTTTAAAAAATCCCTAATTAAAGCTTGCTACCAAGAAAAGGTTTAGAAAGGGGTACCCTAAAACATAAAGCCATTGCCAACCATTCAGAAGAAAGGTTAGCCAAATTGGTATCTGTAAACTGATGCAACATCATTATTTAAATTGAATGTTAATTTTATTAATCAATAGACAACATGAGTCATGAATTATTAGAAGAATTCTGCAAGTTATTAACCCTCCATTGGAAAGGACATTGAATATGGCAAGATTAGGTAGGTTAAGTGCATGCAGGGGGTTGTCCCACCTCCTCTCTAGACCAAAAATCAAACATATGAAAACCACACAAATCAATCGATCAATCCGCACCATCTCCTGTGTGCAAAGCGTTACCTGGCGGAGCTATGAAGATGCTGCGCAGGGAGAGTGTGGCGTCGTGGGGCAGCGCTATGTCGCGTGGCGTGCACTGCACGTTTGGTGCGTGAGTCGTGATGCGGCCGGTGGCCCCGAGTGGGTCGCTTCGTGGGTGCACGCGTTCCGTCAGGCCCAGACCATTCAGTGCCTGGGGGTAGGGAAGGGCATTCTCACCTTCAAGGCTTTCGTACTATTGTTTGTTTATGCTGATTTAAAATTACTCAAACATACTCAAATGTATTGCTAACTCCCATATTGTGCCAGCCAGAATAATGTCTCTCTCCAGCAAGTTGGGAGTAGCTGGACTGGAGGGAGAAGCACTAATGGGGGACGCTAATGTCATGTGGTCAAGAGTTTAAACAAATACTAACTGGGCATCAACTGCCTAGAAAACCATTCCAACTTACTTCCCTTAATTAACCCAGTTTTGCCTAAACCTGGATTGATAAACAAGCTACAAATAAACAGGCAAAGACAACAAAACCATGTCATCAATCGACGTCAGAGTATCGTGACGGCCCGTAATAAAATAAAATACTAAGCCTTCCAATACCGACTTAGTCTTTTGTTATCTGTTCTGGGGGGACATGAATCTGCGTTTCTCTCGGCATGCACTGGCAACATTGGCAAGAAAGCAATTCCCGTCTCAATTCTCAACAAGAGTAAAGTTAAGGGACAAGATTCCAGATTCCCTTGGTTCTAGGAATATAATACTTTATTGACAATTGCAAAGAACCACGAGAGCATAATATGGACTTGGCATTTGAGCCAACCGATCAATTAAGAAGTTCCAACATTGTTTTGAGTGCCAATGCACAATGCACCTTCCACGAGCAACTCACCGCCAACATTGCCCGACACTTGCGCGCTTGCGTGGGGTGCCGTGAGATGGCGGCCGTGATTTGGTCTCGCAAAACGCCCTTCCTTGCGCAGTCCACGTGCATTCCTGTCGAGTCGGAGGCAGCCAGGATCGAAAGCACCGACATCTCCACCTCTGCAAGATGAAGCCACGACTCTTGCAATCAAGCAGGTGCTATTATTATGATAGTATTAAATAATGATTGATGATAGTAGTATATAAAATCCCAAAAGACACCAACAAAACTAGTAGTTGTTTTTGGTTTTTCTGGAACAATCAGAATTCAGAATAGATGCTTAACCAGCAAGCAATAGGTGAAAGGAAGACAAAGCTGGACAAATGTGCAACCGAACCAGGGTACGAATCAGGCGCCCCCCAATTGCCGGTCAAGTGCTCCACCGCAGAGTTATTCGGGCACACATTCTCCCACTTCGTCACGTGGGATAAGGGGACCTCCAAAAGGAGAGAGGTCGAGCGTGTTATATTATATAATCGCAGTGCTGGCAGGTAAAAATTGTAGCTGTCGCATCTTTTGTGAGCTTCCATCCAATAGGTAGGTCTTGATGAGAATAAGTCATTGATGTCTCTACTTTGCAGTTTTTGAACAAATGCTGTTTACTGTAGTAGCATTGGTAGTAGTTACCTACCTAACAAAATTCAATAAATGTAGTATAACAAAAGGTGTGGTTTATCTGTTTACCAGACTGCGACTTCAAGGTGGAGGTATGAATGTCGTTGAAACAGAGGGAGTAGCCTTACCGACGACGTCCGATGGCACGCCCGAGAGCTGCCCCTTGCGGAACTCTGCAAGGTGCCACCCGCAGACGGCATCCAGGGCCGCGCGGAGCGGCCTCGCGTGAAGAGCTGGTTTCATGTCGGTGCGGGTCAAACGGCCGAGAAGGGTAAGCAGCTCTCTCGGAGAACCGCATTCTTGCTGGGTCTGATAATTTGAAAGGATATGTTGAGCATTATGCAACTTTCTAAGAATAACTGAATGTTTGAAGATTCGGCCTCAGCCTTTTTCGCATCATTTTAGCCAAATGATGATATGCGAAAAAAGCCGGGGCCGATACTTCAAACATTCAGTTATTCTTGGAAAGTTGCATAATGCTCAACCTATCCTTTCAAATTATCCCATTGCAGTTATTTGGTTATTTTAATTGCAAAAGTTGTTTATTTAGATTTCTTCAAATCACGTGTTTTATACCTATTGTTATTGAAAGAGTACCAACAAATATTTTCATTAATTGAATTACATCCCTAAGAGAGGCATCATCAGATGACTGAAAGCAAGTACTGGTCTCTTAAACCATTTTATAGTAAAGTCGCACTTACTTCTGATGAAAAGAATTAGTTAAAAAGTATGTTATTGTAGTGGGAGAAAAACACGAGAGAAATAGCCCACACATGAGCCACGTCTTGTGCCACAGCATGTGCTATTATCCAGCCTGTTAGCCTACTAATACCCTACCCTACAGCAGGCACAAAGTATACTGAATTCTAGGCAATTGACAAAGACTGTCGGTAAATCTAGGAAAAGAAATCTGAAATACCATTCCAAACGATTCCATAGTGCAACTCACTGCCACTAGTAGTCCAGGGTCTGGCCGCGAGGAATCCACCAGCCAGTAGGCAACGAGCGGATCAAACAGCCGAGCATCGAGAGACACTTGACAGCTGCGCAGGAGCGTTGACAGCTGATCCAGCGCGCCGTACATCCGCAGGTTGCGCAGGGAACGCAGCAAGCGCAGGCCACGACATTCGTCTGGAACAACAGATCATTGGTCAATGGCATGTATGAGCAGAAACTTGATTACTGGATTTAATATCCAGGAACTTGATTATAGAAATGGAATCTAGACAGGGATAAAAAGAGACTGTGGCTACAGAAGCAATCTTTTTAAATAGAAATTAAAAAATATATATGTGGCAAAATCCTGTTAGTGTCTGCTTCTATGCACCAGTAACTCACAACAACAAGTTCCAATTGATCGTACACATGCCTCATGACGAGTGATGACAGCTTGTAGAGGACAAATTAGGTATCAAAATTTTAAGAAGGATTTGATAGATAGAAATAATTTAATTGACAAATAAATAAATAAATTTAAATAAGCATTGCAGATGCAAAATGATAGAACTTCACTGCCAACACAAAAAAAAGCTTCTGGGATTGGCCTTACCTTTGTCGGTGCCTTGTTCTAGAGGAACGAAGAAGGCTTCCATTCCGCCAAACGAGAGCGCGAAGCCGGTGACCACCGTTTGCCCACTTGGCACCAAACTGTCTGACGGTATCGAACGGCGGCAGAGGATAGCACTTCCAATCAGCGGACCCGACTTCTGCTCAAACGCAGATATCAAATTTACACCAGGCGGAACATGGCAATAGGATTTATTAGGGCCACCAATCACCATTTATGCCTTTCAAGAATGCTTTGCTTACTATGTTATGTAATATGACTAATATGTACCTACACTACCTATGTATGTGACAATATGCTCTGTAAGCTTCAGAAGGCATAAAAAGGGCAACTAAAGCAAATGGCACACACTATTCATTTGAAGCCACACATGTTTTTCGAGATATTGGAGGTGCTGAAAAGCACATTACTATTATGATTTTTAATTCTAATTTCATTTTTTCCTATAGATTTTACAGCAACACCATGTTATAGAAGTTGTGCTGGGTGACCCACATCCTATTTTGGGCGTACCTTGACGGCCGGCTCGGTGGCCAGCGCCAGCGCAACGTCCACCCCCGATCTCAGCGCCGCCTCGAGCCGCTGCCAGCTGTTGTCCAGGTCAAGGTCGCCACACCAGCGCACGGCCAGCACTTGCGAAACAAGCTTCTCTGCAAACACAAACGTTTGGAATCGACTGCGTTTGCGGCCCATTGCCGCAACCCAGACATCAACAATTACGGCGGCAAAGTTTGGGAGCAGCGATGCAAATTTTAAACCGAAGCCCCATTACGAACGTAGCACTGGTTTTAAGATTAATAGCCTTTTCATATGTATTTACTAAATATTGATTACATTAATGATAGTAAATGAAAGAGTTACATATATGGTAATGAATTTACAACATTTTGTGACAGTTTATAGATTTAAGTACCTATCTAAAGGCCAAAGGGTCACCAAAGTGCCAATAAGTCTTCTCTTACTGGCTACAAAATCTTCACTGAAATCTGCACTTTTTTGTTTTCACTCACCTGATTCTCCAGCTGGGCCATCATTAACTACTTTTTTTATAACATTTCTTTTCAGGAAGGGTGTAGCTGAAGAGTAAGACACTTTTGTTTCATGTTTACTTCCGTTCTGTTTGGTGACATCTTTTTCACTGTTCACTTGATAAATCCTTCCAGACTGTTTCAATACCCCACTAGACGGCACTTTCCCAGCAAGCGTTTGTCTTGATTGAGCGCTCCCCATGCTGCCTCGTGGACCATTTGATGCTGAAGATTCATTTGGCAAATCTATATTCCTTTCAGGATATGTATCACTCGCTCCCTTTGCTTTCTTACAGCTCAAAACAACTTCAGGTGACAACTTTCTTTTCTTCTTTCTCTTTCCCACGCGAGCAAATGACTTGGACGAGCAAGCAGTGGATGGAGGCGTGCACATGACAAGATCCTCGAGTGAGTTGTTCTGCAATGCAGAACCATCGTCTTCAACGAAGCTCGAAATGTTGCCGTTAGCAGCAGAATTGACATTAATGTCTAGTTTGGCACTAGTAGGGCTGTCAATGAAGAAACTCGAAGTGTTTGGTGTTAACGGAGAGTCATTTTTGCTACCAACAATTGGCGATGTTTCTGGATGGGTTGATTCTGTCGGTAAGTATGGGAATGCCTTTGGTAGTGCTGACAAAACAGGGGATTTGAATGATATGTTTTTGAAAATAGCACTCTTGGGTGAGTTTTGTTTCGCTGTGGGTACCAGCAGCCGACGGACTGAGTCCACTTTGTCTCTGGGCAGGGAAGGAATTGCAAGGACAGGAGATGCAACAGATTTGTCCGTGACCTCTAGGCTGGCTTGCACTTTAACCTGGGCTCTTGATGTCGTTTGATTGTCAGCTTCGATGGCCAGACCCAACTGTGTGTCAATAGCTAAACTCTCATCAAACATTTCCGGTGATGATTGAGACCTATTGTCACAATGGATGGCTGAATGTTCCGGGGAAATGTTTGCGACTGTTTTAGCTTTTGATGAATCTAGAACAAGGTTTAGTTGGGTATCAAGGGTAAGACTGTCTTCGAAATTTATTGATGTGGACTTCGCTGTAGCTATGTCTGATGTTTTGATATCAATTGAACAAAATTGAGGTGCTTGAATGGATTGCTTTGATTTTGTTAGTGGAGATAGAAAGATTTTGGAACTGAACTCTGAATTTAAAGCTAAGTTTAGCTGTGTATCAATGTTTAAACTATCTTCAAAATTCAGGGATGATGATTTTATAATTTTGATACACTCTGTATTTACTTTTGGAAGGATGGAATTTAATTTGGAATTACAGCCCTTAGTTATTTTGTTTTGATGCAAGTCCTCTACTGAAGATACTTCCGGTACTTTGGCAATGGAACATTTGTGCTCAGAAATGTTAATTGTATCACAGATCACAGCGTTTTCATTTAATTCAGTCACTAAATTCTCTTTAATTGCATTTTGACCTATTTCAGACTTTTCTCTCTTGTTTGTTGCTTTCTTATTGAGTTCAGAATTATCTTTTTCATTAATTGCATTTAGTTCTAAATTAAATTGTGTATCAATTTCAAAACTTTGAAATAAATAACCTAATTTTACTTTAAAATCAGTAGCTTGAGGTTCTATTCTATTTTTGTTTGAAACTTTATCTAATTTCCCTAAACCATCTGTCCCTCTTATTATACTAAACATCTGAGAAGAATCCAAAACTTTTAACACAGTCTCTGTATCTCCTCTAATAGGAGATTCATTAAAATTTGACGAATCTTTTACCCACTCTTCATACTCATTATCACTGAGTATACCACGAGGAGTTTCTGTATCGCCATTTGCAACAGCAACAGCCCGATCAAACTGCGACTCCAAAACCAAGCTATCTCCGAACAAGCTCGACTTACGAGAATCAAGTGACAGCCTACACGCCGCGCTAGCTAACTTAGCAGGCGTAGCACCGCCCTGATTCCCAATCTGTGGAAGACAGGATGGAGATTCAACTTCAGCCGATGTCGAGTCTTTGGGCAAACAGTCTCGATCAACCAACGACCTGCCCGCAGGCAGCGGGCTTGGGCTGTCGAACATGTCGATGCTGACTCGGCTTCGGGCCGACAAGTTCTTGTTCTCGCCGAGAGAGCGATTAGAAGCAAGCCCGTTTTCTAGCCGGAGCATTGCTGTGAGGTTCGGCAATTCCAGCGGGGACGAGAACAAATCCGTGCCCCACTGAGGGATGTCGGCGATGTCAGGAGTATGCCTGGAAGGGAGCCTGAAGTGGTCGGCATGTTCGGGAGTCGAGCACGCTAAGTGGAATGCTGGGTTGATCTTTGAAGTGGATCTAATATGTGGTGTGGTTTCACTGTGTAATGGGGACTGACCCCCGTGACTTGCTGTCGTGTTCAGGACATTACATTCTTGAACTTCATTGGTTCTTGTCACTTGCATCGGCACGTCCCTTGCTTTAGACGGTTTTGCTGGACTGGTGGTAACAGTGCAGCCAGGCATTCTATTTTGGCAATCAACGACACTTTTCATTCCCAATGGCTTTGGCTCACTCAGTTTGTTAGTGTCTATTTCGACTAATTTTGCACAGTCTCTGCTATTATTTACGTCAACTTTCAGCTTGCTCAACGTCTGTTCACATGAACTTCCAGTCACTGCAGAGTGTTGCACCGACACAAGATTGGAAAGAGTCGCTTCATCAAATTCTGGACTGTCATCCAGCTCTTGGGAGGGTAAGATCAAAGTCGAATACTTAACACCGGAATTTGAACGGTGCTGTAATATCTTCTCCATTCGTTTGCTAGTTCGGGTGCTCGGTGGAGTGTTTTCGATAGATGCGTCACTCTCAGAACACTCGGTCGTGCTGTCGTGACCAGCCTCTATGAGAGGCGGCAACGGGTACTTCTCAAGGACGTCGGCCAAGACGTCAGCGGCTTTAATAGAGAGATCTGGCGTCTGAACCAAAGGGATGCCTGGCTTATCAAGTCCGGCACCGTGTAACAATGCCTTGGTGTTAGCAATGTCACTGGACAAATGATTTTTAATTTTGGAAACAAATTCCAAATTTAACAAAGTTACAGATTTGTCCTGGCTGTTCAACGATGACATCACACCTTGTGACCCTGATGTAGACTGAACTACTGGCAAGATGAATTCTTTCTTTGCAGTTGCATGAACTTCATTTTCAGTGGTTTTGATACTGCTTGATGTTAGGCTTTTACAGCATGTTTTGGAGGTAGAATGTAATTGTAAATACATTTTCTTGGCAGCTCTGGGTCTCTTCTCTCCCTGCAAACCGATGACAAACCGCGGAAGAGTTTCTGCCTGTGATTCATCGCAGTCGGAGAGAGTGGACACGTTGCGGAGGGATGGAGGGGTAACTGGTTGCGGTCGGTTCGCAGGCATCAACGCTTCAGTCGCCAGTTCTAGATCTCTCTGAAAACACAAACGATGCAATTTAAAATGCTTGCAATTTCTGTTTTTCCAAATATGTGCATATGATTTAAGCTCAGATGCTAACTGCATCGGCAACTTGTGTCAAAGATGTCAGATGCTATGCACCAAAAAGTAAACAACACTTTCTTAGCTTTGTGTAGATACTGCTAGTTTGCTAAGAGTAACACTGGTTTGTAATTGTAATATTATTTGCTTTAATCTAAAACTCCTTGTAATCAAAGCCAAAGTGTAAGTCGAAATTGCAAAGAAGTTCTAGTCTTAAGGAAATTTTATTACGGGTTGAGCAGTAGGTATAGCAGCAGATACAAAAATGTGCTCAACTTCATCGTTTGAGCAATCATTAATGGCATTATAATTTCGCACACCTACTACCCAGTTATCCATTTGAAATGACAATCCGTAGTTTACAGGAGATTGACGAGGGGTACGTGCCTGCACGAGTTCCCGGGCGCCGACGATGAGCATCTCGGCAGCCTGTCGCTCCGTCAGACCTGCGCGACCGGTGAGGCAGACCAGCCGCCGTTGCTGACGTCGCGCAGCCTCGTAAGCGCTCTCGCCCGCCACGCCAGCCATGCTGCAACCGCAACAGTTCATCAGAATCTAAACTAATTCTGTTATCTTTATCTTATTTTTTCCCGGCTGACAACAAAGCACTTCACAGATGAAGTTACCCGGATTATTTCCTCCAATGTTGAAATGGTTATGCAGAAGTTTGCAAAGCTTGGTGAAAGTCCTCACCCCAAAACAGTTCATCAGAACCGCAACAGTTCATCAGAATCTAAACTAATTCTGTTATCTTTATCTTATTTTTTCCCGGCTGACAACAAAGCACTTCACAGATGAAGTTAACCAGATTATTTCCTCCAATGTTGAAATGGTTATGCAGAAGTTTGCAAAGCTTGGTGAAAGTCCTCACCCCAAAACAGTTCATCAGAACTGCAACAGTTCATCAGAATCTAAACTAATTCTGTTATCTCTATCTTATTTTTTCCCGGCTGACAACAAAGCACTTCACAGATGAAGTTACCCAGATTATTTCCTCCAATGTTGAAATGGTTATGCAGAAGTTTGCAAAGCTTGGTGAAAGTCCTCACCCCAAAAGATTTACTGTAGGTATTCCCATCCCTATACAAGCTGGAATAATTTATCTGGCAGCCATTAGATAGAGCCACTGGTAATAATACTCACTAACTATTTCACTCGCACTGATAATCATTGCTACACAGTTCTCTGTGTCCGGTGTAGCGAGACCACTTATCGAGATGCCACAGCATCACCCTGGTGGCTGCAGGGGCAACTACAAGATCAATTTTTTTTCTGTAACCCTTACTTTGTAAGATACAATATCTGGGTAGGTCTCATCTGAGAGACTGTGGTGTTATCTATACACGATAATACCTTACCTCTGGAATGGCGTGGCGGCCATGAGCGCAGTCTCCACGTCGCAGACCTGCGCGGCGGCCAGCGCGGGCAGCGACGTGAACCCGGCGTCGTGTACCGCGCGAGCGCGCGGCCCGTCAAGCAGCTCCAGACGAGCGAGCGGCAGCAGTTCACGCGCCACGCCCAGCTCCAGCCGCGGCGCAAACTCCTCCACCAATCGCTCCAACGTGTGCCAACGCAGGCGCGAGCAGAACGCCCGCACCACACCTGCACGGCACAATGGTCAGGCTTACTTTATAGGGAACATATGGAAAGTAGAATTGGTACATACTTGCATTTAATCTCTGATACTCATGTTCCATACTATTTTTCGAGCACTAGTTTAAAGAGTGACGGTGAAAACATCAGTACACAGCGCAGAGCACTGGTGAAATGTATCAAATAATAAAAGTCAACAGAAGGCAATCGAGAGAAAAGAAAAAAAAGTTTTCAAAGTTACGTGACAATGTAAGTAACGGGCAGCGACCACTGTATAAATGACGACTGATAATATAAACTGTCAAAGCATGTTTTACTGTAGATTAAAGCAGAACAGCTGAAATCACTGCAAGAAAATGCAATTCAAATTAAAACCCTCTGCCCAAATAAAAATGTTTAGCACTAGCTGTTAGCACACAGAAGACGGTGTGGGATCATAGTGAAAGTCGCACCATGGACCCTCGTAAGCGCTCTGGCTCCTACCGGCGTACGTGGCAGCTCCTTGCTGCAATGCCTGCAACAATCCGCGCGAGCAGCCAAACTCTGCAGCTACGCGAGCCAGCGGCACCTCGTTGAGCAGCTCCAACAGCGCCAACGCTGTGTGGAAGCGCCGAGTGAGCGCCACGTCCGCACCGTCGGCCGGGAGAGCACCGGCAGCGCCCGAAGCAAGCGCCGCTTCACGCACTCCCACCAACGCACCCACACGCTTCAAGTCGGGGGCCAGTCGCTTCCACACGCGGAGCACCTGCAGGCGAAACACAGAGCTATTTGCGTCCTTAACGATATTTCCAGTGTCCCAAGTGAAGAAGTAGGCAACTTACCAAGCTGGAGGTAAAAAATAACAGGCGAGTTAACTAAGGCTTGGTTTTACAAGCTACTCAACCCAGAGTTAATGTAGGAGTTAAGTTATTGCCGTGGAAACCGCCAATGGTATTCACCTGTTTCTGAGGGTTAGGTTACTACATTGTAATTACACTAGTTAACTATTATATGCAATGGAAAGTTCCTGTTCCAGGATAAATAATAATAGCTATCATGCATAATATTGTGCTATAGCAAGTCGGGCCAGTACCATGTGGTCCTTCACTTCTTCATTCCTTCAAAATCCCTTGCCAACAAGAAAGCTTCGGTAATGCCTTTGTACCCAAGTGGTTCCAAGTCTAACGGAGATAGATTTATAGGTGAAGATTGTGGGTGTAGAACTGGGGGAAGATTGCGAACTGCATCATATAAAGTACCTGCATCCAATCGAGGTTGCCGAGCTGAGCCGCTACACTGTATGGAGTCACCTGGCGGGCAAAACAAACACCGATAGTAAATGTCACATTCCACAGCTTGCATGATTGTCCATTGATAAGCACAGCCAGCTACGGACGGATGTTCCATTTGATATGCACTTTAATTGCAGAGAACCTTACTGCCTTTAAAGTTAACCTCGGTTAAAGGTGGATTGTTAAGCTAGGAAGTTAATAGAATCATAGTTAAACAAAAGTTAACGATAAAGCAACATAGCTCTTAACAAGCCAGACATGCCAGACTCACGAGGTAGACAACGTGCAGGTCGTTCTCGAGCACGAAGCTCTGCCGCGCTCGCTGCAGTTCACGGAACAGCGCTAGCGCCTCGTCGGGATGCAGCGCCGATGCCAGGCAAGCGCCACCCAGCGCAGTGCTCACCAGCCTATGGTGCAAGGGACATCCGTGCAGTCAGCGGTTCACAGAAGTACATCATTTTCATGATAATGTTTTCAAGCTAGGAACGCCAAGGGCCTAGAATTTCCGAAAGGTTCATTACATACATATTACATAACATTCGAGTGAGTAGGAAGTTAAAAAATTTCAAAGCCATGGCCCACAAATCACAATAGTTTAGAGCAGAATTGGAATTATTATGTCTTGACCTCCGTAATCTATATGGAGGTCATGACATAATTATTTCCATGATTTCATTATAAATCCTTAATTTTTTGTTGTATTGTCAACATTTTGGCTACTCAAGAACTAACCAATTAGATCCAGTGTTATACATCTTAATGATGCACCTGGCTGCCAAGCAAACAAATCTCGGTTTTAAAAACGACCTTAGCTCGAGCACATACCGGGAGCGCTTTCCGCCATCTTCCAGCGTCTCCTGTCTACGAATCAGCTCGTTGCGCAACAGGAATGCGATGTACGCTTGGAGAGGCCAGCGCTCTCTGCTCTCTGTGGCCTTGGAGCTCCCTGCGGCTTCGATGCTCTCCTCAGTCTCGTCTTGGTCCGATCTCTCTGCTTCCTTCATGCAGCCCATCAACGTGCACGACACAAAGTGTCGAAGTTCTTCCATCGTGTTTGCAACACCGCCAGCAATCACCTATGCCGGAGGTAGAAAAATCTTTTAAAAATCTTTCAAAAAAATTCATGCTGGTCTGCACAGGTAATATCTTTCCTAACTGAGTTCTAGGTGGGTCTTGAATTAGATTTTAGAGAGATAGAGTGACCAAGGAATTAATATTTAATAGCCATATCGAAAATTGCTTTGTAGTACTTTTAAACCCCTAATTTTAATTATTGAAAAAAGCAACCCTGTCATTTTGGCCAACAAGAAAGAAAAAATGGGATTGGAACGCCATGTGACAAGTCGGTAGGTACTTATCATTTAACAATATAAACATTAAAAACCAATTACCTACCACTGTTTGTTTCAAGACTAGGCAAACCAGCCCAAGCACTGACCTCCAGCAGAGCTCGCTTCATGCTTGAGGCGAGGCCCACCACTGGCGGTTCGAGGCAGCTCCGTACGGCCGCCGGTTGCTCAGCCACCATACGCCGCAGCGCCGCCATCTCGTTGGGCTTGAACATCAGGAAGCTCTCGCCCTGCAAGCAAAAACTTCCAATAAAATGTATGTCGGACCGTTAAACAACCCGTCACGATGCAACAATGCCATGAAAAACCATTGACAGGCACCCTTTTTCATTTAACTTGATTTCACCATATCTTTTTTCATTTGGACCCTGCAGGAAACATTTGTACAATGATATTAACCTGTGAGGTTTTCAGAGTCTATGTAGGCCAATATTTTAGTCCACATATGTGGCTGATGGATACTAAAGCAAAAAAGAAGGTGAATACTCAGAAAACACCTACCCATAGAAAATAGGTATGTCAAAAGCCTCCCCTCCATCACCTGGGTATCGCATCCAGTGCGGCCAGCCCTCCCCGCCATCTGCTGGTAGGCGGCGGCCTCCAGCGGCTTGCCGTGGAAGTGCGCCGTGCGCACGATTACTCGCCGCGCCGGCAAGTTGACGCCCGACGACAACGTCGACGTCGCGACCAGCAGGCGGAGGACGTTGCCGCGGAAACCAGCCTCGAGGATCTCACGCTCGTCCATCGTGAGCCCTGCGATGAGACGAAGGTCGGATTTCCAATGACGTCAGCTCAGACTAGTTACTCAGTTAGCCCATCAAATGGAGCGATGTCTACTTGGAAAACTCATATGAAGAAAACAGGAAGAGAGAAATGTTTAGCAATGATTGGCAGAGCAGGAGGGATGACAGGATCCTTCACTCAAAATTTCACTATTCCAATTTTAGCATTTTGCAGCGTGAGCAGCTAGATCTGTGACGTAAGCATTATTTAACTTTTCTCTCAGCATCACTGTTGCACGAGTTGCTGTGAGTGCTTGGTTGAAAGTTGAGACTATCATCCTCAACAAACTAGTTGAAATTTTATAATAAAATAAGTGCATTGAATTCTCCTCAAAAAATGTCCCGTGCATTTTGTTCACTTGGTCACAGCTTAAGCTGCTACACATCCATAAAGAGGAAAACAAAGCATGTTTTGTAATAACAAGAAAAGCGTACCGGCGTGGTGGAAAGCGACTCCATACTGCACGCAGCGGCCGAGTACGGCGTCAAGGCCGGCTGCACACGAACGCAGCTGAGCGAGAAGCTCCATCAACGGCCCCGCGACTAGCTGTGCACGGAGTTGTTCTGCCAGCGGGCCCGTACCGCAACCCAACGTCCGCACGTTAGCCGCAAGGCTTGTTGCCAACGACTCACACCATGTCTGAAAGGCAACAAGATGTCCTGAAGATGTCGGCGCCAACGCTGACGAAACGTCGACCTAGGTTCTTTTTAGGACCGCAAGTCAGTCAAACCAGAGCATTCCCGAACAACTTACCTCCATTTAACCATGGCTCTGAACCACTCCATCATTCCAGCACTTCAAAGTTTCAAAGCAGGCTTGGAAAGGTATAATCAATTCTGGTTAATAATTAAAAGAGTACCTAGTATAAAGACAAACATTAAGTGAAGTGATGCCAGGTTTACCTTGGTGGGACAGAAGATCAGCGCTGAATGTCCATTTGTCACTGTTTCCAGGCACATGTGGATCACATGGTCGGGATCGTTCTGCAATCCAAAAAGCAGAGAAGATTAATTACCAATTGCAGTGAATTTTCAAACTCCCTGATGTTTCTAGTTCATAAAAAAACACTGAACCGAGTGTACTACCACCTTACGTTAATTTTTATCTGCGGCCTAATCCTGTAGAGCAGACGGAGGTCGCGGTCATATACATCGTCGCCGCACTTGAACAGTTCCTTGAGCGGCACAGGGCGGAAGTCGGTGGTGAACAGTTCGGCGTTCAGCCATGAAGCCAGGTGATCGAGGTTGGGAAGTGTGGCTGACATGCCTGCAAACAAAGGGCTGGTCTGATGTTGCGGCTCTATCCGGCTGCAATCACTTGCCCAAGACTCTATGCAGTTAAATCTGCTACTTTATAAACTCAAAAACATCCTTCCACCAAGATTGTTAGCTGGTGATGCAAAACGACGCTGCGGTTTGAGAGAGAGCCGGATGGCACTGGTCTATTGACATTGACCTATGAAACTACACTAGGAAAGAAAACCCAGTTTTGGAACGTTACCTACTCCTTGCAAAGAGCACCAAGGGACCATTCCAATATACAGAGCCGACCCTGGGCATGAAGTTAGTCACCCACCCAATAACTGACTCGGTGCAGTGTAACACATAGGAGGGTGCCTGGGTCTTGGAGATAAAAAGAGGGTAAATTACCTGTCCTCCTAGTATCTGAAGAACTCACCTATTATCTGGATATCAAGACCCAGTCTCTCCGCTACAAACTTGACCTTGGCAAGCAGCAATTCGAGCAGGTAGCCTCGAAAAGGGTCACCGATAAGATGCAGCTCGTCGACAACGAGCGCCCCAAGGGAGGCTAGCGTGCCTTCTTCTAAGAGTCGGTTCACTAGGCTGTTGGCTTTCTCGATTGTACAGATAGCCATGTGCACTCTGGAGAAGCCACCCGGCAGAGACTGGCTGCCCATAAGCCCTGCCACACGGACACCACTCGTATTCAGAAGGTGCTGCCAAAATATGATGATACCGTTATAGATAAAACCGCTAAATAGATTTATAAGACATTTTCAAATGATGCAATGGACAAGCTTGGTCTATGAACCATTTTTGACCATTTCTATTGATAATCCATTGCTGCCACTTTATTTTGGCAGTTCAAAAGTGAAGCCCGATGGGCGATGCATCTCACCTGGAAATAGAGCATCTTCTCTCTGACAACAGAGACAAATGGCAAAACAAAAATGACCTTCTTCCGGCGCTCCAGCACCGTCTTGATTGCAAGTATCTCGGCCACCAGCGTCTTGCCAGCGGAGGTAGGTGCGGAATATACGAGGTTTCGCCCCGAAAGCACAGCCCCTTGCTGTAAGCAGCGCAGTTGCCACGGAAACATGGACACCACTCCGCGAGATGCATAACGCTGCACGGGGCAACATCCCGAATGATAAAAACTCATACAGAATGCAGCGAACATTAAGACAGTACGAAGGATTTAAGGAACCACTCAGCCAATCCATATACAATGAATTGTGATGATTCTAAATACCAACCTCAAGTATTGTCTCTGGAAGGCCCCAAGTCGACAAACAAAGCTTCTCTTGAGTCGTGAGAAATGAGGCATCATTTACATCGTCATCTGGCTGCTCATTTCTAGCGATAAAGCTTGCCGAGTGCTCAACTACGCTGTCATTTAATCCCGATAATACATCTGCACCAGTGATAACAGCCGCAGCCTCAGTATTTGAGACATGTTTATCTTCGGTAGGAAGTTTCCACCGGGTTCCTTCTTCCATGAGTAGTTAACAGGCCAAGCAATGTTAGTTTTCTAGCAATTATTAAAGATTCTAGTGATTTGGCAGGTTTAATAAATAATTTGACAATAAATCAAATCAAACTGCAGGGAGGAGACAATAATGGCGGGATATTGACGCAAAAGTTTGGTTACGTGCACAGAGGTCTGTTAATGTTTTTAGAATATTAACACACAGTTCTAAAGATACGACTTTGTATATCATTGTTACTTCTTCTAAAAGATAGAACAGTGAAGTCTTCGGTGATCCCGCAGATCACAGACTTATCTCAGGAAACCTCAATCAAACTCCAGACAAGTGTCAGTGCCCCACTCGACTCAACCACGTGCGACTTGCGATGCGAGCAGTAGCAACACGAGTCTCGACTCTCGAACTCACGACCTCCCGCCAACTCTACGATACTACGCAACCAGTGGTACACGATGCTTGTAGGGTAGCCTACTCCACGGGAGATCTCTTTTCTAAATATGTAGCATTGTAGAGGGGTTAATGCAAAAACATTCCAACAAATTCACTACGTAAATTTAGGAGCTTGGGAAAAATAAGCATTGTCCGGCCTTTCCTTTCAACCCCACTGCAAGTCAAATCCAAATTCTTAAATCATCACAGACCCATTGATTTACCAAAATCCTCGCAGCAATTTCGGTATACCAAATCAAAATTAGGAACTACAAACTAGACTAGTATAAATGAAAATAGTTAATGTGGGAGCTGGTTCAATTCTTCAACAGGCACCCTGATTTTCTGTAATCAGCTGCCAATAAAAGAAACTTGCTGGTAGTTGCTCCTCATTTAAAATTTTACAACCTCAAATTTGTATTTTTCACCCTACTCCTAACTTTTCATCCGAATCAGGGCCGGACTTAGTTTTTTTCGTGGCGCCCCTATAAGCTGCCAATGCTCATCAGTCATCAGTAAAGCCTACGGAACCAATTTTGAAAGATACGTCGATTTCGTAAGTAAAATTATACAACGGACTGGTATAGATTGGTACTTGATAGGTACCTCTATCTTGCAGGTATTGTAATGTAACCCAAAATACAAGTAGTAAACAATAATAATATTTTGATTTTACCTGCATTGCGCTTGCTGCTGGGCATGATCTGGCTGATTTATGTCGCGCTCTTTAGCGATTTTGTTTTGATTTAAGCTCTAGTATCGCTCATTGTTTTACTATCAAAACTTTCAAATGCGCAAATAAAGAAAATGCCCGAAAATCGCGCAGGGTGAATGCGTACCCACTATACCCAACTTGTTAGCAGCGCTAACGAAAGCGCACTGGAGTGCTCCATGCTCAATGTTTTTCCCAACATTTGACAACCGGAAAAAAGCGATTAATAGTTCCAGGAGTGGAATTAGCCATTCTGCCAATTCGGGAGCTGAATCGCAACTGTACATTTAAACCCTATCGTAAAATGAGTTCAAAAAACTTCTCAGTCCGTACTTCTCGGCTGCAACTGCCTTTCACACAGAAAATGCGGATAAGCGCACATACGTATAAAAGAAATAGTTCTCGCCGTTCAATTTCCTCGCGTGAATTCAAGGCATATAAAATACCTTCATACATGGTCACATAAACTAAGACTAAGATTTCAGAAGTATTGTTGCTTATATAATGCACAAAACACAAGACATCGCAGTTCACAATGTTTATAAAAAAATAAAAACAACATGAGTGCTGGTGCTGGCGCCTGCCTGCGGCCGGCGCCCCTAAAACCTCAGCGCCCCTAGGCGATTGCCTACTCTGCCAAGTGATAAATACGGCACTGATCCGAATAATAAGACGCGAAGATACTTTCCATTACCACAGATATTACCTATTATTTTGGTAATATTATTACCAAATAATAATAAAATAATACCAGTATTAAGAAAGTTGCTCAACTGTGTTGCAAAACAATTTGATGTAAATTCTTTTTCAATCTTGTGCTAGGTGCGCAAAGTGAATTTCATGTAGTACCTAATTTTTATCTATTTTATAGAACCCATCTCCAAATTCATTCAACTCATGGTGATTGAGTATAATTTACGTGTGCCCAATGTTATATCAGCCACCTTTATTAAAAATTATAAAACAGAACTACCCAAGACAAAATGAACAAAAATAAATAAAAAAGAAAACATGTGCACCCAGATATTTATGTGTAGGCAATCTTTGTAGGGGATAGTGCTGCTTGTCTCATAATAGAGTATTTGAGATTTGGGACATTTAGGAAATGAGCTCTTTAAATTGATTTGCAAATTAATTTCCAAGTTAAATAATATAGATCAATCAGACAAGAGCATATAGGTAGTGTACAGAAAATTGTGTCGATATTAAGCATTTTCTTGGTTGCTCTTTCGGGATTGCACCATCTCTCGTAAGTTATTTTCAGAGTCCTTTAGGCTGCGCTCCAGGTATGCCTTGGAGTTTTCGAGTGCCGCTACTTTTTCTTCGCATGTCGCCATCTTTGACTTCAGATTGTCTCGAACGTTTTTCTGGCCTTCCAAAATAAACATTCGTCCAAGGCTCTCATAAGTTGGCACCTTCGGGTCTAGTAACTAAAAAGAGTCAATAACATATATGTATTACTTATTTGCTTACCACATTTATTATTTAACATATAGCTCTGCAATTATTTATTGAAATCAAAAAATATTTTTAACTCGTGAGCTTACGGAAAGTTCTTTCTCAGTGAGTCGTGCATGCTGTACGTTACGCTTCAACGATTCAATTTGCACGTCTAAAAGTTTCAGCTTCTGCGTTGTATCGATCATTTTCATCTGAAGTTCGGCAAAAGCCTAAAATAGTATTGATTTAGATAGCATCTTGAAAGTACGAAGCAAAGAAACAATACCTCGATCAAATTTATGTGGGTGTAAATTGGAGGTTATGAACTCAAAATGTGTTCATTCTTGGCTTTAGCGGAAAGTATCAAGTTACCTTGACTCAATTTTCAAAAACGTGCGTCTTTTACAAAGATACTCACTCGTTTCAACTCCAAATCTACGTTCTTAGCCATTACAGTCGAGTAGGTACAGTATTTACAGGACAGGTGTGCGGCTTGTCAGTTGTTTAGATTGAAATTCAATTGTGGGGGGAGGGAGAAGAAGGTACCGCCGATCAGCTGAGGTTCGGTGGATTTGTCAAGCCTCGAGCGCTAACTCCTGAATCCCGGGCCGTATGCAACCCGCAGGTGCCTAGTCTGTACAAACTTTGGTACAAACAGGGCGGCGGGGCCCGGGCCCAGGGCGCCGGGTTTCTAGGGGCGCCGCGAAGCGGCGCCTTATTTATTTATCTTTTTAAATTTTTTTACGGATCACGGTGCATTATTATCTATTATGAAATAGAAGCTTTCATTGAAAAACACCTCGGAAAATGCAGTTTATTATATTTCACTTTCACCGATTCTTGGCCAGGCTCAGAAGGGCGATTTTTGGGAGGCATTTTGCTACCACTCGCGTGCACGTACTGACTCGGATAGCAAGCATATTCGGGTTCCCCGACTTGTGTGGAGTTTTATCATACACGAACAATACGATTGCTTAGGTAGGTACCCAGAAATGTAGATGTGTCTGTTGCATTAGCCGCGTCTCAGCATATCTCTTTGACTTAACCCCACGCCGCTCGATACTGGCAATCGCAGACGACCTTCGCTGAGTCTTACGTTATAGTGATCACTGAAAATTCTATTCTAGTTTTGAAAATCACATCCTTTTCTAAATTAATAACTGAAAACGCTACAGTATATTTCACAATATACAAAAAATACATGTAGGGTTGAAATCTTAGGTGACTGCCAGTGTGCGAATTGGAAGCAAAGCGGTCGGTTGTGCTTCTGTCAAAACGCGTGCATGTGATTGTTTTACTAATGGAGCACCAAGTGCTTAAAAAGAAGAGTGGCGCAGAAAATAGAAAGAGAGCAAAGGATCAAAGTGATAAGAATGCAGTTCTCTTACAGAAAATTCATAAAATAAGTTATTTTCTTACAGCCAAAACGTACAGCCAGGATCTAGAAGACACTTTTCCCGAAGAATGCGTATATTTCAAAGGGTGTCTGAAAGTTTTGGACATTACTGAACGGGAACCTTTGAGTGCTCTTAAATTGTGCAAACTATCAGTCGACAAAAATCTAGTTGCAGTTTACCCAAACGTTAACATTGCATTGCGTATGTTCTCGGCGACAGCAAGTGCGAATTGCTCGGGAGAACGGTCGTTTTCAACACTCAAAAGAGTTAAGAACTACAACAGATTCACAATGGGTCAATCACGTCTGGAAGCTCTGTCTCTGCTAGCGATCGAGAGTGATTATGCGAAAAAAATTTCTTACGACGCCATAATTGACGATTTTTCTGAGAGGAAGTCTCGAAAAAAGCCGTTGTAGGAAGAATGTATCGCGGAATGGGTGAGTTTTTGAGTGACCATACCTAAGACTTTAGCTATTTTGTATACCTAATCATGTTTATTTTGGGCACTTTGGGTGGGGGGAGGGGGCGCCTCAAATTGTTCGGCCCCGGGGCGCCAAAAACCTTAAGACGGCCCTGGGTACAAACCAAAGATACTATTGTTAATGTACAAACTATACTACTATCCATTATTAATAGACTTCAAGGAAGCTTTGCTTTAATTTCTATTATTAATATAATACATAATATCAAATATGTTATGGACAGCATACTTGCATTTGTTTTTAAATGGGAATAAACATAGAGAATAATATAGAGGTTTTAGTTATCCACCAGTGAGTTGAAAGAAGGCGGCTGTTGCAGGTGTTCATAGCTCTTAAAATCACGAAAATCACGGACAGCCCTTAAAATATCTTCACTGTCAACATGTTTACAAAATTGTTACATTATGTTACATTATTGTATTTAACATTGTTAAATTGTTACATTGTTACATTGTTGTACATATGTGTTGTAGTTATAGTTTACAGTTATATTATTTGTGTATGAAATTTGACATGTATAGAGATTCAAACTTTTGATTAAAAAGAAAAATTTCGTAAAAATCGATTTATAAAATAAGTTCTAACTTCTAAACCAGTTTTTTCAAAAAAAACGCATGGGGTCTAATTTGAGAACAACGCTAGGTCCTCTTACAATTTAATCAAAGTCGGAGCATGCGCTTGGTCCTTGGTCTGTATAGAGCGCACACAAACACACACATATTCACATAGGTACACAAGTACTATTTTTGGGGGTAGTGAAATTGAAGATTTCGCTCCGCTCGCTACGCTCATGAATGATACAAAAAAATCTATATATTCCAATAATCTATATTTTTAAGGGATTTGCAAACCTATAATGTGGTTAGTAAGATGTTTTGAATGAGAAAATGATCCTGCTGTTTGAATCTCTCTCACTCTGTCTCCCTCGTACGTTATATTTAGCAAGCGTGCGGTTCCCGCCATCTCTTATCCATGGCAGCCTGGTATGGGGACGCGCGGCGCTCAATTATTTTCAAAGTGATTTCGTGGTTCCATATCTGGAATTGAAGCTGAGACCAAGGAGCAGAACACATCCAAAATTGTTTCTTTTATCACTATGTGAAAGGTTTGACCATATTTTTGCTCTAGCCCGGCTGACTAATATTGCCGAATGCCGATATGAGTTGAGCTACTTTGACCGCCATCCTAGATGATCGGTCTCAAACCTGAAGAACCGACTGCACATGCAATATAGTTTACAGTTGAGAGCATAATTATAATTATTCTGAAATCTTTCCAACTACGAGGCAGGCCGCGGAACTTATCGTCTTCAGATGACCTTGGAATGCAAGTACACCGAAGAAAACCATTACGCTAACAACAACAATGGTTCGTTTTAACAGGTCAGCACAATAATCTATAATGCAACATAACAGTGGCTATAGCCACTGTTACCATATATGGTAATTTTAGCCATGGCACCGGTTCCAAAGGGTGGGTGGGTGAACCGAAGGTTATTATATAGTATCTTTGGGTGGGTGTCTGGCTGGCTGGCTGGCCGGCTGGCCTTGGGGTGGGCCCAGTCGAGGGGTGGTTGGCGAGGTGGAAATTATATCTTGCGAAAAGGACATTGCCAAAGGCCTTGATATGAATAAGGCCATGGATAGCAACGCAGCAACTTCAACGCATTTAACGAAACTGCTGCTCCGCAAATAGATTAGTGGATGCTGCAGTACCTTAAAAGTATACTCAAACGAAATATTTGGTCTTTGAATGGGGATTGTCACTTGTTATAGACATAAGCGAACTCGTCACAAAATGCGCGTTCGCATTCTGTCAGCGATCAAAATAATTTGATGCATGCAACATAGCTATTAGAATTATTACAAGAAGAATCAAAGGAAATTGTGAGTTTGAGCTACAAATCAAAGCATAATTGAAATAATGTTTTAAGATTCTTAAAACGTAATTATATTTCGTCTGATGACTCTACCGGTGCTACAAAAAAGATCGCCTGCTAAATCAAACAGATAAATGCATGATTTAAAAAAAAAAGGTTTTCCAGTACACCTTCCCGGTCGATTGGGGTGGGTGGGTGTCGGGGGATCTAAGGAGCTGGTACCGGTTACCTTTCAAGTCCCGAGCCGCCACTGCATCATAATGCGTGCATCACAATCTACAAGCACTAAGCTGTACCATGATTATCATTGCTGCCAAGCATTGGATTTTTGTCTAGGCAATTTACTTTGTCCTCATATCTATCCAGTTTTCTCATTGAACAAATAATAGCTAGTTTATTGCATGAATTCTACGTCTTCCTTTATACTCTTGGAGGAGAAATATGTCATTCAGAGAGATACTGTGCCTATAATTAATCAGTGATTGATTAGTACCTAACATTGTTTGGGTGATCACTGTCAACTCCTGGAATGTCCGATAAGACGAAGCTAATATAGTAGGTACCTACTCAAAATTGTGCACAATACAATAATTTTAGCTCACTCGCTGAAGGACGTCTCTCCTGGATGTATATACCGACGTTTCCTCTCTTGGTTGACCATCACAATCACGTGTTACAGTGAGTATCAATGTTTAAGAATTTATACAATACAGTTATATAGGTTGGTAAGGTTACAATTTAATAATTCGATGTTCCACGATGCTTTTATACTAGGGGCCAAAGACTATAGGCTTTCAGACACAGATTCAAATGCAAGTTTTTTTTTTGCCTGATTATGTAGGCATCCGGTATAGCATCCGTGCGGTGCGGTTGCGCGTCTGTACCTACTACCAGAGAGTCCTACTACATCTTTCTAAATCCAGTTGTCAGTTGATCTCTGCACCTGCAGTCATGTCCAAAATGAAAATGCATGTATTGTAAATTTAATTGGGAGATTTGTCTGGGCATGACCGCAAGGAGATTCTCAGTTCGGTGACTGTTTGACCCATGGTTGGACCAAAAATGCTGGTTTTTTTCAGTTTGAAAAAGTTCTTACTGATATTTTTAAAAACGATCAAGGCAGATCGAAGATGGAGACCTCAGCCTACAAATGTGTCTTGTAAACATTTCATATGAATCGGTTTAGCCCTTTGGTCAGTAGAGAGCTCACAAACACACATTTAAAATCTCAAATTTTTTCCCCCCAGGTAGTCATATTGAACTCTTTGCTTGCTAGGTTCCATCCAAAACAATTTTTTGAGTTAGAGCTGTGGCTAGAGGTACCTACCAATAAAAAATGGGGTTTGATGCTCTTTTGTTGAAATAAAATGCATGCATCTTATTGCATCTTATTCGGACCTGCAGGTCCGCGAAGACAACTTCAATCTACTACCATCTCAGGACCCGATGATGTTCTTTGCTGTCGTATTCTACGGCTTCGCGCTTGCGGCCTCCGAATCAGCGCGAGCGACCTCTCCGGGCGTCGGACGATACCAGTTCAACAGTGCTCACCACAACTGGACCGATGCTGTCAGGGTAGGCGGCTGCTTTCAGGCACTAAAGGCTTATCGCCCTCAGCAGACACGGTTCTATATACTTTTTGTCGGTAAAGTTAAGTCAGTAAAGAGACAAGCTAAAAATTGTGAACATCGAGAATGTGCACTGCATATAAGCAGGTCATATTAAAAATCTATCTTGTTTATCATCAGTATCAGAGGCCCGTGTTTTGTTGTTCTTGTGCTGTGGACGTTGGTGCGATGCCATGCGTTTTGCGCAGACGTGCATGGACTTCGGCGGCTATCTGGCGGTGGCGCAGTCAGAGCGCGAGGCGGCCGAACTTCTGCGCGTGATGGCGCTGAACGAGGCAGAGCAGATACACTATGGCTTCCACGACATCTACACTGAAGGCAGATACCTCACCCTGCTTGGTACGACACTTTGCAATGGTGTAGTCAACGACTGATCATGATCCGATTTGTTTCTTGGAAAAAAAAATTTTCCTGAGGATTACTTTTTTAAAATTATACACAGTAGTTGGTTATTAATTGTTATAAATGCACCTTGGTGATTTCATACCGTATATACCAACAGGGGAAATTGACAAACCATGATTTAAGTTGCTGATTTAAGTTTATTTAAATTTTAACATATCATTTAACATTTAATCATTATAGAAATTATAAATGAACATATAGTAGGGAGAGTAGTTTTGATCAGGAATTTTGATATATACTGGGGGCAATCATATCCATTGATTCCATAGTTCATCTTTGTAGTTTTTCTTATTTTTTGTATTGCATATATATTTCTGAAACAAATTCAAGTCGAACGAGGTGGAGATGTAACTCAATTCTATAGCGTGCCCCGTGGCAATTTGTTACCCAGATCAGCCACTGGACCGCATTGGTTACCAGCAGTGGTCTCCCAATGCGGCAAACGGCACGTCGCAGTTAAACTGTGGCAGCCTCACTATGCAGGGTCTGACTTCTGCCAACTGTTCGGACTTGCTGCCTTCCATCTGTCAGTTCCCCCTGTGGTAGGTTATTGCCATTGAACTTATTACGATGCTAAAACTGATTACTAATTACATTATGTATTGCAAATGAATTATAAAGAAAATTTGTTTGATGTGAGTGTGGGTATATATAGTATGGGGATTCTTCAAGATGTGTACAACATTAGGTGATTTGTATGTAGATTTATCCTGAGAGTCGTTACTGGCCTTCATATAGTTAAGCCACAACTGCTGCCCATTAGGTACTTTAATGACAATATACGCTAGGTTATAGATACCTAGCATAATAACTATGTTTTCCAGGGATTCCTACACCCGTGTCGGTAACTTTGGGTACTATAAGCTCCACACAGACATCAAAGAATGGGACGAAGCCAACGAAGTCTGCCGCCAGGAAGGTACTTCAATGCTAGTGCTTCGCTCGCAAGAAGAGTTTGATGCTTTGCTAGAGATATTTGGAGCAGACATCGTTCATCGGTTCATCTACTACGGTGCACACCACAAGTTCAAATACTACGATTTTGTTACCATCTATGGTAAGTTTGAAGTGCATTCATAAAACGTAAAATTCCTTGCTTTATTTGAATGGGTGTTGCAAAGACTTAGCATTTAATATTTGGCTTTTCTAAGAAAGAAGAATTTAATGGAGAAGGAGAGTAGTAAATAGTGTGAAAAATATTTATGTAGTGTTGACCTTTTGACTCTGTCATGTTCATGTAGAGAAGTTGCATGAAGCTGCACTGAGGCAAATTTCATAGGAGAAAAAAATGTATATAAAAGTTTTCTGTGTTCATGGATTCGGTATTGCAGGTGAGCCGTTATCTACGTCTGGCTACGAAGCTTGGGCCCCCAACGAGCCAGGAAATTTTGCGACCACGAAACGCGTGATGTCAATTGGCATCTCTTCGAGATTTCCAGAGAAAGGGTTCTCACTTTCGGATGAGACAAACTTGCGACCGTTTATATGCAAACAGGAGCTATTTTGGTGATGAGCTTGGACTGAAAAAATTGTTAAACCCATATGTAAATAAACTGTATGATATAAAATGTAACTTTCGTATAATTTGCATATGCTTTGCTTATGTATGTAACTAGGACTGTATTTAGGATCATCAGTATCACAATCAATCTCCTCATTACCCATCCCGATTTTCCCTACTGGTCCCAGGAACGACTAGTTAGTAGTGATTTTCAGTAGTTGACAAGACGTCAATAGATTTTCAAGTTTCAATATCATTGCAAATTTAATATCAGATTTCCTGCCTTTTCTACTATTCGGCGGCTAATATTTCAAATAGCTCGCAGCTGTTCCGGCTATTCTTGGCAACCCTGTAACAGTAAACAACAAAACGTGAACGGACTTGATTTTGAACTGCACTGCAGTCGAACACTCTCTGAGTCGGACTGTCGGACTTTGGCGCTTGGAAGTTTTGGTGGTTAGCTGGGTGAATCTGATTGAAAGATATACTCCAAAACACGTTCTATTATGAGTAATATGCAAAATGGGAGTGGAGACTCTTCGCCAAGTACTGATGGGGATGATCCAACCCTTGAACAGCATTTTAAGGGACACAAGGGAGAAATCACTGGACTTGCCTTCAGCCCAGCTACAAAAACGTTGGTGTCCTCAAGTTTGGACCAGACCATCATGATCTGGTCGTTCGACAAGAAAACCCGTGCCTATCGATTCACTGGACACACAGACGCTGTTCTTGCTGTATGCTTTTCGCCGACAGGAAAGCTAGTCGCATCAGCGTCACGGGACCGAACCGTTCGACTTTGGGAGCCAACGCTCCAGGCAAGTAACCTTTACTCAAAACCCATTGATGCTTAATAGATGTGAATGCAATCAGTAATAACTGAAAATTTCACGAGTTAAATTTGATAAGTAGGTACCAAGGATTCAGGAAAATATTTAGTCGAAATTGGTACAATCACAATAGATTGTAGGTAGTACCTACTATAGCAAACATAAACACACAAGAAAACATGAAAAAAAACAGCATTAGCTAGTAGGTATTAAGTTTACTAGACTGTCATATTAAATTATTTTTCAGATGAAAGATTATCAATCTTAGATGGTGACTAGAAAATGCTAGCTTGTTTCCCACTCCCTCCCAAGCCTCCCAACGCACCCTTTAAAAGGTCTTTGGAGTCACGAAAAAGTTGAAAATAAAAGTGAAAAAATATCCCTGTCCCAAAGTCATGTGTGATCTTACCTACTCCAAACTTGTTGCACTTAGGGCCGAGCCAGCGAGCTGCGTGCACATTCGGCCAGCGTTCGCTCAGTAGACTTTTCACCAGACGGCGAGCGACTCCTCACTGCTGCCGATGACAAATCACTCAAGCTCTGGTAAGTTTAGCAGCCAACGCAACAGTGAACCCTTCTGGGACCAGGAGCACGGGCCACACGCGTGCCTGATATTTACCCCAGACTGCCGATTTCAGGAGCGTGTGCCGGGAACGTTTTCTTTCGAGCTGTGTCGGCCACACAAACTGGGTGCGGAGTGCACGAATCTCGCCGTGCGGCCAAATGGCAGCTTCAGGTGGCGATGACCGTACTGTTCGAATATTTGATTTGCGCAACGGTCAGGTATGTACCTATGGCTTATCAGTGCCTCAATAGCTAAATAATGCCGCAGAAAGTGAATTTTCGTGACCACTTTGTGCGACTATCTTTCACTTAATTTGTCTTCAAATTTGTATCCCTAAATTTTCTTTATCAAGTCTGGACTTTGAAATCCGCCCAGTAGAATTTCGGCTACGTGCTCAGAAAGGTTTGTCTGGAAAGAGCATAGGCAGGCCAGATGTTGGTAAGTTGGTATTCGCAATGTGAATTAATTTAAATTGTATAATTGCTTTTGTTATCTCGAATGACCTCCGACCCGCCTGGACGAGATATAGCCACCGGAAAGGTAGGATACCTATATAGGTAATAAATAACCATTAAATTGATATCGAGATAATGGAAGCAATTAATACAAATAAAATGAAATTGAGATATGGAAACATATGTTTTCTTTAAAAAAAAAAAAAAGTGGTGACATGGAAGTGTACCTATCAAAGAGAGGATTTCAGAAGTTTTTTATTTTTTTTCTAACTAGGTATAAAATAAGTTTTTGTATACCAGTGGGGGTGTGTGGAATAAGATTCAAAACTTGCCAGAGAACAAATTCGTGAGTTTTGCGACGCAGGCACTGATACTGAAACTGGTGTGTCAAAACTAGATTGCGACCAATCAATGTACATGACATCCCCTGCCACCTTGTGCTCATCCACGTGATCGGTACCTGGCCTGCCTATGCTCTTTTCAGACAAACCTTTCTAAGCACATAGTAGAAATTCTACTAGGTGGATTTCAAAGTCCGGTGGTGCTGGTACCTATCCTGTAAAATTACTTAAAAACTGGCTTTCTACTTTTGAACCAGTTGGGTTGCATGAAAGATCAATAACTAAATAAAATTGTATTGTTTGCTATCTATGCAACCAATTGTGTGTAAAAAAAGTTAATACCTATCTTAAAAATTAAGTTAATAATAATTGCCTGCATCATTGCTGAGTGCAGATGATACACTCGTTCCCCGAGTCATCTGGCGTGACGAGCGTTGCATGGCATCCAACGGGCGGCTGCGTTGCAGCGGGTACGGCCGGCAGCCTTGTCAAGCTTTTCGATCTACGGCAGCAGCGACTGCTTCAACGGTATCGCAGTCATGTCGCTGCCGTCTGCCAAGTTGCCTTCCACCCAACCGGGGCCTTTCTGCTCTCGTGCGCAGCTGATGAAGAAGTCAAGGTAGGACTTCAAAGCTGGATTGCTCTCGATGTTCTCAATTTGTTACGTTATCCTTTCAAGTTTCAATATAAGTTAAAATTGCTTGATAAGGTTAGGCAAACAGTGGTTTCAAATTGTTTAACTTTTTAAATTGTCATCTATGACTCCATCTAGTAGGTAGGTACTATAGATATATACATTTTGTATCTTGTAAAAATCTTCTGTACCTAATTTAGCATCAACAGTGCAAAATTACGATATAGTTGATGCACAAAAAAATGGTGTCTCTACCGTATTTTGCCCTTGGTAGCTTTGGAATTTGTGTGACAGTAATTCCCAAAGCAAAATATAAAATTAAAAATACGTCCTTGCAGGTTCTGGATCTGATGGAAGGCAGGCCGATCTACACCCTACGAGGCCATGCAGCCGGCGCCGCCGTCAATGCCGTGGCATTCTCGAGCACTGGCACCTACTTTGCGACAGGCGGTGCTGACAAGCAAATCTTGGTCTGGCGCAGTAACTTTGACCGCGCGCCGGGCGTTCTCGAGCCGCTGAAAGGAGAGCCAAGAATGCTAGAGGGGGGGGAGCCAACGCGGGAAGTGCCGCTGCGCGGTTCGGTCGACGCTCGAGCTCAGGTGCGTTACCAGTCGATTGTAACTGCCATTTCAGTTTTCTTATGCAATTTTGGAGCCAACCCTTATCACATTCTGTAGGTTTTAAATAAAAACTGGCAAACTTTATAAACTCTTTGCAATACAAGCTGCCTTCTTTCAGTTGCCCACTGTCTTTTACCTAGAGAATAGAGATGTTACATTACCAGTAATTTAAAAAAGGTAGGTAATATTACCAAAATGTGGTAAAATTGGAAAAATTGAAAAAAAATTATGCTATGTAGGTATGGTTAAATTTATTTTGTGCAGACAATTTTCAAGTTTTATGACCATATTAATTTCCAAGTACCTACATACTATTCAAAGTTAATGAACGAAGGCTGGTGTTCAGTATAAATGAACATTGTTATTTAAGTTATTGACCCAAAGATATTTTATAAGCGAGAGGCAACGGCAGAACATATAGATTTTGTTTCAGTTGGAGGCAGGGAGTCGAACGATCGCCAAATAGCATCTGGGCATTTGTCATTGAAGACATTATTTGTGTTCTTATAATAATTGCAGATATATAAGATTCTTTGTTAGCAGCATCTTTTTTCACTTCATAATACTTCCGAGCGTTACTCTTAAATTTACCCTTAACGCTGGATTGATGCTGTCAACCTTGCATGGGAGAGTGGTGTTGCCAGTGGCATTACTTCAAATCGGAGGCCCCAGAGCAAAAAATATCTGAGGCCCTCCGTCACCAGTCTCCAGTCTCGCTTCAAATAAGCCATTCCCTAAAAAAAAAGTTGCCGCCTTCTTTTTGGATTAACTTTTCAAAGAGATGCACAAAGAGATGCAAAACAGTATAAAAAATGAAGATAAAAACAAGTAATATTACAGTAAAATTGCTTGGTAATATTACCATAATATTACTGGTAAAGGCAATATTACCGCGGCAATATTACCGCTTTACATCTCTACACTTACCGTTTACCAAGCACTAGGGGTACCTAGTTAGTGACACTTTTGTATCAAGTTTCTCCTTCTACTTTTGGGTAGTTTCCTTACATCACAAAGCGGCTGCGGCAATGGCAGATATTATTGTGAATAGTTTCGAGGACTTTTTGCTTGTTCCAGGTTGAAAAGTCTCAGGATGATGTGCCAGCCATTGAGGACCACCGGGCCCCCGAGTTTGACGTACGAGACAAGAGCGTTGGCACTGGTGCATTGGTGGACGCAGATGCCGTGGCTAGTCTCAAGGAACAGGTGGGTACTAAAAGAAATTTTGCAGTTTTCCTATGAACATCGACCAGAAATCAGAATCAACCTGAATGAAGATTTCTGCTTGACCCTTGTGAAGAAATAGTTGTGCATATTTAACACAAACCTACATGGCCTACTGTTTACGACATTCAGCATTCGTTTTTTATCCATTACAACTTACAAGTAGCTACCAAGGAGCTCATCTTCGACTCAACACAAATTGTGTTCCCAAAGCCTTAGTTTTATTTTTTAATTCCAGGCTTGTGCCAATTATTCATAGTAGGATTGCCGTTCAGCATCTTGTAGAAGTAAAACTTATATATTCAATCAATTTGAGTGTGTTGGCAAACTAATCAAGCAAGTGGGCTTTTCAGGTTTCTCAGCTGGCAAAAACAGTTGCAAAACTAGAAGAAGAATCGCGGAGAAAGGACGCATTGATATCGCAACTAACTGCGAAGCTACATCTTGGCGAGTGAGATTCCGGAACAAAAACAAGATTTCAGTTTTGAATTTAAGTTTTAACTTTTAAGTAACCTTACCTGCACAGGTAAGGTTTTCCTGTTGCAGCGCCAGTGATATTGCTTGATGATAATGTGTATAAGAACTAAGAATTCGATTGGGTACAAATATTAGAGCATACTTGTAAGTTGTTTTTTATTATGAACAGGTGGCCTTGATCTTGGATGTGTAAATTGCTGGCACCAACCCTTCTAGCCCAACAAAATGGACCATTTTCAATTTTATATTAGATTTAAGTTTGGAAATGTTGATCTGCAAAACTAGGAAGTGTCATGTCTATACAGCGACTTGTGTGATATTTGTAACAAAATTAGTATACCTGCTGTGCCGCAACGCTATTGAGCTAAATATGATTGTAACCTATTTTAATAATTTAGTATTGTATATGACTGATTGTGATTGATAAATGATAATTATCTAGAGCTAGGATCTAGTACCTAAGTAAAATAAATATGTAGGTTAAATACTTAGTCCTTTGATATTATGCATATGATTTATTTACAAAATAATAGGCCCAGAAAAAAATTAATATGGTATACAATAAGCATTTTCTTCAAAAAATAACTGGTTCTAATGTTGTTTTCACATACTCATGTAGACATGATAATGATAGTGAATGCCTCTTACCACTGATGAAACCTCATTGACAGGTCATTATTGATTACCATTTCATTCTATGCCAAACTGACTTGGCCCATGGTATAGTCATAACTTTTTTTCAGGGCTAACTTGATCTGCCTGGTCTGGTGCAGAGTAGCATCCACTTAAAACTGTCTAGTCGTTGGCTGAGCATCCATGATTCTGGCATGTACCACACACACCACTGGTGAAACAGACGCTACTAGATGCTACTAGCAAAAAGAGAGAAAGTCTCTTTGATCAAATCTCCTTAATTGCTCACTTGACCAAGGACCCTTGGAGATAGTGGAATAAGGACAAGTGCCTGTACCTTCCAACTGAATGAGAAGGAGCACCTAGTTTCCAATCGATCCAAAGAACACCAGCAATTACAGATTTTTGTCAATGCTGGTTCACTACGGGTTGGTTGAGACAAAAGGTTACGCGATGTTGTCGTAGAGTCGCACAATGTCGGGACTCTCTTCCAGCTTGTCACAAAGTGCCGCTGCCGCCGCCAGTTGTTCATCGTTTAGAGTGACAAGAGTGTGCGGCACATACTCGATATCTGCCGATCTAACGGTCCAGCCCAGTTCCGCCAGCCGAGATGAGACTTCGGACAGGCTCTCGAGGGCACACACAAACTGGAATGGATTGATACGCTTATTTTAGCTATCAAGCCATTACATAACATGATTACTGAGAAACGTATTTAGTTATACAGTCTTAACATCCATTACTCTCAATGGACTTGAGCATTTTTTATGATAAAAATAATAAAAAACAAAACATTGTCTACACTCATGAGATGATACTACCATTCAAAGTAAAACCCAATTTTGTTACACGGCCAGATTCTTTACCGAGTTTTTTTGACTTATTGTCATAAATTGTTGCAACTAAAATGTTTGCATGGGTAGCAATTGGTGAAATGACTGGTTAGCAATGAGGCCCAAATGACAAGATATCAAGTACCTAAACAAGAAAATAAAACTATTAAATCAATCACAAACATAATAAATAATTGTTTAAAATATTTGCATTGGCTATTCTATCTTTGGACCACCCTTATGATATGTTCAATTATCGAGTTAAGTACCCGGAAGTTCCCGGCGTCATCGATTGCTGCCACGTCCTCTGCACCGGCTTCGATAGCGTGCTCTTCCGCAAGAGTCGGGGATCCGCCCCCAGCAGAAACCACGCCCTTCTTGTCGAACAAGTGTCGGCTCGTGCCGTCAGCGTAGCTGCCGCTGAAACGCATCAACACGCATTCATACACAAGTCTCTTCGGCACCTGAATTTTCCAGAACCGAAATTATGCTTCTATGTAAGCAGACCTGGCTGATGCTGTCTTATTTACTTGAGTTAATCTGTGAAAGTTAATTCAATCATACTTGCACCATTAACAAAGTAGACATTACAGGGAGGCAGCATCTATACTTTCCATTAACTGCAATTACAATTAAATTTGGGATGTGTAAAATGGGAAACAAATGTTACCTACATACATACAGATTCCAGCAATATTAGGCACTTAGGCTTAGGTGTCCTCCTAAGGCAGCAGTCAATACATTCAATTGCCCAGTTTGTTAAAATGCAGATTCAATTAACTGTTCACAGATTTACAGAATGAGAGCAAGAGAGAAAACAAAAGTCCTTGACAAAGTGAGCACGCCGCTCACTTGTTCTTTCTGAGAATGTTGAGTACGAGTTGCCGCGTCTTTGTAAGACTGACAGTGACCACGTCAGCGACAATGATGCAGTTGCCTGGACCACGGAAGTCGAACGTTGCGGAACGAACGGGCTCGGTCGATCGTTGAGCGGAAGCCAGCAGTGTTGCCACGGCGGCAGCGGGAGATCCGAGATCTTGCGCAGCTGCCGTCAGACGGCGCAACTGCGGGTTTTGTGCCGGATCCGGGCCCCGCCCTTCTGTAAGCCACCAACAGGTGTGATGTGGGGCGCAATAACTCGTTTGTTTTGAAGGGTAGTAGCAGGTTAAAGCGAGAAAACATTGAGCCAAGCAAAATAACTTGGGAATGGCAATCTACATTCATAACAAATTTATCAACCCTATATCATCAACCACTTGTCATACAATCATGACTAGACAATATTTTTACTTTCTTTGCTCCTTTTTAGCATGGACTGTCCATGGGACTACAAGTACAAAAGTACTTATCTGCACAAAAGTACAAAAGACATAGGTTATCATATACATTACATTTTTTATAATTTTTTTTTGTGTTTTTGATTATTGTGAACCTTGCCATTTTGTCATACAGATGAAGATGATATTATAATAATAATTATTATTATTAATGTTCACTTCTGTTAGGAGAAATGGATTATCATGATTGCTAGCTTGGTCAATAAAAAAAGTCCAGTAAAGAATTTAGATTGTTTTTCTGGACTATCATTCTCCTTTGCTTGCTCTCTGTCTCTCTCTCTTGCTCTCTCTCTCTCTTTAAATCCCCAACAAAGTTAGGGGAACCTATTTACTAAACTTAGTAAAAGATAAGAACCATCAAATTGTCATTGGTCACCTTAGATGGTTACTAACTATAAAATTGAGTAATCTGGCTAACCACTTCAGCGGCTCACTTATTCTTGCGCAGAATGGTTGCAAGCGCTTGGCGTGTTTTGGAAACGTTGTCTGTGAGCACGTCACCGATGATGAAACAATTTCCTGGCCCACGAAAGTCAATGACAGCCGGACGAGACGCGTCTTTTGTGCTGGCTGCCGCGCGAATCACGTTAGTCACGCTCGCAGCCGGCATGTTGCAGCGACGGGCGTATTCCATGGCACGAGCCAGTGCCAAGTTAGCGCTAGGATCGCTGCTGCGCCCCTCTGTCGGCATACAAAACCGTTATCAACGCCCACGATGTTACTAGGCAGCGAAGGTAGGTAATGACGAGATTCCTACTACCAACGTTTAAAATACCTAGATCAAACTTTGAAACAAGTGTAGAAATTTAATTATAATCGATGATGGTAATGGTCAATGAAAAACCAAATCAAAAAAGGTTGTATGGTGGAGAAAGAGAGAGAGATAGCAATACAGCGAGTGACATTGCACAGGGCTCGTAAACAGAAATCGGCTTGTTTATTTTCTACAAAGCATAACTTCAGTCTTTGCAAGATTGCCCTGAACTTACCGACTATTGCTACTCGCATCATTCTACCAATTTTAGTAAACATGACAGACTTTTGCCCATCTTTTAATGCTTTTGTGTGCTTGATATTAGCCCATTTACTGTGGCCAGCATTCCTCCTCCACTCGGGCTGCAGAGCACTCCTTGCCAGCCAATGACGAATGCCAATTCTACCTAAATGTAGCTTTAACATGCTGAAATTTATTTATCGATACCCCCAGTAGTTTATGATAATATATTTGACATGTTTAGTTATTATTTGAATTTTCTATGGTGTAGTAAATCAGTTTCAACAGCAAACTTCCAATAGCAAAGAGCTAATACACCAATTGCTACAGGTTAGGTTATAAAGAGTTTAAAAGGTAGCGCTAAGGTTAGGTTAGTGCGTATGTACCTGTACACGTGACATGCACATGTCATATTGAGAACGCGGTATATTTTAAGTTCCAGTTCGTCAAAAGCGTTTATGGGCTTTGAAATTGAAAGAGATCAACTGGAAAAGTTGTAAAAAGTATAAGTATTTGTTATTCAATATAATACGTGAAAATTATTTTACTATCCACATGCTTATAATATTCTTATAGTTAACTGATGGTGGATTGATGTTCAGGCGCTACATCTTTTCTTGGTAACTCTCTTCCAAGGTCAGCAAATTTGGTTGGAATCTCTCGAGGGCTAATGATTTCTCATCCGCAGGTCAGTAAAACCTAGTTTCGAATGTTTTTCTTACTTGCATTTCTTCTAAATATTCTTAAGCAGTATAATAATGCGGTCGGCAGAATATGTTAATTGAACAAAAGGAATTTTTTCCTGATTCCCATTTTGATGCCCCAAACCAAAGATCCCCCAACCGTACCTACCTAACCCTGAAACCACAGATTCTGTGCTGAAAATTAAATCATGTTTTAAGAATTGATCTCGCAAGTCCACTTCTAATAATAACTGAATTTGTTGAATTATTTAGCAGCTGGACATTAAGAGCAGGATAGAAGAATATTCACTCCTTAGCTTACCTACCTATATTTTTCATTCCAGAAATGAATGATGACGGATGTGAGACATTTGAGGGATTTGGTTCTTGTGGCGAGATCACGGCCCAGCCTCATCAGGATGAAACCAGTGCGAAGTGGGCTGATGCACTTGTTGACGCAGTCTTTAATGACCCAGACTGTGAACGACTCCAAGTAACCTCTATAATTTTTGCAATCCAGGAAATGGGCTTTCCAAAAGCAGAACAGGTGATAAAATTAGAACAACAGCTAGATCCAAAGAATGAAGGCCTCACTGTGGATAAACCGACTTTAAGGCAGGTTGCACGGCAGTGGCTAAAGTTGTGTGATGAGGGCAAAGAAGTTGACAACTCTTTCGAAGCGGAAGAAAATGTAACTAGTAATGTTTATCCCGACAACAAAGCAAGTTCATTTCATGATGTCCAGCTCAAGAAGGAAGATCATTACAAGAATGAAATATCTGGTTTATATACCATGCTTAATGCCTCAGAAGAAAAAATAAAGTCATTGCAGCTCGAAAGAGATGTGCTCAAGAAGTCCGTGAAAAATTTACAGATAAATCTTCAGAAGGCTGAAGACCACAAAGTTCTTGCAGAAGAGAGCAAAGCAACTCTTGATGAAATTCTACTACTAGAGAAATCCAAGAGAATTGAACTAGTGTCTGCATTGGAAACTCAATTAACACTTGCAAAAGACCAACTTAATATTGTTGCCAAAGATAATGAAGAGTTAAGTGCCCACAAAATAGACGACAATCGCATTATTAAAGATCTTCGCGATGAGCTTGTGGTGAAATGTAATGAGTTAGACGAACTGGTACAAGAAAATGGAATTCTGACAGCTCTTTTGGAACAATGTAGTGAGAGATTGAAGCAAGCAGAAATAGAAACCTGCCAACTTAAAAATATCAATTTAGAGTTAATGGAGCATGTAAGTGAGTCAAAGAGAAATATCCAAGATAAGAGAGAAGAAAACGATTTGCTACGTAAACAGATTCTCGCCCTGTTATCCCGGTTAACAAAGGGTGAAAATGTGAGCAATAGCAATTCTGATTTAGGGTCTGATTCTTCCAACATAGGTGAGGTGTCCATATTTTCGCCTGACTGCTTTTCTTCTCCACTGGCGAGTGAAAAATTGAGCACAGAGTTAGCTGAATCTGGGGTTCAAGAATTGGTAACAATGGAAACAACCCACAGAATCCCCAGGCCCTCCAACCATGCAACCGAAGTAGCGTCCTCGTTGGTGCACTTACATAATCGCATGCGTAAAAGGAAACTCTTCGACTTACCGGCATTGGAACCAAAACGATGTCGAACAGGAGATGGTGAGGCTACTTCAGTGGTTCGACTCTACCAAAAGCAAACACTGCCTATGGAGCGGGCTACGTCATTCGCAATCAACTTGACGATCCATCAGAAACTACTAGAGGACTTGAGACACACCCTTTGGATTCACCCCCATCTTTTTGGCTGCATTCGCAATTTCGTCGCTCGTCAAGTTAGCTGTGACATCAAGGGTACCGAATTGCAGAGCGAAGATCTGACATGTCTTTTTTACGAATTCTGCACAACTCAACAGAGCAAGCCCTTTTGTGGACGACAATTTCTTAAGGTCATTTGTGAAGAACAGCCTATGCAATCAAATTCAACCGCAGTTCAGAGTAGTCATCTGAACGAGGTTGGCATTGAGCTGTTCAATAACAATGGTGCTCCACAGGATAACCCACGCTCCACTTATTCAGTGGAATTTAAAAGTAATGTCCATACTGAAACTTCACAAGCGATGCCTCCTGCATTTAATGATGTACTTGGTTCTCAATCCGATTCTGTAATCTATGCCCATGAAATTCTACACTCTGAATGTGCAACTACGGTGTTACAGCATAACAACTTAAATAGTAGTCTTACTGAGCTTCATACCAGTTTGCCTTCATCTGATCCTGTGAACGAGCCATCATCATCTGCCGGTAACAAAACTGTAGCAAATATTAACAGTTCTGATGCTGCAGGAATCAACGGTAACATTGCCATCAACTCTACGGTGCTTTCTCATGAATTTATGGAGAACAATCCTCATGCATCTGAACTGGAATTGATTCCAAGCAGTTCATCACCTAATCTAAACAACCTCATTTCACCCACGGATAGAAAAATTTCGAAAGAATTTGTCCTCGGAGCTTCAGGCACTCTTGTTTGCGAGAACAGTACAAACTCACCAGATCACAATGATGAAGGTACTAAAAAGAAACTAAATGATTTAGAAGATTTCGATGTATCTAGAACTTTACCGGAAAACGACTTTTCACTTTTCAATAATATTTCTGACGAGATGAATCAATCTAGTCCATCAGCATCTGTGGTGGTGACAGGGCCTGTTCCAGCCTGCAATGCTAGGAAAGATGAAATGTTTGTGCAAGCTATCGGCAGCGGAAGCTCTGATGAATCGGACGGAGAGTTTCATAGCTCCCAATATTTGTTGATAGAACCGTCTTTTGAATTGTATTCTGATTGTAATTCTGAAATGATGGACAGTAGTTCTCCATCTCATTTGGAAACTCTTGACTCGCCACTGGGCTTTGACGTTGCCTCCCAAGACGTTGCGCTGCATGAAGCTAGTCGAACAGGATGCTTGGACGAACGTGTGAAACATTTGAGACCCTTGAAGAAGTTGACTATTCAGTCAGTACCGTACAGGTGCTTTAAATTTATGGTGAAGATTTCTCTATATTTTTTTTCATTGGCAATTTTGTTATTTTTCTTGTATCTCATACTTTCCAAAGCTGTATTGGTAGACGAAGAGTACAAGAATTTGCTGAATTCTCTTGGAGGGAAGTATTTGCAAAATGAAATTGTATATTAGGCTGCATCAAAACAACCTATTAATTAGAAAGAAAATCGACAAGAAATTGATTTTAAGAAACATTTTTTAATTTTCCAGTAATAAATCTTTGATCATTCGTATTGTAGACGATTCATCAAATAGGTACTCTAATGTGTATACCTACTTATCACTCAGATAAGTAGAATAGCAAAAATGTATTTTGTTAACATATAAATTATTTTGTGAACCTTAAAGAAAGTGATGAAAGAAAGTGATGTAGTAGCTTGCCTCATCTGAACTGTATACAAACTTGTCTACTCGATTCCCATAATTCATAATGACATGACATGTATATACAAAAATATGGTTTTAAATGTGAAAATATAACTATCTGTTTATAAAAAATTAATTTTTAATGATTCAATTTATTTGTTTCTCAATTTCTTTTTATCCCCTATTGATTTGGAAATACGATGATTTGATTAGAAATGGGACCAGGTTCTTGGATTTAGGCCAAAGATATGTGTCATATATTATAGAGGTGCCCGTTTCATGTAAGTATAGGTATAAAAAATTGATTGTTTCCTTTTTTGAACAGATCGCAACTATTATACTAATGATGACTGTTTTACTAATATATCTTCCCCCTTCGGGGATCCCCTAACCCACCCGGCGAAGTTGGAGAATATGTGGCCGGGTAGCTCAGTGGGGTGACTGAGCACCTGACCGGCAATCAGGAGGTCCCGGGTTCATATCCCAGTCCGGTCAAAACATTTTTCCGGCGCTTCCCTTATATTACTAATTATGTTAATAAAGTGTATTTTCATCTCACTCCCCAATGAGCAATAATATATGCTCTACATGTTATGTAAAAGAAAATCGACAAACAGAATTAATATTTGAATTCTATTTGGGTACCTATACATACCTACATATACCTATGCACTTAATACAAAACGCAGCATAGGCTGCACATTCCAAGCACATAATTTCCAAGTTTATTTCCAAGTACATTATTTCTGTATCAATGCGTGAGCCATTATGGTACTGGGTTGTATGCACCGCCAAGAAGGCTCGAGATTCAACGCTCCAGAAACTCTAGCTTGTCGATGATCGCCTGCAACTTAATTGCCATTGGTTGTTCTTCACCCCCCTTCCCAAGCGAGTTAATCATGTACTTGGGGTAAATCACCATCGCCTCGATTTCACCCAGATTAGACTCCAAGAAGCGCTTCAACGCCTGCTCATCACTGGACTTGCGCTTTGCTAGGAACTCTTCACTCTCCAAAATGGACTGCAGTCGATCGATCATCATCAAGGGAGCATTCAACAACCCTCGACGCTGTGTTTTTTTCATATGAGCTAACGAGTGGTGATGTCTCTCAAGGTCAATCAACACGTCTTTCAGTTCACTCAGATATCGACTCAAGTCCCACACCATCTTCTGTAGTTTGTGATCGCGAGTGTGTGGGTGGGTGTGGGAAGTGGTCGGCATGATTTCCCCTCTCGGTTTATTCCAAGAATCTGGCCGCGGATATTCAATATCGCTCGGTCGGGATTGCGGCCAGAACGGTTTGGTATTGGCTCCCTTTGTGCCAGTGGGTTGAGTGATTGTACTCCGCGAAGAATCTTTGCTGTAGTCATCCCCCCACTCATCGCTTTCATAACTGTCAGAGACAGACTCAGGTCGCCAATGGGGGTGATCAAAACGATTTTGATATTTCTCGTCGTCTACGGCGATGAATTCACACTCGCAACTTTTGTCCCAGTATCCCGAGGTAACAGTACATACCTTCCGCTTCTGGTGGTGCTTGCGGTGGTTTCCCCCTCGGAGCGACCATGACTCAGCAGAAGACGCTGGGTGCTGCCCCATCGACTGGAGACTCTCCAATATCTCGTGAATTACCTCAGTCAGCCCGTATTTATCAAATTTCGCCTTGTCTGCTGCGTTCAGACCTGCGCTTAGCTGCGCAGCTGCCTTGAGGAACTGGGCTGCCAGCTTCATTTGATGGTCAATGACTCTAATGTACGATACGTGTGGTGAGAATGAAACCATTGATGAAGAAGGTTTAGTCCCAGAAGTTGTAGAATTGTATGTCTTTGGCATAGAGGTTGTACTAAAGGTTATTGTCGTGGGTGTAATTGTACTATGTTCGGTTGTAGGGACCGTGGATTTTGGCGTATTTGTAGATACAGTGGAAGTAGATACCTTAATCGCAGGTACAGTGGTTGTAGATGCCTTAGTCGTAGATGCAGAGGTTGTAGATGCAGTAGTTGTAGATGCCTTAGTCGCAGGTGCAGTGGTTGTAGATGCCTTAATCGTGGGTGCAGTGGTTGTAGTTGTAGACGCCTTAGGTGCAGTGGCTGTAGATGCCGTAGTCGTAGATGCAGTGGTTGTAGATGCCTTAGTCGTAGATGCAGTGGTTGTAGATGCCTTAGTCGCAGGATCAGCGGTTGTAGATGCCTTAGTCGCAGGATCAGCGGTTGTAGATGCCTTAGTCGTAGATGCAGTGGTTTTAGATGCCTTAGTCGTAGGTTCAGAGGTTGTAGATGCCTTAGTCGCGGGTGCAGTGGTTGTATATGCCATAATCGTGGATGCAGTGGTTGTAGATGCCTTAGTCGTAGATGCAGTGGTTGTAGATGCCTTAGTCGTAGATGCAGTGGTTGTAGATGCAGTGGTTGTAGATGCCTTAGTCGCAGGTTCAGCGGTTGTAGATGCCTTAGTCGTAGATGCAGTGGTTTTAGATGCCTTAGTCGTAGATGCAGTGGTTTTAGATGCCTTAGTCGTAGGTTCAGAGGTTGTAGATGCCTTAGTCGCGGGTGCAGTGGTTGTAGATGCCATAATCGTGGATGCAGTGGTTGTAGATGCCTTAGTCGTAGATGCAGTGGTTGTAGATGCCTTAGTCGTAGATGCCTTAGTCGTAGATGCTTTAGCCGTAGATGCAGTGGTCGTAGATGCCTTAGCCGTAGTAATGGTCGTAGATGCCTTAGGTGCAGTGGCTGTAGATGCCTTAGCCGTAGTAATGGTCGTAGATGCTTTAGGTGCAGTGGCTGTAGATGCCTTAGTGGTGGACGCAGTTGTCATGGACGCAGTTGTAGTGGGGGAAGTATCAGGGGGGGCAGTGGCCGTTTGCGATGTGTTCGTTAGCATAGCTAAGTCGAGTCGAGGGGAGCGCATGTTACTGGCGAAGAATTTGGGGGCGTTCGCTCTGAGAATTGGGCAAAAACTGGCATTATCTTCTTTACCAGGTTACCTACATAATTATTATTATTAGCTGTTTATTTCTAACCATAGACGTGCGCAGGGTCCCAGACTAGGTGTGGCCAAACAGCAACGTTGGGGGGGGGGGGGGGGCGATAATGTTCAATCCACAGAAATTCAATGCACGAAAACTTGTCAATCGAAGCTTGAAACATGGCGGTTATATATACGCGGTTGCGTTGGAACGTTTTTCACATTGAACGGAACCGACTTGCACATTGAACATTAAGCATCGACTTGAACCTGCACCAGGGGGCTTGTCTGGGGGACAGGGCTCAGAACAGGCGGGGGGGGGGGGGGGTGCAGCCCCCGGAAAGTTTAAAACAATCAATGTTAATTTCAAGCAAATCTATGCGTTTCAGAAATTTCATTGGGTGGGACTCAGGCCTACGCTCGCCCCCCCCCCCCCTGCGCACGCCTATGTTTCTAACCATTCCATTTCCACACATAATACAATATGTTTTTCTGAGCAAAGTGTAATGGTGTGATGATCTTGCTCTTTGGCAGGGGTGCAGTGCAGACAAATTTAAAGATCAAATCAATGAATTTTGGGGGAGTCGAACCTATGCGTACGTTTTTGCGGTCGCCGATCATATTGATACTCATATGAGTGTACTCATATGAGTAGCGTTTTTAACTTGTTTTCACACAAAGAGGAAAAGGAAATGCGTATACGTAATACCAATTCTGAAGAGATTTGTTGTTCGTTACTTACTTAATCACAGAGACATTGGGAACAGTTACCCCTGCAAGGACTATGCTGCAAACGGCTGCAATCCCCAGGAGCTGCACCTAGAGTTGGAACATCGAACAAGATTTTTATTCATACCTTTTTCTCTTTTAAATTTATTTTATTATATATGTATAGAAAAGTAAATATTTTTAATACAGTTCGTAGAAGCATTTGTTACATTTTCTAATAATATGCCTGGTCTGAACTGGTTGTCTTTTTTTGTATTATTATTATTTTCTTGGACCCTTTTCAGGGTATTATAGATTAAAAAAATACTAGGAAACGGTCGAAAATTTCCAAGCTGCTTCTTATTTCTTCAGTAAGTGATAAATAGACAAGTCCAAGTTGGAGGAGCGACCCTTCTTAGAGCCGTGTGTTTTCGCTTGCATGCAGATGCCAGGGTGTGGGAAAGATTGTGAGGTCTTATACGGACTTAGCATTGAAATCGCCCTCATTTCACCTTTGCACTAACGGAGATATCTATAGCAAAACTTTATGCAATTTTTAACGTAATAGAAATAATAGTGGTTCTTATGAAGCTTAATTTTCAACATAATATGACCAACAGGGGATTGTTGACAGCCCTCCAAACTCGGCAAAAACCTGCCTTACTCCTGTGCAATTCTTATTCGTTTCCCACAGTCTACCAGTCCAGCAAGTCAGACCGAAGCGCCGTGACTTCAGAGGGGCGGACCATCAGGAGTGGTGTACTGTTCCAATCTTAGATAGTTTTCGGGAAAAACGAGTTTTGATAAGCATTTTGTCTTTGTCGTTATTGGGTTAATTTTAAATATATGATCATTTCGTGAACTGTATTGGGGTGGCAATTGCAATATGAATTTTAAATTTGTATCAATTTTAATTCGAAATAGTGATCAGGACGTACTCACCAAGACAGCCATTTCGGCGACGTGGTGTTCGAACACTGTCTGGCTGCAGGCACGATGTCTGCACTTATACCCACCTCCCCATAGCGCCGTCGTGGTATGTGGTCATCGTACCTCATCAATTTGACCATCCGGAGCCTTTGCACCAATGCAATTTGCATTGCATGATTCCCCCATGAAACAATTAAATATAATAAACACATCATGAATGTAATAGGTACATGTGTATTTACGTCACTAAAATAATTCATCATGAACCAGTCGGTAATGGTTTGTTTTCCGTGCCAACTCCACCTTCGATAATCCTTTCGTGGTATTGGTCCAACAAAAAAAAAATGTGTTGCCAACGTTCGGGTATCTGGCTGTGCGATTCTAAGTGTATTTGCAAATTTTGTTTGCTTTATCACTGTCCATTGTCATGCGATAAGTAAATCAACCAAATAGATGGGAGGGGTGTAGAGAAAAATGGTCAAACATCTGTGGTCAAACTCAAACCCAAAACATGGAAAAGTGTATTTTCGTGAAATCTTAATAATTGTTTATATGCGTGTCGACAAATAAGGAAGATACAATTCGGTTACATGTTATAATGCCAAGCGTCCAGCGTAGATCACTAACAGACTGTCGGTTACCCTTGCTCAAATTATTATCACTGGCTCAGGGGAGGGGATGCAGTATAGTTTGTTGCCATTTATTTAATTGGCTTTCGAATATCTACAAAATAATTTTTTATAGACAAGCTATATATAGTGACAGCCCAAAACAAAATAGCTAGTGCCCAATAGGCAATATATAACGCTTTCAAATAAACCATGAGTCGTTTTTGTTTTATGGTTAGATTTTGCTGAAAATTCAGAATAACTTCCAAAATTAATATAAACAAGTTTTGAAGGTTTTTCTAATTTTCAGCAAGCATAATCACTAAGAGTTTGTGTAAAAACGTAGTTTGTAGTTATTCATAGGCAAGGGGCGAAATCATTGTGGTTCTTGACTATAGGATATAGATATAGGTATACGCATTTAGTGAGGGTGATTAAGATTGGAGTTTCACGGTTCACTGACACGTCGCTCATATTTTTTATTAGTTTGCCGCGAATTGTTTTATTGGTGACTGTTCGGCAAGTCGTTTCGACTTGTCTGCATGGGATTTTACTTTCGGTATAGCCCATGGCATGTAAATGTAGGTAATGAATTTCACAATAATTGTCTGATATAAATTATTCTAGAAGCAACTAAAATTATGTATGTGCGAGGGAATAATTTCGGAACTATATATACTACAAACATGAAAAGTTATATTTTGAGATATTGTTCCCTGTAAAATGGGAAATATACCAATAATAACCATTAAAACGTTTAGTTTCGGTAATATACCTATTACCTACCAGACCTGTTACTTACTTAACCTAGAACCTAGAGAAGAACCTATGCATATTTTATCAAAATCGGTTCAGCCGTTTGCCCCTTAGACGCGAACACACACTCAAACAAGTGACTTTTTATGATACATCAATAAAATGCTTTGTCGAGTTAAATGCGTGCTACGAAGACGAGCATGTTAATAAGAAGGTACTCTAAAAATAAAGCAATTACCCTAAGCGAGTTTTCAATGTTGTATCGCCGTGCGAACATTTATTGCTGGACCAAAAATGTCCAGCCAGGCAGGTAGCAATATAACGATTCCATTTTTCCAGCTATAAACTCTTTACGGCCCCTTGGCTGAGGGCTCTGAACTGTAATGATAGAATGACGATCTTGATCTTGAGAGCGTCTCGGATGTTTACCAAGATTTCCCAGGAGCAATGTTAGCCTCCTCTCGCACGACTCATGGTATGGTATAAAACGAAGACTTCAGAGGGTATTTGGACAGAAAGAAGGTAGACCACGTCCGTCAATGGCTGGCAAGGTGAGTGTGCAGTTTGCAATTAAATTACAGATCTTTATAACATCGTGATGGCGAATTTTACTGGCGTACCGTGGTGCATGCTTTAACTTTGAGAGAAATACAGCATTATTGTTCTTTATATAGTATACTGGATACATACTCCTTCATTCTAGCATGCCAAACGAAATCGAATCGAGTCGTAGGAAATGATATTTGGGGGGGGGGGGGGGGGGGATTCTATGTGCAAACCTACTATAAGTAGATATATTACATTGGTAAATGAAAAGTTGGAAAAGTTGGAAAACAATTTAAAAAAACTTTATCACTGCAGAGAGAACGAAAGAATCTAACCATCGTCGAAGATAATATATTTTCATATTTTAATATTACCAAGTTTCATATTCATATGAAACTTGGTAAAATAAAATTCATTAATGAATTAAATCAATGATTGGCCATCAATGAAATTAGCTGGCATGGAGGTGCCATGATTGTATTGCGGGCTGCATTCAGTCGCAAGTTGGTACGGTTAACCTACGGAATTTTTGTATGGTCGCGTAAGTGATCAAATATTGAGGCGAAAATCACTTCCTGTCTTACTACCCATTCATAAAAAAAAAAACGCGTTCCGATTTTCCAGATGCGCGACGTTCTGGCGGTTGCTGCCGTCCTGGTCCTGGCAGCCTCCGCGTCTGCGAGCGCACACGAACCGAAGTGAGTACCTCCATGTGCGAAGGCCGATCTTCGGGATTGAACATGCATCCAGTTTTAGCATAATGAAATACCTAGTTTCGTTATAAGTACAAAAATCGCAATTATAATTTTCCTCTCCAGGGCCGCTGCATTCGCAATTGCACATCAACGAGTACCCTCTAGCATCCAAGCTGATTTCGGCCAACCGAAACCCACGGCGTACGCGATTGCGTCGCAAGTGAAGCCCGTGGCCGCCTCCATCGATGACGTAGTCCAACAGACAAAATTAGGCGCTCAGTTTCTCAAAACCGCTGTTCAACTCACCAAAATGCTAAGCGCAGAACAGCAGACCAAGATGAAAGACGACACGATGATGGAGACGACCCACGATATCGTGGGGTACGCCAAAACTTTGATGGCCAGCATGGGGCACGCCCCAGCCACGCCGCCGGCGTCTTCGGCGCAGCCGTCGTCGGACTTTTGGACGCTGAGAAGGTCGCATCCGAAGTCCAGGCCCATTTGTACCGTGACATCGGGCTATTGGGGCCGAGAGTGCGAGTGCGAGTTCCTCCCGAAGAAGAATAAGAAACCGCAACGGCCAAAGCCCGACGAAGATGATGAGGACGACGATTGCGATGACGATGACGATGACAATGACCACACAAAGAAGCCTCTAGAGCGGCCACAGAAGCCACCGCCACCGTCGCCAAAACCGAAGCCACCTCCAAGACCAGACTACCCCTGGAACCACGAGCACTACTACCCCCAGCCGGAATACGCGAGGCCACCTGAATATTATCCTCACGAGCAATACTATCCACAGTATTCGAGGCCCGAGCAGCCACATCATCACAATCACCGCCCCGAGCGACCAGAGGAAGTTGAAGACGTTGTCGACCGCGTGGAGCGCCTGGTTCAGCGTCTCGGTAGTCTTCTTGAAATATTATCAGAGCACATCGAAGATATTCACCGCTACCCTGGCTCGCACTACAATGACCTTCGTACTGAACAGCGCTTGCAGCTAATCAAGGTCCCCCTGGCTACGGTTGGCAAGCTTAAAACGATTATGAAAAACCAGAAGCTGGTCGATAGCGTCAAGTCCAGCGGCGGACCGACGCTGGAGCGCTTCTTGAAGGAGAAGGTGGCTGACGTCGAGGCGATGGTCACCTATCCCGATTATTTGAACAACCAGATGGGGAAACTGGGTGCCAGCCAGCCGCTGGTAGCGCAGGTCCAGGCCATTATCGACAAGCTGGAACCGCTTACTCACTAAGTTGGGACACCTTTCGGACCAAATATTTAATCCAAATATTTGAATAACTTTAATAACTGTTTGTAAGTTTTTTTTAACAATACAACTATGCGATTGCCTTTGTAATTGCAAGCTTCAATTAATTGCCTCGAGAGAATAACAGAATGTGTTCCAACTTCCACGTTACTCCTCTAGCCCATTGCCCGCGCGATATAAGCTTATGTGCATATATAAGCATATATATATAAGCAGCTGCAGCCGCTAGCACATTTTACTTCGATTATCAGCAATGAGCGATACATTTGTTTAATGGCTCAAAATGGCCAAACAAAATAGGCATAGATAGGTACCTAAATATGTAGATTATCGTATATATTATAGGCTGTCCGCGCTCTTTTCAGCAAAATCGATCTGATAGTTTTAAAACTATTTCAAATTATTTTTAAATATCATAATTTACGATTTTTTTTTGTAATTTTGTATTTGTATTTTTTGTCAGAAGTCGACTTTCTGTTCAATGTAAAATTAAACGATTTTGAAGCAAAATTCGGGAAAAATAGTTTTGAAATAAGATTTCCTCGGCCATTTATTAACGAAATAGTATTTGTTTAGTTTTTCACGCAGTGTCTTTCTGTTATGACATTCTGCTTTCAATTTTTTATCCGCTACAAATTACTACGCTAATCTTCAAAGCAACACAAGTTGCGTTCGCGAAGCCCAGATTACTCATGGCGACACATTTCTTTGATATTTCTATCGCGTGGCAATGCTAATATGCCAGGCTAATGGAGCTAATGATGTTATTATCGAGAGTGTTGTATAGACAAAAGCTCGCCGTTTTGTCACTGTTAGTGTATCTATTCCCTCGGTGCATTTTTCTTACAATGATCTCAAATGGAAACATTACAGCATGGCAAGGCTGACGCGCCGTCTTGACTTTGAACTCGAGAGAATTTCTGATTCCGGAATAAGCGTTGATTATAATTAGTGATTGAAGCCGTAAGCAGAAAATAATACTTATTTTTGTCGGAGTAGATATATTATAATATGCCAATGCTAAACCCTCGAATCTACTGTACCCAAATTGTTTTATTGCCCTCCGTAATGCAAACGTGTTTCATGTAATATGTCTGTATGATGCTGAGAGCTTGCACGCAATATGGGCAAAGAATCATCTTTCTGCAAAGCTAATTATATCAAACAAATTATACTACTGCAGGTAAATTTTAAGTTTATACCTATGCAATATTATTAAATATTACCGACGCGATACTTTAGCAATTCAGCATAATACAGAATTGGCTGCAATTTTATTTAACAACTGCATTCCAGGTGAATGATAACTAGTACCTTTTCATTATATAGCGCTGCAGCTAATCTACCTAGGCTATTGGTATACGTCCCTTAGCTTTGTCATTTTGGGGTCCAATTCACTCTATCTATATTATGTAATGTAATTCGCCCAGACTGCAATTTTTTTACTAAAGCCATAGATGAGTAAAATCTATGCTACAGCGTTTTCATTCGAGATACATAAAAAAATATGTTATACAAACCACTTCAAAAGCATTATTCAGTATACGTTTCAACAGAAGAAGTATTTAGGGGGATCAAAGAAATAAGAATTTTATTATCCTTTAGCATGTCAGTCTTTGAGTCAGCATCCGACCCCTCGGCTACCTCGGCCTTTTGGCAGGCTTGGGAAAATTATTCTTCTCAGGCTGGACAGGACTACAGGGTGGAAAGAAATTAATAAATTTCGATTAAAGAAATTAAGAATCTAAAATCGTTTGTTAGATAGCTAGCCAGTATTTGCTTGCTTAGTACCTACCTACTATATTATTATTTATTATATATTATTGTGTATGGGATTTTCGTCGATTATGGAGATTTTTTAAATCGGTGTGTTTTCTACAGGAGCACAGCACTTTGTAGTTGTATGTGACTGCTGGTGCTATGCTCCTCCCTATGCTCTCGTCCGTAGATATGGTGCAGCAGCGTCCCTGCCATCTAGTAGGCAAAATGCAAGCAATCTTTAAATAGCACATGGGGATGGCTGGAGCAGGAAGCATGTTGGGGGGCGTAACTGCTGTTTTAGCCGCACGCACTTCTGCTCTCACGCTCGCACGCACATTGATCTGGCTCGGATCAGCTTGGTAATGGGTAGTGTACATTTCGTTTCAAAACCTGTCTAGCGATCGTTCGCCTGCTGTTGCTGTGGATATGACCAGATATATATGACATCTAGACACTAATCCGTGATGGGCAGCCATGCTGTCGGGTGATTACCAGATTCATGGTAGGGTCGTGGCTTATCTCGCTTATCACCTTGATCGTATTGCTTATGCTGCCAAGTGCCAAATTTAAATTTCCTATTCCACGCGATTGTATAAACTTATATGGGAAAGCTCAGTGCAAGCATTGTGCAATTACTGTACAGAGCAAATAATTTGTATATCATACCCAGCGGGTTGAAATAGTACTACCTACCTACCAATGGTACTACCATAGTACTCTGGTACTACCTACCTGTATCTATCACGGTTTTGCAGTGTACCTACCTACCAAGTCTATAAAATATTGCTGATACAAATTAAAGCCATTAGTTTTGGAAATGGCTGGTCACGGAAATAGGTAAGTGAAATCCTTTCCGTAAGTCCTTTCATCATTTTATTCCATAATAGGTATTATGTTGTAGTTTATCATGTGTATTAAAAAAATGTTGTTCTCCACAGTTCCGCAATGGAAATGGGTCCTGTGGCTGGGGAACGACTCGTTCCATCTCCCCGTTCAACACAGAGACCTGTTACAATCCTACCAATTGCACAAGGCACAGAACGCAATGTAAGTATTTACCAAAAATCAGTTTCGTTTTAATTCCAGAAAAAAGATTTTTTATAATATATAGGTGTCCTCCGTAGATGTCCCTAGTATTTCGCGATGGCCGACGGTCTGTGGACTTCGTGCTGGTTTGGGATGCGAAGAGCATGCGTGCAACAGAGCCATCAAGTATAGAACGCCGGCGACTGTTTGAACGGGGTCTTGCCGCCGAAGGGCTGCAGCTGGAATGGGAGCCGCAGCAACCGAACGGGCTCGTTTGCCTCAAGCTGCACGCTCCGAAAGATGTTCTACGCCGCCATGCAGAGATACTTAAATTAAGGATGCCGATGAGAGAGGTGAGATTGATTTTGATTTTTTACGTAAGTATAGTATGAAGCTCCAGTCTACATTCTTAAAATGTCAAGTTGACACACACCATGTTTTGCACCACGTTGTCTTTAGATGGGACGGAATGGGTTATTACTCATCATTATATAATATCTCTGTGTGGGACTGTATAAAATATTAGGTATATTTGTTGGGTTGAAAGCAATGACACATAAATTATAACTGGTTTCGATAGATAACACAGAACACCATGCATACATTGAAATTAAATTTGCCTCCCCCCCCCCCCCCCCCCCCCCCAGTGCACCATTATACTTTATATGGGTGTTTTCTCTTAATTAATAAACAAATTACCTTAATGACGACAATATCTTTATGCCAGCACAAATTCTACATACTGTACAAACAGGGCACAAAAAAAAATCTAGATGCGTACCTAGGTATAATGGTAGGTAGGTACCTACCCACTAGGAAGGTACTATTAAACTCTAAATCCAAATATGATGTCAATCATAAAATAAGTAGTCGATTGTATTAGTACGAAAAGGTATTTTTGAGGATAATCTTTATTGCCTATGTTTTGACACCAAATCTCCATGACTAAAGAGTATCTCACGAAGTACGGCTCTAACCGACAAGTAATAGAGCATCTCCTGTTTCTTTGTCCTGATTTCATTGTGCCTCCATCAGGAGCTCTGCTCCTCGAGCAAGAACTCACGGCTGAACCCTCTGCTACTCGCTACGCAGTTCATCTCACAGAAGGTCACTCCTTTCGACTGCATGTGGTGCCAGTAACCAGTGTGTTTTAAATCCGACTAACCAGCCGATCATCTGATTAATCATGACAGCCTTGAAGGTTCACTTTCCACATTGGCTCCCCACTAACATGTGTTTATTGTAGCTAGAGCATAGACCATACGCTAGAGCTACTTTTCTAACAGTGTTGAGAATCTGTAGAGTTCTATTAGTATATGTTGCTACATCAAATGATATCAGTGTTGTATATGTATTTTATTTATAGATGACCAATTACTTAAATATGCTCAAATACAAACAATACTGAATTGATTGTAGGGAAAGTATTTGGCCCAACTTAAACTTCATAGGTAGAATTCTTTTCTATGAAATTTCATGTAAACATTGTTTATAGTGAAAATGAAAGATACTCTCAGGCTGAATTCAAAAATAGAACAAAACCAATAGGAACCTACCATGTGAGTTTTGTACATGTAACACAACTGAGCCATGTTTATTTATACAACTATATCTCTTATTTAAATATTGAAACCGTTTGACATTTGAATACAATTTATTTGCTTAGTATTGTGCTGAAAGAAATGTTTTTTTTTTTTTAAATCCAGATAATTCTTGGCCTCTTGCCTTGGACAGTTTCTGAACAGTTTCTGCCCAAATGACACAATCGCCTTCGCACATGCTAAAACCCCATGTTTAAAGCGTTTGCCTCGTCTGGTGGTTGCACAGATCCCGGGGCTGCGTCGTGTTGGCCGCCAAACTGACACGGTGCTGGGTCACGTCTCGCGCTGGGTCCGAGGCTGCGCCAGCAGCTGCCGCGTCGACACCGCTGTGCTGCCGGAACGACGACATCGGTTCACAGCCGTATACAGCCGAGACAAGGAGTATTTGTGAGTAGACTTCAACATTTAGGCACACTTGGATTTAATTGACTCTGACCATAGTTTTTGTTCTTGGATGTTTTCTTTGGCTACGCTTACAATACCGTCCACTTCAGTGCACCAAAACCTCTCTAATGAACTGTCGTAACATTGACACAGTTTTTTCTAGCTGCATCTGCCTCACCCTATGAAAAGTGCTTTCCTTCTTTATTTACTCCTTCCTCATCACATTTGGTAAGCCATTTGGCCCTATTTTCAACTAACCAACATTAATTTCCCTAGAAGAGTTTCTTTAAGATAAGGTAACATAACTTGGCCATGCCTCAAGATAAAATCCCGATTAACAGGTTCGATGTGTCCGCCGCAAGTTTCTTCTCTTCTGCGATCCGCGCGCGGGTTGTGCAGTTCGTGCTGGATCGACAGCGTTTCTCTGCAGACGCCACAGACGACTTTGCGTTTGGGGTGGAGAGGCTTCTCGGAGACGGCACGTACGCAGCCGCGTACTGCCTTCATGACGTGAGTGGGAACTTCGCTTCAGAAACAGTGCTTCAAAAACGGTGGTTCTAGTTAACTAAAAGTCCATTCTCAAAAGTTATACTCATATGTGCCAAGTGAATAGTCAATTTTCATTTTTTGTTGAGCCTGCCTTTAAATAATGTAATGGTTAGTAAAAATTAATCCTGTGACAGTTATTGATCATTGAAGTATTGAGATTTGGGAGAGTAGTATCTTTTTTTGGATTTCTGACAATAATTTCACCAACAATACGTTTGTCCTTCTGAGTATAATATTTACAGTTAACAGAATTATCAAATTGGTTCAACAAAACAAATTTTTTGCCGTATAAAGTCACTGCAGCGCTCAATGTCTTTACATGAAATTGACTTGTGTTCGTTGGTACAGTAGGGAGAGGGGGGTACATTGGTACATGGGGGACATTGGTACAAGTGACTTTTTGTTAGCCAGTAAAAGTTTAGGAATGGTCCATGACAAACATTCTAGGTGGCACTAGGAAATGCTTCTTTTGTGAAACTTTCAAGCTGATCTGTCTACAAACAGCTGAGTTATGAGACAAACACTGTTTTCTGGTACCATGTGGAAGCCAGTCACGGAGAAGATCACTGTGACCCCGGCAGAGCCCACCGTGAGGCCGGGACCGAGACCGACTCCACAAGCCGCCACCCTGGCTACCGCCAGGGCCAATGGGAGAGCGGCACACCACGGTCCTCAGAGCGACCCACTCACCGAGCAGCCTCCCGCTATAAAACCAATCCGTCAAGCAGCTGCAGCATTAGTCTCCTAAAGTTGACGAGCCGTGTCTCGTCGAAACGTCGAGAACCAAGGCCCGTTCTAGGGCCGACAATCACATTAAACGAGCAGTGACCGTGAAGCACTTCTTACCATTCATTTATTTGTGTCAATTAAGGCAGTTTAACCTGTGGTTGTATCAATGTGCCCCATGCCTGTACCAATCACCCCCACCTATGGGGTAGATTGGTACATTTGCAGAACTTTTTGTAAAGTTGTTAAGAAATATTTACACAAATATATCTACCTTAGAAATAGTAAGATATGTTTACTAAGATGTTCAACTATCTATTTTAAAAAAAGTGCTACAAACTATGGTTTCTAAAAGCTTCATAAACAAGAAAGTCTCCAAAGTGTACCAATGTACCCACCTCTCCCATGCTACTTTAGATGTTAAATTAATATCATGAAATAAACAATGCTTTGCGATTAGGGCGACCTTCGCACGACGGGCACCATGCGGCACGCCCTTCGCACCGAGTGGGCATCTCTACGCTGCAGTTTCCGCTACCAGCCGCTGGACCACGTCAAGGACTACTTCGGAGTCAAGATCAGCCTCTACTTTGCCTGGCTCGGCTTCTACACGCACATGCTGCTGCCTGCCGCTGCCGTAGGGCTTCTCTGCTTCGTCTACAGTTGTCTGACGCTAGCTCAGAATCAGCCCAGGTGAGGTTATATCATGGTTAACTTTGAGATAAACTTGAATATTATGCAACTGCTTGCATAATATTATTATTATTTTTTTTACACCATTAGAATGATTTTTTATTTAGTTAGGTCCGTACCTTGGTAGTAATATTAGTAATATTAATAATTTAATAATTTTATCAATTTTGTTGATTATTTAATAATAACAATTAATCATTAGTAATTTATTGTTACAATTATAAACTATGTGGTGTATTTTTTTAAATCTGTTGGGTGTGTAGTTGAGAAATGAAACAAACTGTAAAAAAAAAACATAAGTAGGCAGTGGGCCGGCACCCAAGATAATTGTTTCTGGGGTCTGTGAAATTGAAGGTCTTTGCTCAGTTTGCGCTTTCTTTCTCAAGCCAGGTCTTTGAAAGGAACAATAAGCTGTCTAAAATTGCAACTTTTGCGTTTTTCCAGCCAAGACATGTGTCGCGAAGGGCTGGACGTGAAGATGTGCCCATTGTGTGACTACTGGTGCGACTACTGGGACCTCAAGGAGACATGTCTACATGCGAGGGTCACCTACCTATTCGACAACCCCACCACTGTGTTCTTTGCCATCTTCATGTCTTTCTGGGGTTAGTGAAATACACGTTTTAAAGCCAGTGGGCTGGTATCGAGACAGCCTGCTCTTTCCGATAACTGTAACGCCTCTGTTACAATCTCTAACGTGAATGTATGTTAAGTACCTGCTGGACCGAAAATGGGAGCCATATAGAAAATTTGGGATATTATGTATATATATTATATATCTGTGGTTTTAGTTTTTGTTAATAGTTGGTACATGTGAAGGTTCATTCATTACAATTAGTTGAATATTTATAAACAGTTACAAATTGATTGTCTTTAAGCAAAACACTCAGCAGTCAGCAAGAAACATTTTGTGCGTGTTTCCTCCACCTGAGCCTGGAAGCTAGTCTAATGCCAGTGCCAATACTGAATAACTTTGCCTGTTTTCTCCTCTGCAGCCAGCATGTTCGTGGAGCTCTGGAAACGCTACTCGGCAGAAATGGCACATCGTTGGGACCTGACGGGGCTAGACGCGCGCGACGAACATCCTCGGCCCGAATACCTGGCGCGGTTGGCGCACGTCAAGCGCCACACGGTGGACCTCGTCACTAACACCGTTGAGCCGCGGGTTCCGTTTTGGCGCATGCGGCTGCCCGCCGTCATGCTCAGCTCTTCTGCGGTGCTGCTTCTGGTGAGAGCTGATTGAGACTGTCTAACGTGACCGTGTGGTGACTGGTGGTTGGGACCTGTCGGTGATTGCATGCATGGAAGCGAGACATCGCTCTGACGTAAAGATGGCAGAACGCTGGTTTGAAGAAGGACCATACTGATCTAGAAAATATCCATCAAAAAGCAAAAGTATCTTTACCTTTGACTTTGTGACACAACCTCTTCCAAAATTTCTAATAAATAGACTCTTAAAATAGGCAATAACTCAATAGGAAAGAACAGAAGAAACACATTTTACCATAGGCTTAAATACAAGTTTTGTATTTGTTTGACTTTTGAGCCTTTGCCTGGTTTAATATTCCTAGAGATTAGAGATGAATTTCGGTGACTTGTCAAATGCTAATTGATGATGGCAAATAGTTATCCTCTTTTTGAGTTACACTTAAAGTTTTTAACATTACGAGATGGATTCTTTATATATGTCACGTATGATGGCTGCTTATTCTCCATTCATTAACTAGATTGTTTACTCCCGAGTTGCCTTTGAAAGCCTCAAAAAGTGAGGGGTTGAAATGTTGGCAGGTTGCGTTGGCGGTGGCGGCCGTGCTCGGTGTCGTTCTCTACCGCATGTCGGTGCTGGCAGCGCTTTCGGTCCGCGGAGACGACTCCCTCATCACGTCGCACGCCGTTCTGTTCACGACAGCAACCGCCGCATGCATCAACCTCTGCTGCATCCTTGTTTTCAACTGGGTGAGTCTCTGCTAATTCTTCCTCGGCTGTTTCTTAGAGTGAGGAGTGAAACCACTTGCTTGTGTTCTAAACTTCTAACTAAACAAGGCCTCACTTCCCTCGAACGTAAGTGTGCAGAGCCATGAAGTACGAATAGACCAGGTTGATGATCTGCAAGAAATAGCAAGTCCTAGAATAAATAACCAAATTGAAATCTTGAAATGAGAGGTAAGATAGAATGTAGGCTCGACTCACGTTGAGGAAAGTCACTTGCGTAAGCGGCACGAAGCCCGCCACGCGGATGAGCAGCGGCTGGTTGCTGCGCGACATGGTGATGCGCATGGAGCGCTTGAAAGAGTCGGTCGCACTCAGCCAGTCACAGTCGAAGACCGCGTCTCTCACCAGATCGCTCTGTCGGACATCGCATCGAGATAATGAGCAATCCATTACGTACTTTCAGTCAATGTCTTTGGTTGACTGTTGGGACTGTGTAATGGACTTTTCATTTATTGACAAACTTTTGAGTACCTATTCAGGTCATAGTTACAGCACTTTTGCTCAGAGACACAAACAATACCGACAATATTTGCCGCATTTTTGTAGCAGCTAATGACATCTCATAATTTTTGTAAATTGCTTGAAACATGCTAGAATGCAGTGGAAGAAGTTACTAAATAGTTTGCTCGACCGTCATAGAGCTAATCCATCAGAAGAATCAAGGGTGGTGCATTTTTTAAATCAGGCAAATTATTGTTCTATTACTGCCTGTCATTGCCCTGTTAGATGTGCAGTTCCCTTAACTTGAAAATGTTCACTCAATACGGAAAGTTGTATTATTTGCTAAGGTGCTGCTAACGCTCATTAGTGAGTAACAGGACTGCAAAACAAACGTGTTTTGAAGATTCCCTGCAATTTAAATTGAAAATTTGTTCAAAATCCTTTTTTCCCCACATTTTTGCATGCTGCTGATCAATATTTTGAGTCTGGTTGTGCCTGTGCTGTGTTGTGTTGTGTTGTTTGCACTCTGTAGTGAGCATGCAGCTTACTTCTTCTGTGATCTTGTTTGCTAAAAAGCACAGCCAAAAGAGCTGGAAGGTTGCCACCATCACCAACATCACCATTGACAAGGTCTTTTCGTCAATACTCGACACCTGATGAAATAATATTTTTTAAATTGCAGAAAGGTTCTAATTTCAGTTCCTTTTACAGCTTATTTTTCAAAATTTCAGTTTATTCATTTATAGTTTTTCAATTTATTTTTATTAGCTTGCTTAAAATGTACTATATTTGGTGGCAAACATTTTCGTAAATTGCTTGGAACATGCTAGAATGCATTTTCTTTAGTAAAGAAAAAGTATGGATGCAAATAAATAAACAAATACCTAACTAGGATATAACATCAGGAATCTAAACCTTGATTGATAATGGTCCAGTAGGTACCAGTTTCTTAAATTTTCAAATGAAGGTTATTTTTCGATTCCAGTAGGTAATTAAACTTTAAAAATTAACGGTTCATGTTCCTGATACCATGATACGGTTCTCAAAATTTTGAAATAAAGCTTCCATTTCTGGCTCCATTAAAATAATAGTTCTTCCCAGTTCCAATTTTTGTTCTGTTTGGGGTCTGTTGATATACCTTAAGCATTTCATAATAGTTACAAGGGGCAAAATATTTTAACTGGCCTAAAGTTATAGGCTGCAAATTCTAAAAATCTCAAGATGAACCAAGTTGCAGTACCGTTTCAGAAAACAAACTACAAGTATACCTCGACCTAGCGGGTCACAGGCGACACTCATAGGCGTGCCCAGGGTCTCAATTTAGGGGGGGGGGGGGGGGGGGGGCGGCAACATGTCAACCTGGGGATGCTAATTGTTATGGGAATGATAATTTTTAGTGCATGTGAAACTAATGTGCTGCAGTATACATTATCACAGAATACATGTCATTTGAATCTTGGCAGAAACAAAATTTATCAAAGTTATCAATGCGTAGCCAATCACTCCCGTGATATATTTTTTTGCATGGGCAAGCCACAGACACGGCCAAAATACTTACAATATTGTGGAATTTCAGCGTCTGGTGTCGTTACACTGTCGGTATTATTAGCCGTACCAATTGCGATGGGTTCTTTTTCTTTTATTCTCACTGATTTCCACGAGTCAAACTCAAACATTGTTTTCTTACGCTTACTCATATGATCTCTGTGTTACCAAAACCATGTCCAAAGATGCCACGTCTTTCCTTACAGGCTCCTGGAGTAGTACTGATATTCACATTCTACATTTTTCTCGATTTCATGTTCATGCATGCGGTGCGAGTGCGCTCCAAACCAGCTCGCGATAGCTAGCTTTGGCTAGTGATAACAATATCATTCAAACTCTTTACTCAGAAATCATGGAATGATTCATACTAACAACTCACAAGAATATTTTTCTTGAGGCTTGAAATGGCAATTTTTCTGTTAAATACTAATGATATATGTATTGGAAAAGGGGATCGTCGTAGATTCATTAGGGGGGTACACGCCTATGGCGACACTTCTTTCTGTCTGGCTCAAGGCAGCGTAAAACTTACTACGGTGACGTAGGCGATGCCCATGACTGTCAGCACTACGTTGCATAACAACTGGTTCATCAGGATTAGCTTGAAGGTCGTTTCAAACTCCGTGGTCAATCTAAAGAAGATATCAATCAGTTTGCAAAGATATTTGTCAAAGCAAATTTAATATCTATTTGTACCACTTCTAAATCCAATGGAGCAATTTTGAAAATATTTTGCTTCTTTGAGAGTTGTATTGTATTGTATTTGTTTATTGCTGCCGACAGATACATGATATCTGTATTAGCTTTGAAAGACTTCTTGAAAGACAAGTGTGAGATAAAAGTAGTTCATAAATATATTGCACTTATAGTTATAGGGGATGAATGTAAATACTTTAAATTTAAAAAAAAACATTGTTAAATCAGATAGATTCCTATAGCCCCTTGTGACATCAACCTTTGTTGTAGCTAATTGGCACAGTTTTTTCTCAATATCACAATATACATATATAGATTATGTTATTGAGTACCTAATGTAATTCTGTAATATAAAAAATTTCTGGCCATTAACAGAAGTCAGAGGATCTTACTAACAAGCTCAAACCTCTTTCCTCACCGAGTGCAGGCCTGGTAATGCTGAATGTGGTCTGCTACAAGTCGTTTCATTTCCACATTCACATCAGTCTCGGATACCCTGGTAACCTCATCTTTCTGGAACCGCACTCGCCTTCGCCTAGAAATCCAAACTTCGGCATGTTTGATAATCATTTTCGGCATCACTCGGCCACTGAACGTTGTCCTTCGATACCTTTGCCTCGCCATGATGCCGTCAATTCCCAGCGACCACTGCCTATGTCAAGCGTGAACTTCAAAGCCATTCACCATTTCTATAGAGGGGAAAAGAATTTCCACACTGAAAGCAAGCCAATGCTAACGCACTTTACATGCAACTTGCGACTTGAGCTGGAAAACATCGTAGGGTGTATGCTTTGAAATGTTTACAAAGTCTTGCTTTGAACTGAACATCAACATGGGTTGAAGCTTTGAAACATTTAACAATTGTCATGCCTTGAGCACAAAACGTACATGAGACACGATATGCCAAATTTTGTTTACAGCTCAATTGCAATCAGTCTTCAGCCAGACATCAGCAAGGATTGTTAGAAGCATTTGAAAAACCTCTCATCTTGAAGCAAGTTGTGCTCAAGAGAGAAAGACTTTGACTTGAACCCATATTTCAAATTTTAAAGAATTAGAACCAGGACTATTAAGTATTTAAAGTTTTAGGAACCTAACTGTTACATATTCATAAACCTATACATCCATGGAAATAATGTTACTATAGGTTGCCGAAAGAATTTTGTTTTGGTTCTGTATGGGTATAAAGTTATAAACAGTAAAACCCTTCCATTTATCCACAACTTTTAATAAGATGAGAGTTGCCCTGTAAGGTTCCTCAACAGCAGGGTCTTTACGTTTAATACCTTGGGCTCGCTGCTCTCATAAGAAGAGGCGCATTGGACTTGTGAATGACGGCCAGCTCGGCGTCGTCCCGAATCTGTTGGATGTCGTGACGGAGCAGTCGAAATTGCCCCGTGATTTGCACGAGCAACGCCGCTAGGAATCCATCGACAGCCACCACCATCGGCAGAGTGGAGATAATAATCGACGCCCACCACAGAGTCAACAGCTCCCGGTTCGGTGATATGTTGATGTCAAATGGCATCCATATGCTTTTGGCAATTAAGAGCAAAATTTATGTTGTAGAGCGGGGGCTGCCTAGTTTTTTCTTTGAGTCAAGTTTGAGTAAAATATCCTTGACGTAGGTATCTCACTAAGTAAGTTAAGAAATTATTTAACTTTTAACACCCTCCCCCCCTCAACCCACCCTTATTTTAATTTAATTTATTTTATTTTATTGAAATGATTTTATAATTGAAGCAAAATGAAAGTTAGAATGATATTTGAATTGATTGACATTTAGATTAAATTAAAAAGCCATTTAATATGCAGAGAAAAGTCATATACAGTTTTAGGTGCATATCTGTAGACTCTGTAAGCTTATAGCATTCAATTTCTAAATACCAATTAATGTCACAGTACCTGGCAAAGTGTTCCCCTGCGGCCATCATAGACAGAAGCCTGCACACACAGAGTATGAAATTTAAAACTGTAATTGCGATGGTAAATATCGCTGTCCAGTTAGTGTGTCTCTGTGTTTTGGCTTTGATATCCATCCTCTTATGATCTTGCTGACTCTTAGGCCGCCCACACATCTCTTGCACCTTCTTGGTCAGCTTTTGGACACGATCCGACTCCAGAAAGAAGAAACCGCCTTTGGTAAAGATCATCGATTCGAGCAGAGTGATGCTGATACACTCAAATATGACCGATATTTCACTTCCATAGAAAAACGCACGTAGTGGGTAAATGATAGTCATTGATAAAAATGCATTGATAAGTCCGTGACTGGCATAAATGTTGAGAAGGGCATCGATGCGTGTCCTTTTTTCCCCCCCATCGGCCATAGACCTGCAGGTTGTCAGAATGCGATTATGTCATTGCTGCCAAGACTTGAAATAGGCGAATGAGATTGTCTTAGTCCTTGCTTACCCATGTAGTGCAAAATGGCTATGTTCATATCCAGACAATGGTTCTCCCTCACTTTCTTCAGGAAACCCATAGTTAGTGTCAAAGTATGCCACTGCAGCAAGTATTCAAGAGGGAAGTGATGTTTGGAAAGTGACTTGCTGAGAGCAAAAGGATTTACGACTGTGCTTTCTACTAACATTATATTATTGTTAAAAAACCATTTAAAAACTGATCATTAAAAATGTAAGGCTTGTCTTTGTGTTCTTTATATCCCTACGTTCTATTGTAAAACAGTTATTGATGGATGGAGTATAATCTATAACTGATGCAACTTTCTTTCATCGGGATTTTTAAATATTAATTATTTGAATCAAACTTAAAGACCAGTACAAGGTTTTTCTTTGATCAATTATTGGACAGTAATTTTTTCCTTTCCACATTATGGAAGAAGAATTTTCCTTTATTTGGCATTCTTTGCAGTATTTGAGTTTATCACAATCTAAAAGTTTCATGGAGTTTTTTAGTTCCCCATCTCACATCTGGCTAACCAGTTAAGCGTTTGAAATCAATAAAAGGTACCTATTGATATTATTTGGGATATTTCTTTTACTGAAAAATAAAGCAGAGGAATAGAAAAATAAATGTGTTGAAGCTTGGGCAATGCCTGGTTTCCTGGAAAATTTAACAAAATCATTACAAAAGACAAGATAACTAGAGCATGGCATCTATTGTAGCATTCTTTGTTCAGGTTCAGATCAGCCACTTTAATATAGAATAAGCAAATAATTGATGATGTATTGCGCTATGATGGCGCCTATAACGGAGCTTTGTTAAGTTTTTGGTCAATAACATACTGTGAAATTTCTTACAAATGTATGTTTAATACGTCATATTACATTTACATGATTAATACGGGATGATAATAATAATATTGTATTCACATAAGACCTAAATAATATGTACTTTCTAATTTGTATCTCTACTATATTTATAGATTTTCTGAAAAAGAATGAATATTTTAATTAAAATAACTTAGTTACCACGTAAATGTATTGACAATTGTTTTTATTACTTCATAGATAAATGTAGTTATGGTGTTGATTTGATTATATTTGATGGATTGGTTTCAGATGTACTCGGCCCTAGCCTACTACCTTACCGAAGTGGAACTTCTGCGCACGCAGACTGAGTTTGACGACTCGCTCACTCTCAAGATCTATCTGCTGCAGTTTGTCAACTACTACGCGTCCATCTTTTACATCGCGTTCTTCAAGGGCAAGTTCGTTGGATCTCCCCAGCGCTACAACCGGCTCTTTGGCTTTCGACAGGAGGAGGTCAGTACCAATCTGTGGCGGCTCGTGGTGTAAAAAAGTGAGGAGGCCCGATAATCTGTTATCCCCCCTCTCCCAGACAGAAAGAACTGCATATCTTTGCAAGCTACTGGTGCAACTTAACCCTGGAAAGGTATACTACAGAACCTATGGCATTAGATGTTGGCCTTCCTTTGAGTTTCACAAACTTTTTTACATTGACAATATTTTGAATTCGTTAATATGATGACTTATCTTAACAAAGTGCGTGTAAATACAACACATTACGCATCCCCGGACTGGGCTAGCAAAAGCAACAGTGCCTGCATGCATGTCATTTGGGCTGGCTGGTACCGTTCAGGACCATTTCAGGAACTATTTCAGGAACCATTTTAGGAGATATTCATTCTAGATGGGTCTCTTGGGAATCATAACCTTAGGTCAGTTCAGTTCAGTTTATTGTCTTTCAGTTTCATCTAGTATGCATACATGATTTATTGACAGTTTTTGTACACATCATACACATGATTTACCTAAGTAGGCTAAAACAAAGATAATATCTATACCTAAGTAAGATTTAACATGTCTCATTTTGTGGATTAAGAGAGTAAAAACTATGAAGTAATAGTAATCCATAATGTAAAATAATAATGTAGTAAAAAATCAAAATAGTATTAGATGATAATATAGGAAGATAAGCTTTGGAATTATTATTAGCCTTAAATTCCTCACAAGAGTAAAAATCGCCAGCAATTAGAATGTTTCAAGCGCTGCCAGCACAGTAAGCTCCGAGCATTGGTCTCCGCTCCGTTTGCTTCAGGTCCGAAGCCGTGTGGCAGGCGACCCATCATGCAGCCTTGGTAGCAGCTGGTCACGCTTTTTGTTTTTAGCGCTGCGTAGCGCAAATTGAGACATGAAAGGCAGAAAAAATAAATATTTTTACTATTTTAATTAGACAAATATATAAATTGTGGTGTTACATTTATGTATGTACATTGTTGTGCAGGCCGGGTTTCCCCTACCTCCCCAAGAGACCTCTTGGCCACAATCTTCACGTGTTTAGTCTAGTTCTGGGAAATGGGAAATCAACACTAAGCAAGACCTTGTGAACATAATTTTGAGAACCTAAAACCTGGAATTTATTTGGTCACTAATGCTGTAAAAGAGTGTCTCACAGGTTGGAATGTTCCTTCTTCATATTATTGGAACTTTGTCTGCATGATGGTTGGTGAAAGTCCATAGAATACTTTCATTGGTGGTAGAGTAATTTTTTCCATACATTGTTAAATTATGACAAATTATTTTCTTATAAGTTATATAACACTTATAGCCCACTTTTAAATTGTGTTGTGATCTTTCCTAAATTCCTTCTGATCGAATCTACAATTTATCTCTTGCTCTTGGCAATTTTTCCCATACTATTGAAAGTTACCAAACATTTCCTTCTGTAACAATCAGAGCAAATGCATCTAGTGCTATGCCGATCCCACCTAAATAACATGCCTGTGCAGTGTGCATTGAAAAACTGGATGCTGTTGCTGCTGGCTATTGAAAATCTGGAATGTGCACGTTTAAAATTATTTAAATGTTTCTTTCGTCACAGTAGATAATTTTGCGGAACCAGTTGGGTTCGGTGTCTTGACAACTGAGTACTGACCTTGAACTTTGAAAGGGATTGAAAGGAACTGCTTGATGAAGCTGAAATAACTTTTCCTTAACATAACACTCCTTAAGGTTCCTTACTTAGCTGTGATGTACTTACCGAATATTGCAATAAATGCGTGATGCGTGCACGTTTCCCACGGATACAAGTCGTGCACTTTGGCTTGGTCTCGTGCGGTGACCCGGGTGTTCTCTGTGACGACAGTGTGGTCCCGGTGGCTGCCTCATGGAGCTCTGCATCCAGTTGGCCATCATCATGATCGGAAAGCAGGCAATGAACACAGCGCTCGAAATGCTCAACCCGTATGTAGCGCTAGCTTTCTCACACTCTTATTCTCTCTGTCTCTTTTTCTTACTGCTATATTTCATGCTCTTCACTAGCTCTTGCTAACTGCATGCTGAACAACTTGAAACACGCACTCTTTTGTCTTGCTTCCTCGGCTGCGGCAAGGACCTTGGCTAGTTAGTTGTTAAGGAGAGTACCTACACTTGCCATTATCTCTAAGCTTAGTACTGTGAACTGGTAGATAGCTGTTTGCAGGATTTTTAGTTGGTTTGAAAATCATTTATTGTTGTTAACTTTTTGCACAGAAATCTGGTGGTACCCTTTTTGGTATTCTAGGAGCGAGTACTCTCCTTTGCCAGGCAGAGAATAATACAGACAAAGTACTTTATGTAGAACAAACCCCTGAACTTAAGCCCCATTTACGTGGGAGCGATTGGAAACAAGAATTATCTTTGCAATAAGTTTGTTAACAGTATTTGCGGAGCGACCTCCAGTCTTTGAAATTTTGAAGAAATACAATTTTTAGGTTGGCTTTGCAAATCACGTTCTATTTCCTAATCTATATTCTTTGCACTACCTTCATTTTACAGAAGATGCAAGCAATCAAAATTCAAGGAATATGATTCATTTTTTATCCCCACTCTTATTTCTCATGGGGCAAGAAACTCTTGACCTTGTTAATCGCACCCCAAACTCTTGTGGCCCGGTGTCTGTTGTTCAGGTGGTTGTTTCAGTGACTGAATGCACCACCATTGCTGCTCTAGGAACTCATGACGCCTAGCAAATCACAAGCTCCGATTTCATCCCAGAGTATTGTGGCCAACATATTCTGTTGTGCAGGTTGTTCTTCAAGTGGTTGAACACTGTGCGGGTTCGAACGGGTCGTGACAAGGGCCACAGCTCGGGCAAGGCTCAGCCGCAGTGGCTGCGTGACTTCAAGCTGGTTGAGTGGGGGCCACGCGGCCTCTTCCCCGAGTACCTGGAAATGGGTGAGTACTGAGTACTGGCGGCCGGGCTTGTAAGCAGATCGTCTGCATTTGTGTCTGTCTGTTCACATTAAATATCCTTGATTAAAGTTACACACTTCTGTGTTTTACAGCACACATTCCGATGCATTTTTCGACACTGTATGGAAAATGGGTACTATTGATGCTGAAACATAATTATGATTAGTTGTTTTGCTGATTAATAATTAACAATTAAATTAACTTCATGATTACTTTTATTACTACCTATATTCATTATCATTACTATACTAGATATACCTATATTATATTATCAAACCACAATTGCATTTCTGTTGGGATTGGTTCCAAGCATTCAAATAAGTGTGAAATTTTGACATGCCTACACAAAAATGGTGGTACGTTCGGACAAACATAGACTGCCCTGATTCCCATGTCTCATCTGAATCAAAAGGAATCTCTTTCCAGTACTACAATACGGCTTTGTGACCATCTTCGTGGCGGCGTTCCCGCTGGCGCCTTTGTTTGCGCTGGTCAATAACGTCCTGGAACTGCGTCTTGACGCAACGAAGCTGCTGTCGCTGTACCGTCGGCCCGTCTCGCAGCGCGTGCGCGATCTCGGCGTCTGGCTGCACATACTAGACTGCATCGGCAAGCTCTCTGTCATCACTAATGTAAGTGCCATGGCTACAAACGCAGCTTGAACTACGCACTATTTCCCTATTTATATATACTGATATAATATCACCTTTAGTAGGTAGTAATTTTCTTGGTCCAACATTGCCAATCATTAGCAAATCATTTTTGTTGGTACTTGGTACTGATGCTCTGCTGATGCACTGGCTGGTCCTTCGAAGCAGCTGAAACAACCTCGAATCGGTTGCTACGGACGCAGCTTGGAAGCGTAGTGAGAGCACATCTGCCTTGCATTCGAGATGTATTAGGTTCGGTCCTCATCACGGCTCATATTTGTTGTGGCTTTCCTTGATTTTCCATGACGATTCCAGGCAAATGGTGGGATGTTCCTGCATCAAAACGGCATGCCCGCCTCCTGCGCCCATTGCTTAGTGATACCCAAACTCTCCAGACAAGCCTTAAGTGACCTTAAGTGACCCTACATTTCCGCACAGGGCTTCATCATTGCGTTCACGTCGACGCTGGTCCCCAAGCTTGTGTACATGGCCACGGTCTCGCCTAATCACAGCCTGGACGGCTTTCTCAACCACTCGCTGGCGTACTTCGACACCCGCGACCTTGAGCCACGTGCTCGCCCCGCCGCCACCATGGCTAACGTCACGCTGTGCAGGTAAGCATTCGCACTTCAGTGTCTATACTGCAGTTATTTGCTCTCTTACCAACAGTTAATGAGCACTTTTTTTTTCTTTTTGTATTTCTTTTATTCCTAATATAATGTATTACAAGAATTTTTTACAATTATTTCTTTAGGAATGCTCACAAAGGCTAACCTGTGTGTGAGCGATATATACTAAATATAAATTTACAGTAAGCGTTAAACTCAAATACAATGCGTGTAATTGGATCGACTTATACAAAAGACTTTTACTGAGACTAATACAAAGAAATATGTACAAAGAAAGAAATACAATAAATCAGGGATTAGAACCTTAACTCATTACGGTTCCGGTTCCGGTTCCGGTTCCGGTCCAACAAATTGATCTCAAAGGGTTCGGGTTCTGGTTCCGGTTCCTGAGTCGTTTCGGTTCCTGCGGAACCGAAACTTCAACAACAAATCAATTACTCCTTCGTAATTGTCCATCACCGACAAAAGCATGGTATAGTTAGAGTTCCAACGAGTTGGCACTGATTGCTTCAAGCTAGTTTTTAATTTTGGGTTGAGGCCTGCCCGCTTAAAATATCCGACCAAATTCTTCACATCCTCGAAGAAACTGGCAATTACTTTGGCACTTGACTCGCCTTCCAGATCGTCATCCGAGTCGCCATCGTCATCATGAGTTGGGCCTTTTTTTTTGAGTTGGACAACAAAATTTTCCCAGACAAGATTAAGATTGTGTCCAGCACAAGACAAATGTGCCACGGGCTGCTGACGAAAGGCCGCCAGGACGTTAGCGCCATTGTCTGTAACTAGCGCCACATTGTGTTCCTTAAGCCAGTGCGTCATTTCGCTTTCATTGTCCGGGGTGTCGACACACCCGATGTTAAAAAATTCCATAATAATTGAATAAACCGCCGCTCTGATGTTTTGGGCAGTTTTCTGTTCATAAATAGGAACACAGGCCAAGAAAAACGACTGCAGCTCCTCACCAATTACTTGGTGGGCAGTCAAGGCAATGAACGATATTTGCCGATCGTCTGTCCAAATGTCGGTGGTAAAAGCAGTGCCATAGTTGCTAGCTGATTGAAGTAGCTGCCTGTGTACATGTGCTCTCATTTCTGCAAATTTCTGTGGCAAATATTTCTCAGTTATAGTTTTACGGCAAGGTAAAACTTCTTGGACGCTTACTTTTCCGTATGTAGCACCCACGTCGATCAAAGACTGTGCTAACATCTGGAACATTAAATCGTGCCAATTAGCCTAATTTACCGAAAAATAATTTGTTTTATAATTCGTTTGCGATTTGCTGGTCAAAACCGACACAATGCCATTGTTTACACATTATGTATCTGGACAAGTGTAACAAATTTCCACCTACTAACTACTATGTCCCTCTCTCAGCCCTTTGTTGCCAATTTTGGGGAAGGTAAGCAAGCATGAGGGACAAAAGCGAGCAAAGTATAATTTACATTGACAACGCGGCTACATATATTTGCAAGGAGATCCGTCAGTTGTCACTCTCGAAGATAACACAACAAAGCTTAGCAGAGCTTACAAGGGTCGGCAATCAGCATGCGACTACCTACCTACCTACCTACCTACCCTGAAATCTCACGTGGTTTCGTAACTCTGGCTTTGACGTTCTCGGTTACAAAGCTAAAAAATAACATGGACACGGACAGCAATAAGGATTTTATCCATCAGAATCGATAACGGCATAACGACAATGCCAGTTTTATCTCGAGATGGGAGCTGTTTTACTGTAGGCAGTAGGGCTATTTGTTGGAATTTGCTACCCCTATAATGCGCATTGCTTTCCCCTCCCCCCTACCAACGATCATAAGCCAAACAGTGTCCACGCTTCCGATTGAACTAATCCAGATACATAGCACTATACTTTAATTAAAGTAGGAAACAAAGGGATGAACATTTCAATTATTAGTCTTACCTGGAATCCTTCACCATCGATGACAGACAGTGGTCGCATATCCAGTGCCACGAAAAGAACGGCATCGTTCGCAATGTTTTCTTTTATTGCGTTGGGCACTTTCCTTTTCATAAACGACCTTATCTCACCGGGCGGCTTCGGCACTTCCTTGCCCTTACAAATAGTCACGTGTCTGATTAGATGTGAGTTTCCTGATTTCGACGTATATTTCAAAACACACTCGCATTTTTGACAAGAGACAAACTCCGTTGGTTCACCGTTATAAAGGATTTCAGCGAAAGACTTCCACACGTCGGCCTTCCCACGTTGTTTTGTTGCTAATGCTACTGAAGGGTCATGTTGTCGTACTAACTTTTCAATATCATCCTGTTCCAATTTTTTTGGTGCAATTACTAACACCTGATCGGTCTCGCTCACCGGTTCCTCGCCCGATGCCATGATAGTGGCATATATGCCCGATATCTACAATCTTCATGCCCGATATACCGATAAAATCCGCGATAAAATACAAAATAACACTTTCCAATTAGCTATTTCACGCCAAACGTGAGGAGCCACTGGTAAAAACGATGTCTCTCCGAGAGAGCATCCACAAGGAGACTGGCAAATATTTCCCCTTTTGCACCCCATATCCCAACTTTTATGACCACAGCACCGTTAGCCCAGCATTTCAGCCGAGATTCCTTGGCCGACTAAAAACTTTAACCGAAGCCAGATGCTATAATCTACTGTCCACCTAGTACACTACAACACACCATTGCGTTGCGGTGCACAGAAGAGGACCCCTAAGCTTGCACAAAATATATAATACATATGTCCGAGTGTAAAACTAAGAGTAAGACGCAAGTCAAAAACATGGCTTAGTAGCTGTTAGTAGCGAAAACAGTGCAGGCAGAACGCCAAAATCATTCGACCATGTGTTTAAATTATAACTTTATTTTTTCAATGATGGGCAAAACATTTCTTATTTAAAACGGGTTGGTTAGTAAGTTCCGCATGAATATCGCAAAATTTTACTCAACAGCTTCAAAAAAGAAAACGATAATTCACACTGACTGACCATACATAATATATTGGTATTACACATAGTTCCAGAGTCAATCACTTAGCGGACAAATAATTATTGCCATAAGAAAACCATTGCAATCATTTGCCTACATAAGTGATTAACTCTGGAACTGCAAAGTTTCGTAAATATCCATTTATAAATTTTGGTACCACACTCTACAGCTAAAAAAATATGTATGGGATATAAGTTGAGAACAAGGGTAGGAATATTGGGAATATTCGAGCATTCTGGTGACTATTATATAGTTTTTAAATATTTGCTGTCGTTGTTTCTCGAAATCGCCGATCATCGGCTATTTCTGATCGACATCGCGATCGTATGCGTGATGCTGGCGAGGTTTTTCGGACCTTGTGGCTCTTATACTGGCTTTCGGACTTTCGGGCTTTTTAGGTTAATGGCTCTTTCAAGCTTTTTCAGAGTTTCTCAAGTTTTCGGGTCTTTTTGGACTTTCGGGCTTTTTGGGGCTTTTCAGGGCTTTCGCGGGCTTTCGGGCTTTTTCGGGCTTTCTCGGGTTTTCGGGCTTTTTCGGGCTTTCGGGCTTTTTCGGGCTTTCGGGCTTTTTCGGGCTTTCGGGCTTTCTCGGGCTTTCGGGCTTTTTCGGGCCTTTCGGGCCGACTGAACTTTCCGGAAAAAAGTCGGGCCGGTTCGGGCCCAAAAAAAAATTGAGTCTATCGGGCCGGGCCGGGCCCGACCTAGACTTTTCGGGCCGAGGCCGGGCCGGGCCGACGAAAAAAAAAAAATCGCCTCTAATAATTACTATTTTCACAATACATTGTTGGTCAAGCACAAAATACTGATATATTATATTACTCTAGGACCAACCATTTTTAAAGCAATGACTCTCTTTGAACATGCTGTTTCGGCCGTGTGTTTGAGTGATCGGAGAGATTGGTATGAGTAATTAACTAAAACCGATTTTGGGTAATTTTTATTATCAAATATGTCGGGAGTCATGCAGCTTCACTATTTATACGAAATCCACAAGCTTTGCAAAATTATTTGTGGTGAGTCGCTTTGCTATACGTTTCTCACTCTCTCTCGCTAATGTTTTCAAATATTAATTATTCGGAATATACTTTTTCACACGACATTGCATAGCAGTTAATCCCTTCTCCATATCTCTGAATTCAGATTGCCAGCAGACACAGAAATCCAGATATTTCTGGCTATCAAGAATACCGACTTATTCTGACTTCTAAATGAAAAGCAAATTATGCGAACTTAAATACAAAATATATCGCTCAAGTGTGGTGCTGGTTTCAGCTGAAATCACGCATGATATATAGCTTGGGAGAGACGAACAGCCGGCGACTCACTCTAAGCCTAAAGAACATTTGCAAATACGTTTTTTTTCATATTAAATCAACAGAAATTTTGAAGTTTTAAAATAGTTATCACATCAAATCTTCAAAGAATAAATTTAGTGTGGCATAAAATTGGAAAAGTCGGCCAAGTTTGGAACCGAAAAGAACCTTTTGGAACCGAAACAGAACCGTAACTATGTATTTCGGTTCCGGTTCCGGTTCTTACTATTTTCTGTGTAAGGGTTCCGGTTCCGGTTAAGGTTCCAGATTTCAAACGGTTCCAAACGGTTCTGGGTTCCGGTTCCGGTTCCAATCCCTGCAATAAATTAAGTGAACACTAAGGTAGGAACCTAAAAGGGGAACTACTAGCAACTAGGAGGAGGTGATCTGTGAAGTCGATTAGATGCCGTATTTTTCAGATGAATTACTCTTGAAGATAGGCTGATAAGGCCCACAGATAAGACCCACTGCATTATTAGAGCATATTGCACCCCTGGTGTAAAACTGTGGCATTCATTTTTGTGGTTTTGAGATGTTTTGAATGTTTTGAGATAATCAAAGTCAAAGTTTGAAAGAAATATGACAAAGAGTAAAGGCAAATGTAATGCCTGCTGGGCACCATTCATGGTACATAAACCACAGTTTCACCATAGCTGTGCACCTCGACAAAAAATAAAAATCAGAAAATTGCAAATGCCACGGACCTTGGTTTTATATTAAGGGTGCGTTAGGTACCATGAAAGTAATGCCACAGTTATGTAAGATTCCCCAGCTATATTCTACCATACCTAGCTATGGCAACTACAAAAATATGATGCTGGTAATTTCGCTGGAAATCGCTGGGGTGCGTTGGCAACCTGTTTTAACATCATCTACCAGGCCATGGCACAAGGTCAATTTTAATCAAGGGACCCAGGTGGTTACAGTAATGGTTTCGTCTACCAGCACTGCGATGACTTTGACTTTGCCGTTCCCGGTTACAAAGTCAAAAATTAACATGGACAGCAATAGGGATTTTATCCATCAGAACCGATAATGGCATATAGTAAAAGTTACAACACTGCTAAGCAGGCCATGGCACAAATTCAATATAATCAAGGGACCCAATGTTCCACAGGTGGTTACAGTTACCTTGGTAACAGGTGATATAACAACAAACAGTGGCTCCATCCCTTAACTGCCGGTGCGACTGTTATCGCAGGCAGAGGGCTTTCGCGGCAGCTTCTTTAGTATGGGAGTGGAAAATCTGAGAAGGTAACCTTACATCTGTGGTAAAACTACCTCCTCGTTTTCCGTGACAGGTACCCGGACTATCGAGAGCCACCGTGGTCAGAGCACAAGTACTCCCTTACCACCACCTACTGGCAGATTCTGGCTGCTCGTCTTGCCTTCGTGGTCGTTTTTGAGGTCAGTTCACTGTACACACACAATGCCAGTTAGTGTGTGGCCTGTCCACAAGAATGATGGCGAACTTAATCTAGCCCAGCTGGGAGGGGGGTAAACCTGGTGCTAGCATGGTGCTTGCTCCCAGGTTTACCTGGTTTAAGTGTTTTCCAGATAAGGAGATTGGTTTCCTGTCCTCAATGCCGTTTGCTGAGGCTGGCTTATCCAGAGTATAAATGATAGGGCCACCATGCAGTTAAAACAAAAAGTTTTGGTGACTAAAATGTACTGAATAAAAAACAGTTGGCATTGCTGAAAAAACGCGGCCGAACGCGTGCTGTCGCTGCCAGCAGACCCCCGGTGCCGATGCCACGGAGGGGACTTTGCGCCAAAGAGAAGATGTACAATATCTCGGCCACATTATTTTTTAATAGCTTTCTGTAATAGCAGTGTTGCATTGATTGATATTCTTCAAAAAAGAATCTTTAAGCCAGCTCCTTTAAGTGTCCTAGTATGCCATTGAGAGGTTGACAACGGCTGTTGTGAGTGGTGTCGTCTAATGAGAAATCACCGCTGGGCGCAGAACGTGGTGGTGTTGGTGATGATGGGCGTGCGTTGGTGCGTGCCCGATATGTCGGCCGAGTTGCGAGAGCGAATCCGGCGCGAGGCGTTCGTCACCGGCGAGATCATCCTTGCGCAGGAAGCGAGTCGGGCGGCTGCGCAGTGCGCTCGCGCAGGTAACCAGCACTGTCCATCACATTGTTAATATGAAATGGTGAATTTAATTCACTATTGTTTTATACACCTACTTTGGAAATAAGGTCGGTGAGACTTACGGATTTATAGTATTTATTTGACGAAAAGTTCTATAGAGCAGCTTTTGCCCATATTTTCTTCCCATTTTGGTCTTAAAGTTTCGTGCAAGTATCCAAAATTTTTAGTTGCATTGAAATGTGCAAGAGGGTCTAAGAGACTGGCAGTGGTTTAAAACATTTTCCTACTGTTGCTAGTCCCCTTAGAATGACGCTAATAATGAGACTGACATCAACCCTTGCGGCTTATACTGTGATAATATAATGAGCATTTAGGTATATTTACTATACCTAGGTATGTAATACCTAACGAACCAAAGGCCAATCATTCTCATTATGACCATCCGAAAAATCTGACAACCCTTAGTGTAAGTTATTGCGTGTTGAACCTAACCTACCATCACAGCCCCAGTCCATTTCCACACTGAGTGACGAGTTTGTTTCCGTCAGGTGACTTGAGCCCCGGCGACGCGGTGGCGGCGTCGGCAGCGGCCGCGCGGTGGGGTGATCTGTCGGGCTCGGAGCTGGACCTCGCCATCCGACACCGCCACGAGCGGAAATTCTGCACCCCCAACGCTAATGCCGACAGTGCCGGCAACTCCAGTCCAACCGCTGGTGTGGTTGAAGGCCAAGCGGTTTAAGTCTACGCATCGGGGATGATTCCTTCACTTTGATCACCAGCGGAACGAAAGAGGTATTAACGTTAACCGCTGAGTTTTTGCCATTTGCCTTCTTTACTGGCCATAAAATTACTGTGCTTACTAGATTAAAAACGACTTACTGGTGACAATCTTGATCAAAGATACTATATAATAACCGGATCTTGATGGTCGATCACTGACGAGGAATGACTGTGTATATCTTAGGCTAGGCCTAAGGCTTCAAGGCTACAGGCTATCCTAGGCTACAGCCTCGTCAGTCTAGGTATAAATCGGGCACTGCCTATGATTTTAGATTTATAAAGCACTATTGACGTTGAATGACATTTCTTGGTCGGCATACAAACCTTTGGTCTCGTTGGTGATGAAAGTGTTGGAATATGCTTGCAGGGTCTGCCAAAATGTAGTTCAACTTGAATCTCTACATGTGATTAAAGGTGCTTCTTGTCATGTACATGCTACAATGTTTAAAAGATTTTGTGATCTGTATTTTATTTTATGTATACAATACCTACAATGCTGCACATGTGATCCAACCAAGATCTATGACTATGTCTCTATACTATATATTGATAATCTTAATTGTACACTGAAAAATGTTATTAAAAATGTGATGAAATATATTATTAAATAGGTACCTCTATATATATGCAGACATAACTATATGCACAATGCATAAAATATATACTTATCTATACATGTTATTTACTGTGTACAATTTATTCATAAAACTCTTTGCCATTTCTGCTGTGCATAGCATTTGTTCCTTTGTGGCCATTTCAGAGAGTAAAGTAACCATTTTATAAAGTGGACCTCTTTACAGGATACATACTTGATTGGTTTTATGGATCTAATTTCTAATCAAACTCCCTCGGTAATAAATCAGCTAGGCAATCTTTGATATTAGATAAGATTAACCAAGCAGCCATGAAATCAGTGTGATCATCAGATTAGACACTTTTGGCAATCACAGTTGGCAAATATGCACTTCTGCTCAGAGCCAATAGCAGTGCCCTACAAAGGCCTGCCCTGTGAAAACGGCAATTCCCTCGATGTTCCGTCTACTGATCCTGGGACTGCTCGTCGCGGCTTCGGCGGACAATTTGACGCACAGGCCACCCGAGATCTCGAGGCTTCTAAAATCTCCGAGTGAAACGTCGGGCAAAGGCCTCGTCACTGACTGGATCGTCCGGCAAGTGGTAAATGCTGTTCTGCATTTCTACGCTCCGACAGGATCGTCCAATGCCCAATGCAGGGAGCACAGCATCCAGTATCTCGATGCCGTGAAGGCACGGAACTGGGACGACTTGTGGGCATTACGCAGTGAGTGAAAGACCGGGCTGAAATATTGCCGATTCTTGTAAATGAAACTTGAATTTAATTTGAAGCAGGTTCATTTTGTTTTGGTCCATTGGCTTTGGTCATTTCTAAAACTGGAGTTCTGTTTACAAGTTATAGAAGCGTATTCATATTTATTGTTTAAGATATTTCAAATCTTAACACTTGAAGCGTGTTATTTTCCTGAACTGAAACCAACCATTGCAGTTGCAGCTAATTCAATCATCTTCCTTAAGATTTCGTCCATTTTATAGTGCAGCCTAGATATTTTTGTTTGTTTCCCATTTAATTTCCCATTGACATTTCTTTGGTTTTAATCCCAGGAGAATGGCCCTCTCATTTTGCCATAAATTCTCCATTCACATTAATTAGTTTGTTTTTTCCACAGTCAAGAGTTCCTCAAAATTATTACAACTAAAAAATTGAACACTGAGTTCTGCAAGATATTGCTTACATACCCTTGACTTTGTTGCAGTGTTCGACTCGTCAAGCAAGATCCCCGACGGCATTTTGAATGGCAACATCAATGGCCTGGGAAATTTCGACGAGTGCTTGGGAGTGACGGCTCCCGATGTTGGACTCGGCTCCTTCACGGGGAAACATTGCTACACGCTGATTGGCCCAGCCATCCTTGCCAATCACAAAGATCCTGCTGTGGAGGAATACCGGACACCGTTCCTGGAGGATCTGCTCACGCTTTGGGAAATAATGAAGCATCGGCAAAACAGTTTTAGAGAGTTCGCCCAGGGAAAGTCCAATAGTGTATGATTTCTTATTTCTTACATTCTAAACTAAACTGTGAATGTCTATGGATCGGGGCCAGGAATATGAATGACAACTCAATTCTTGGTAGTTTCAAAATGAGTATGGAGAGCAATGAAGGTGTTATAAATTATAATAATTGGATTGACTGTTCCTATTAAACAATAAAATCAATTCCACTGAGCAATTGGTGGGAGAGGGAGACCACATTATAGATGATCGTGGTTTTTGTGATTTCCCACGTACAATCATGGCTAATTCTTTGTATGTTTAGCTGTGCAGTCTAACTCTGTCATTGGCTAGAATTTACAAATATCTATTCTGGGGAGGAACTGAAAAATGGTGATTCCCAGTTCCCTAAGACAAGCGAAGCCCTTGGACCCTGCGAGGCAATTCACACAACTATAAATATCTGGAAGGTTGACTGATTTTGTATGCCCATGCCCCAGGGCCTGGTCAGCTTGGCGGGGCTTCTGGGCCTGCGATTCTCCCTGTGTGTGCCCTCGTCGTGCTCTGCGATCGACGTGCAGGAACACTTGACCGGGCGGCTGGCATCCCTCGGCCTCCGAGCCACTGTCGCGGACGACAACTGCCACACTACCGACGACAACCCGCTGAAACCCATCGACTGGGTTGCCATGTAAGGCCACGTTAGGGAAGCTGCCGCAATGTAGTCTTCATATATGAATAGGGTACCTATTTATTTCTGCTGATTATTTATTATAAATTGAAAGTCACGTTTTATTTCTTGATTAGAAGCATCGATAGTCAATACCGATTAAAATTGTGTTTTACTTGCAGCTCGGTGCTTATTGTCTTTGGAGTTGCTCTTATATCCAGTACAGTGTACGATATATTGGTAAAAAATGAAGGTACGTTGAACAATAAAGTTCCTGTTCTTGCATTTAACACACAATTCAGTCGCTTGCTGCAAATTGCTTATAGCAATTGCAAATGATGCTTATTGGGCTCATCACGACGCATACAAGTTAATTTCCGCTGTGCAGGGTCTCGCTGCGAGTACCTCCTGGCCTTTTCAGTCTACCGCAACGGCAGCCGCCTGCTGGACACGACGGTGACCGGAAACGAAGTCCTCACCGCTGTCAACGGCGTCCGCATCTTAAGCATCGCTTGGGTCGTCTACTGCCACCGCTGGCTTGGGCCTGTCGCATATCCAAGCCCATTCCTGGACTTCGGAATCACGGTAGGCTTGGGTGGAGATATACATACTTACATCTGTTGAAATATATGACTGGATGAAGGAATAATCACACATACTGTTTGGTATTCCACACTCCTCTTTATTTTGATAGCATGAAGCACAAAGTTTATACAAAAATCCACTCCATACGTTCAGCCTAGACACACAGCGGCTTCCCTTCTCTGTCCGGCTCTCCTCTGCTCTTCCCTTCCCACGCCTCACTCCCTTACATTCCTGTCTCAATCTTGGTAATGGTATTCATACTGCCCTCTAGGAGCCACGGAGGCAAAATCGCTAACCCATTGATGTCTGGAATCACGATGCACATGCCTACATTAGCCTTGTTAATGATCATGGAGCTTCAACCTCTACCACCTAGGCCGCATGTGACATGTGTATCAATGCGAACTGAGCAGTTCTCGCTTTTTGAAGTGTATACATGTTCATAGATCTTCGTCTTTATTAACGAAACAGTCGCAATTAATTTACCTCTGTATAAGTCTATAGTGTGAAAAAGAACAAAATGCCACTTTTACAGACATACTATTAGCACTTAGCAGGTAAAGAAATATAGATGTAAACACAAACATGTATTTTGCAAGCCTAGATATAGAAATATGGATGTATGTACTCTTAAATGTATATTGATGTAATTTAGAGGTGAAGGGATCCAAATTAGTCAAAATTCTGATCCTTTCCTCAGTTTATTTCGGACCCAGCAAGGATGTACATCTTCAACGGTGGGCTAGCGGTGGATTCTTTCTACTTAATCAGCGCCATGCTGGTCTGCTACGTGTTCTTCAAGGAAATGGACAGAGGCACGTCTTTCAACTGGCCTCTCTACATCCTGCAGCGATATATCCGGTAAACGCCGGTTGCGTACAAAGCTATCAAACAGCACTACTAGTTTTCAATTTTTTTTAAATAAATGGAAGTTTGTATTTTAAATCATTTGTTGACAAAGGTCAATGGCTTGGGCAATTTTATACAATCTCTGAGCATCTGTTTGTGACCAGCTTCTGTATACATCCACAACAAACATAATGCCATTTGACCTGACTGAGTAAATAGCATAGAATAAAAAGTGTTGGGAAAAATATAGAAAGGCAAGTTCATTTATCATTGAAAACTCAATTCCTTTTTAACAAATGGCTTTTATTGCTATCTAGCTAACCGTGCAATTGCGTCTCTCTCCAATAGTCTGACCCCTGCGCTGGCGATGGTGATCTTCCTGCAGGCGTCCTTGGTGGACCACGCTGGCAGCGGACCAGTCTGGAGCTGGGCCCAGGCTGACGTCGAGGCCTGCCGTGTAAACTGGTGGGTCGACCTGCTCTACGTGCAAAACTACGTTAACCACACGCAGATGGTGAGACTCGTTAGTCGGTATGATATTGTATGACAGTACTTGACAGACTTGACCACTTTTTAAAATGAGAGTACTGTTTGTTATAAAGGTGTTGGTAGAGGTAGGCAGGTGGAACATGTAATACTGCTATTAGTATGATTCATGATTGACTGCCATGCCTTTAAGAAAATTCAGAGCTCAGCAGCTGAAAATTGCCTTTCTCTACAATGGTTAATGTAACATCATTTCTTATACCTAGGTACCTGAAACAGAACACATGAGTAACTTTGGGTTATTCATTGCATCGTTGGAAGTTACAAAGTATGAAAAAATGTCCCTTGTTAAAATCCACTAAAATCTTTTTTATTTAATTTGTCAGTAGAGGGAAACAACTATTTCCGATTTATCTCTCCATCACATCCAATTCTGATGTATTTCTCTCGTTGTCAGTGCATCCCAGTCAGTTGGTTCCTGGCTGTTGACATGCAGCTCTACATCTTGTCACCCATCTTCCTTCTGGTTCTACGGAAGTGGCCCAAGTACGGACGGATCCTGCTCTGCTTCGGAATCATCGTCGGAATCGTGCACTCCTTCACAGCAGCCTACGTCGGTGAGACCGCCGTCACAAGGTACCTAAAACTTAAAAAATATATGTCCGATGATAAATGGATGAGGGAGCGAATTTGAAAAACTGTGTAACCAAGCGGGAACATGAACCCATGGCGATTACCTACCTGGTGCATAGTTTGCATACTTGTGAAAGCTAACAAACAAGTGACACTGATTCTCTCTTAATTGGACCAGCCATTGTTAATTGAGTTGCATGTAAAAATTCCAAAATTATTTGGCATGGTACTTTCAAGTTGACAGAAGTTGTTGGTTGTGTACTGAAGGATTTTGTTTTTTAACTAGTTTAACTAGTTAAACTAGTTTAGTTTTTAACTAGTTTTTTTTTACTCTAAGACAGTAAAAACCACCAATTCATGTAGATTAATTTCTATAGATTCTTACATACATCTTAATATTCCTACACGTACCTATTCCTAAATATTACACATTCCTAAGCCATTTCATTCTAGACGTCACAAAAATGAACCACAAGTCAACCGAATGGCTTTCTATGATATACATGGGAATACTTGACAAGAACAAAACAAATTTGAGTTTAAGTGATCCCCATTAGAATTATTGAATTTATATGAATGAAATGGGCATGTATACCAAATAGGATCTGTGATATAGACTAATGTTCTCATTGGTTCCAGCCAGGGGGATACGGATTACACGCACAAGAGGTACACAGTGTGGCTGATTGGAATGGCACTCGGCTACATCCTTCACCACACCAAGACAAAACCCATTGCCATTAGTAAGGTAGGTACCTACTTTGCAATTTTTGTCATGTAATTTACCAAGAGAAGCTTCAAGTCCTGTCTGAAATGGATGGGAATTGTTGTAAGAATTTGTGCCATTTTCTGTGACATTTCTGCAGAGGAAATGTCTCCAACTTTGCCCAAGCGTCCCCGAGCTGTAGCTGTAGCTACTCCACTGTGATCGTTGGCACCTGTATCTAACACAGGAATTCCTTTTGAACTACCCTAAATCTTACGCTAGTGTTTTGAGCAGGTAATGGTGGTCTGCTGCTGGCTGCTGACCGTGTTTCTCACATTTGGGACAGTCTATCTGCTGGCGCCATTCTATGCAAAGGGGTACATGTACAACCGATTCCTGGACGCGCTGTACCTTGGGTACTTCCGAGCTGCATATGCCGTGGGCCTCGGCTGGGTCATCTACGCATGCGCCAGAGGGCACGGAGGTAGGCGGTGATGAAGAGTCTATCCTCGGACCCTGCAGAACCCAGTCAAGATGAGCGTTATTTAATGGTACAGGGTCAGCATCAATGCAGTGCAGAGTAAAGTAAAATTTGTGAACCCTTTAATGGCCAGGCATATTTTCTTTCCTGGCTCTTTTCTTGGCAGGGATCATAGTACCTACTTGATTCTTTCCTTTGTGGCGTTTCATATTTCGCCGTCATTTCTGTCTCACTCAATGCAAAACAGTTTAGTTTAATTCTTGTGAAGTGCTTCTGCCATTAACCAGATTTTAAATAACAATAATTCTAATTTCTTGACTTGCGGTGTTGCAGGCTTCATCAATACAGCACTGTCTTGGTCATTTTTCACTCCGCTGGCTAAGCTCAGCTACTGCATCTACCTCGTGCACATGACGATACAGACGTGCATGCTGGGCTCGATGAAAGTGCCCATGTACTACCACGACTCAATAGTGGTGCGCTACTACCTTACCACCCTTCTTTGCATGATTTATTCCCATCACATACTTTATACAGTAATTTGTTTCTTACTAAAACAATATTGCTTTTTTCTATTTTAGAAGCACATATAGTTAGGATATTTTTACACAAGGATATTTTAGCCCTCTTCAAAATTTCAATTGCTGATGCTGCGGTTGACACTTTATTATTGCAGGTGCCCCAGTTTTTTGCGGACCTGGTGATGTCAACTGGGATAGCAGCGGTGTTGTATTTGGCGGTGGAGGCCCCATTCGCAGTACTGGCTAATCTTGTTTTCAGGAAAGGTATGAAGTCTCTTCTAGTTCGTTGATGTTTTACACTATGGTAGGTACCTACCTACACCAATATTGATATTTAATGTGTGTTTTTTTAAGGAAAACCAAGAAGTTTGCCAAGTGCTGCTATGAAGACGTAGAAGTGCCACAGCTGACGGACCCATTTTTTACATTTTCTTTAGTTTGTGACAGAAACTTACGTGCTGATCACGTCAATTCAGAGTTAGAACATACTTTCCATCTGCTAACTTGAGGTAATTGACAAATATGACAATTTATGTTCACAAAGTTACTCCAAAGTTACTTTTATTGCACTGTTTTATTGCACTCAGTCCCTGAGTGTGGATGGTATTTGTAACTTTCTGTTATTTACGGTTGCGAATTCATTAAGAATTTCTGTTACAATAGGTACAGAATGTTGTTGACATGAATACGACTGCTTAAAGGAGCAAGAAAATTTCCCTCAATGCACGACCGACCACCACTAGCTAATTTGCAAATCCGATTGCAGTAGGGAAGGCAAACTTCGAAATGGCTACGATTTGTTGCCATGGCAATTGTGGATGTCCCAAATAACGTAATCATGCATCACCCAATTGTACATAAATTCATATAACAAAATAAAATATATTTTGGTCATACAATGGTCTAACCATAGAGTAATGAAACCTACGGTCACTAGTCTAACCACTATACCTTCCCCTTCCCCTCCTACCATTCCCTCCATTCAAAGGCTCAAAGCAAAGCAAAGCAAAGCAACCAACCCATGCGCCATGCCGGCATGGGATGGGGTGAACGTCAGGTTGGCTGTACCTACCTACCTATTATTTTAAGTACGAGGGGTTGACGATGGAAGCAATAAAACTGCAGCTTCTAAATTTGCATGCTGCCGTGTCATCATCGTATTCGTTAAGTTGGTCAGAAGATGATAAGCTAGCTATAACAACTGTGGAAGGGGTGAACATTTTGGTAAGGTTATGTTTGGGAAATTATCTCTTTGTAAAAATTGAGTTTGCAATAACATTGAACACATGTTAATAATGTAACTAACAGATAAGATTTTTATATCATGATAATTTTTTAGGTCTTTGATCCCGACCCAGAAAACGACAAGTGGAAGTTTTCTTTCAAGCGATGCAATGTTGCTCTATCCGATAATGATCCAGCTGCTCGAATTGACATCCAAGCTGATGATATTGCATCCTCTGCAGACCGGTTAGATGTGTACAATCTTGTTTTGGATGCTCCAATTGCACCGACACTCAATGGTAAACTACTCATTACCTACCAACAATTTACTGCCATAGGTAGCTAGACAATCGCTACCTACCGTCCTACCTACATACATACCAGCTGGCTACATCATACTCCTTCCATTTGCTGAAAGCTGTATGGAATGCACAATGTAGGTAATTAAATTAATCTTAATCCCAATTGATAGGCCTCTCCGCAAGTCCTGCCCAACCGACGATGGCAGTGTGGTCCCCAGCCGGTACGCTGCCCAATTCCCGTTGTGTGCTGGCTTCCGTAGACGTCTTTGGCCAGGCAAGCGTGGTCGTAACTGATGTGGCAGGCTTTCATGAAAAGATTGACCTGACTGATGTGTGGATGTCTTTCTGCAAAAAAGACTGGCCAGAGGTCGAAGACAAACCCAGCACCCGGTTACAAGCGTTGCTGGCTCGTAGCATGCAGCTTCGGACTACTGTGATGGCTTGGGCACCTCGACAAGGTATGTCCTATTTCCTACCTACATCAACTGAAATGAACTGACCTTGACATAGCCAATCCTAGATGTAGTACCAAAGATACTTACCAAAGTTCCTGAGGTAGTCCCAAAAATTTGTTACACGCTACTTAGGAAATTCGAGGAAATATTAATTTGGGGGTCAACTGTGCATATTATTCATTCCACTATAGTAAGTAGCAGGAATAGCCTCATTAATATTTCTCCTATTTTGCTTGAAATACAAACTTCCCTGTTTATTGGGTAGGCAAAGCTAAAAAATGAAAGTATAATGCTTTTCAATAGTCTAGTACTACTATTACCATTTATATAATTAATTAGATGGCTAAAATTATGCGGCTGCATAATTAAAAGAAGGGACTCTCACTTCGACAGAAAGCGACGAGTTGACAGGCCTGGTGATGTGCCAACATGACGGCTCTGTGGTGTGGCTGGAAATGACGCGATTGGGTGCCGTCAGCGTGGTGGGTGTCACAATTCCTGCGCTGGGCGTAGCAACCGCACTGGTGGCTTTGCCGGGACGTCGAGCGATCGTCGGGGGCTTCGACGGCCGGATCACGCTTGTCGACGACTCGGGCGCAGTTACGCCACTTTGGAACGATGCCGACAGCGTGGCTGTGTCATGGATGCATTGTCTTTTGGATCAACAAAGTAGGTACAAGTTAGTTCACGTCGGTGCGAAAGACGTCAATGAGGAGTCGTAACTTTGCTTTATTGAAAGGGACAAAAGGGCTTAGTACCTATATATTTGCAGGGGAGGGCAGTTATAATGTAGTTTCTATTCATTTAATGTTGTGGGGTAGGGTGGCTTATATAAATGAAAATTTACTAGAATGCAAAATTAGAAACATTCTATTCATTTTTCACAATTTTTGTCCAAAATTGACTGCTACAGAAATCAATTTCCAAAAAATTTGACCTATACCTACGGTCACTAATTGAAAATCTTTTTTTAACTTGTTATGATACAATCCCAGAACTCGCTGACGCTTGGGTTTCCTACAGCAGTGATGACGACGAAAGGGAACTTTGTCGTGGCGGTGTCCCTGGACGGCTCCAGTTCCGCTGCGGAAGGAGTCAATGCGCTTTTCATCGGCGGTGAGTGACAGAAATTACATCTGAGACTCTTTAAAGAAAGGAGTCCGCAGAACGACATGGAAACATAATTTTCTAAGTGAGCTTCCCACTTACATTTAGTAAAGTTAGCAAAGTTACCTATGTGGTTCTAGGATGAGCATATGAAAATCTAATTAAGCATTGATATGGTAGGTACTAGGTAGTTGAAAAAGCTGCTCTGTTCTGTTTTACAGTATTTTAGAACGGACGATAAGCCGGTGGATGGTCCTTGGTAGGTACTCTCTTTTGACAGGAGTGGTAGTTGGAACTTGGTTAAAATAATTTCTACAGTGCACGTCTTACAACGACAAATTTTGACAAAAACCTGTCTACTCCTTAGGTGCCACCCCGCTGAATGATCACGCCATCGTGTTGGCAACGCAGAGTGGCGCACTGCTAACGGCGACATTATCGTGCGACGATGGTGCTTTAGCCGTGACGACTGCACCGATTGCGTGGGCCGACGGAGCACCGGGAACTTGCGGCTTGGCGCGATCTCACAACGCAGCTTTGTGGGCCGTACTCGGGAGGTGGGGTTAACCGTTCATCTATCGACGTGGTTTTTGACATGTCGCTGCTATAAATGTTATTTTAAATGATTTTACTTGAAACAAAGAGGCTTACCTACAGGTAAATAAATGAGCCCAAAAAGATAAAGGTACCTAACAAATATTTTTTCATGCTTCAAATGTGCCTCATAGGTAACCCAATTTGAGAGCTATTTTCTGTTAATAGGTAATTTTAGGCAATTGAATATCAATGGAACATAATGTCAGGGCATCGAAACTGTAAGCTTCCACGTACCTGTTCCGCGCCTAACCCACGATCTCTCGGCCGACCCGACGACGCCCACGGTTACGGTCCTTCAAAGGGTGAGGGTAGGATACGAGGACTCTACTCTAAACTGAACACAATCTAATCGCTAAAAGATACAAATTTACTCTATCATTTGAACAAGATACAAATTCCTCCTAGATCCCTCACTAGCTATTGTCTCTGTCAGAGTAATCATAAACAAAGTACTTAAGTGCTACAAGCGTCGCAGTCTCGCGTTCAGGCGGCAAGCGTCGTCTGGGAGTCCGGAGAGGCGTCCAAATGGCCGTCGACGTAGCGTCGGACTGGACGAGGGCGACGTTCGTGCAGTAGCGGCGTTGCCGTCCCGTCGAAGTGGACCCAGCGATAGGCACGGCCGTCGACGTAGAATCGAACTTGGGCGTCGGGCTTGGCGTCCAAGTGGTCACGGTCCGGTAAAGGCGTCGACGAAGCGTCCAGATCAACCTTCGGTACGAGGCGTATGGCGCACCTCTGACGTCTTCCTCGCTCGGCGCTCCCGGCCCTTCTGTCCGTTCCTCCAACGTCTTCGCAGGGCGCCCTCCCTACGATGCCCCTCCAGGATGCCTCCAGGCGCGACTCGAGGCTTCATTGTCCAATCGGGCTTCGCATGCCCATATAAGGCTCGAAATCAATTTTGCTGTCGCAGCATCTCGAAGATCTCGGGCGACGCGCTACTACCTATCTTACTTAAATCTAGTTACATACCGCTAAAATTAACATTACACAACTGAGAATAGGATCATTTGGGAAGGACTGTAGGACGGACCACGAATCGCTAGCGTCAGCAGCTTCTCCTCCGAGTTCGTCATCGCGCAAAGATTACTAGTTGCAGAACTGTGGCGCAATACGCAAACCGAAGCTAGAATCCTGGCGCCCCAGCATCCGTTATCCCAAGATTAGCGAATGCCCGCGCGTGGCCAGGAGCATGGGTGACATTATATGCACCTCACAAACCGAAATAAAGATTGGTTCAGGTTCGGGTTCAGGTTTTTTTATTTTGCTTATTCCAGTTCAGGTTCGGGTTTTTTAAATATCGTATTTCAGGTCCGGGTTCGGGCTCAACACAAAAGTAAAGTTTTTCGGGTTACGGGTTCGGGTTCGATTCCAAAAAATCGATTCCCAACGTCATCAACTTATCGGATTAACTTCCGAAAAAGACATTTCCTATAAAAACATCATCGCTCTCCTTTCGGATTAGCTTTCCGAAAAATCCAAAAAATAATACCGGTTCAGGTTTGGGTTTTTTCAAAACTAGAATTCAGGTTCAGGATTTCAAATTTTCCAGATTGCGGTTCGGATTCGGTTCAACACAGAGTTACGGTTTTTTCAGGTTATGGGTTCGGGTTTGAGTTCGATGCCCTGCCTATTGTATTATTAATTTTCAGGTACGATGGTGCAAACTCCACGTCAATAAAAACTCTCGGCATAATTTTTTAAATTGCTTAAAAACCTAATGATACTGGCAGTCTGATGATGTGGGTGTCATGATATCCATTCTCCTCAGCCACGTGGATTGCCATGACTGCACCCCGACGCAGCTGACTTTCTTCCACGTCCCCGCGCTGACGCCCGATCCGGTTGCCGCCGTCGTTTCCGCGCAGAGGGTTTGGCGTGCGCGGGACCAGCTGGAGTTGCTGCGTTCACTGTGCATGTATCGCCGGGTGAGTGGCCTAGCTAAGTAACGACACACTGCACAATGAGCAGGAAAATGGAGTTTGGCTGTACCTACTTAGAATTATGTTAATTTTATGTTAGTTGGGACAGTCCTGTAAAATGTAATCTTTCATTGGTTGTTATGTAGACTAGTAACAAGTGCCATTGAGTTTCATTCCCACTGGAGCAATATAGTTGAAATGTAATTGGTAAAACTAAAGCCAACTGTGAAAGCACATTTATGTGCACCTAAGTTTAATTGAGACTCATGAGATTAAGCAAAACTGTCCGACTTTCACTATGACCCGAATGCAGAGTCGACACTGAGTGCACACTCACACTTAGGACGTGTCTGAATTGATTCGGTCTCGGTCTCGCGATTTGGTCTTGGTCTTGCCTACTTGGTCTCGGTGACTTCATTTGTTTCATATTCGTACAGATAACTTCTGCTATCTGACATAATTACGGTTCCGACCGCCATTTGATAACAGACAAGTCACCAAGACCAAGTCTGCGAGACTGCGTGTCGAAGTCTTGCATACTCGCTCTGCTATGCGGTCTTGGTCTCAGTGATTTTGCAATTCGGACAGTACTCGTGACGTCATTTTATTTGTCAAGAACGAGTACGCGAGACTGAATGAAACAGCAAATTCAGACACGGCCTGAGTCCGCACTCAGTGTGCACTTTGGGGACAATTTATCATTGCAAATGCCAACGAATTGTGCACTAAGTGCGGCCCTGCCTTCTTCACTTAATTATATCGCTCTTGTGGGCCAGTGGTTTGGAGGCTGTAAAAGGCATAGGTGATTCTAATCAAAGGTTCTAATGTAATTGGAAATATTTGTCCTAAATGTAACAATGTAATGTGGCAATTTTTGGATGAGTCTGCAATTGAATTGATAATCCCCATTAGACGGAAGGCTCATCTCCGCTGGCGCACCTCACGCTGCCTCCGTTGCCAGCGCGTTGGGACGATCTGTCTGCGGCGCAGCTCCGCGTGTGGCGCTGGCTCACGATGGTGCACGCTGCGCAGGAGACGCGGCTGGCCAAGAAGGACGAGCGGCCAATCACGGCTTTCCCGTACAACAAGCACGGCCCTCTGGTGAGCTTACAATCGCTGGGCGGCGAATCTGCTTGGTTTCTAATCACTCAGTTACAATTAAATTGTTGCTTGTAATTATCAGCAACATTCTCCAATAGCTATGACTTCCGGGAAGAAGGTCGTAAGCGTCATATTTTCGGAATGGGGTTATGGTGGATTTGGATACTAGATACAATTTCGCACGAGTGGGCAAAACGTCATAACTGAGAAAAAATTCAATGTGGGTAATACACTTTCAATCTTTGTCATATAGCTCCTGAGTCTAAAACACAGCCGGTAAAAGGTCGCAAGCGACTTATTTACTGGTTAAAATTTGATGGTTGCGGCACAATAGTCGTAAGCATCACCATTTTCTGTTTTGCATAGAATTTCCTAGGAGGCCAAACGTCGTAACAGCTGGATGTCAAAAAGTCGTAATTGCAAAAGATAGCCCAAATAAGGAGTGGTGGTAAAAACAGCTCATCATGGGGTAAAAAGTCGTTAGTGACAAATGTCAATTAGAACGCATATTCATAATTCATCAGTAAAACAGCCCAATGGATAAAATGTTAGGAAAAAATTAACATTTTTGTTTGGTTAAATATTACATCCGTAAGAACAAAACCAATTATCAGAAAGTGTTTTAACGTCTCCTGAACAATTTGACTTTGGCGCTTACAACCTTCTTCCTGGAAGCCATCGATATTGTCTCAACATGGTAGTATAAATAAATTATAATAATTTATAATACAGGACAACAATTGTTGAACTGTTTTCAACTATGACAGTAGGTACATTAGTTAAAATTGGTTGTTCGGAGGTTTTGTGAGCCATGGTGCGATGATGGAAGTGGTTTTTTGGTTGATGCTCTTTTGCAATCAAATGGCAGTCCTAACAAGGAACAAACAGAAGCTCATGCCTGAAGATGGCCGAGTAAACTCTGCAGAAATGTCGAATCAACAAGACATTTTTAGGACTGCTATTCGATCACAAAAGAGCATCAGCCAAAAAACCACTTCCATCATTGTAGAAAATAGAATTGTTCTCAATTCTTTTCAGTACAAGGAAGTGCTGCGGATCGAGCACCTACTTACTTTGGACAACTGCTGTCGGCGCATAGCGGCACTAATCAGGAACGCCGATGTGCTATCATCGGAAGAAAAACTCAGCCTCTCTATTATGCGGCGTTTTCTCATATTAGCATTGGAACCATCGGTTAAGACAGAAACCACGGACGCAGCAAAAGCTGCCGAAGAATCTAGCGAAGTGACGAGTACTGAAATTGCAGCATGTTCGAGCTTGCAAAGCGAAGACGGACTTAAATCGGAGTCGGACCAAAGTGAAGAAAGTGGCCGAACAAAAAAGAGTGGCAAAAAGTCTAAATCTGTGCTTGGTAAGAAGACGAAATCCCCGAATGAGGAGCTGGAGACAGCGCCCGAGGGACTGGAGGAGGGTGATGAGGTGTTGCAGATTGAAGAGGAGCGTGAGCCGCGGACGACTAGTCTCAGTCCGGGCCCCGTGCTGAACCGCGTGCTGGAGACGCTGGCATTGGACGTCGCGATAGAGCTACCCACGGGCGAAACCTGTGCTCTGTGCAACGCTGATATCCTTTGCTATGCGCTTGTCTGGTGGCGATTAACATCTACTGAATCTCCAAGGCTGTATTTAATCAAAACTATGATAAAAAATATAGTTAATAATATGTTCCTCAAGTCTCAAGTCATATTTCATTGTTACTCAAGTCATGTTTCAGCTTTTTTAGATAATGTAAACAATTTCTTTACATTGACTGACTGATGAGACACAAATTAATACATTTAATTAATAATCCATCTTGGAGACTCTTTTTCCCTGTTTAAGCAATAACCAGACTTTGTCGATCTGTCCCTGGTATACGCCTTTCCTCCACACTATGTCCAGGACTTCCTTAACGCTGTACACATGCCAGCGTGGTTTCCGCTAGCTCTTCTCTGTGTGCCGTCGGACACACACTGCCTCGCTGCTCCCTCTCGTTGCGGCAGTTGCTGCAAGTGCCGTACTTGCTGTGTGCCCGCTGCGACCTCATGGCCCTGCCAGACGTCGAAGCTGCCCCCCTTTGCATCTTCTGCGATGCTCCTCTTGAGCTTCTGAACATTTAGCAAACCTATATGTTGTGATTTCTTGTACCATAGAGTGTTCATTTGTCTGGAATGGATCAAGTGATCTTTTAGTTTTATTGAAACGGTCTAAAATAGCAACAATTACTGAGCCATCGAAAATTTGGGATTCAGTTCTTTATTTCTTAATATTCAGTATTCCATCTGTATAGATATTTTTTTGGAAATTTGGTGAAAACGCATTGGTTTTGTGTTGTCAATTCCAGTTACCAGTACCTAAATGCTGAGTGCACTCTAAAACCAAAATTTTTAATATTTAGAATAACAAATATTGTGCATCTTCATACACAGTATGCTCTTTATGCACTGTTCATACCAAATGAAATCAATAAAACACTAATAGTCCCTTGAGGCCCTTGCTCTGAATCTGCAGATTTGCTTGAAATCTCTTTTTTAAGACCTCAAGTTCACCAAGTCTTACAATTCAGTTGTTTGAGATATTGTGAAAGGGTAGGGAGATTTTGCAGACCAACGCAAAGAGGGAAGCCGTAGCTGTATGGCGTATCGCATATCACTGTCCATCACTGATGGGGCACAATCAACACACAAACTTATATTATCAAAGAGAAGCAATAAATACTACTACACCTTAATTATTTACCATATCATCCAAGCAATAATTCATTCAAACCTTGCCAATGATAACTATATATACATTTCTGCTTACGAAGAATAGGAATCTGAATAATAAAATAAGATTATTTTATTTATAAGATTTTGCATTTCATTCATTTTGGTAGGAGATGTTTGTAGTCATTCCTTCTTGAGAAAGATTTTAAAATGTTCACCCCCAGAGTGGGAGAAGGATCTTTTTATAGCGATCTTGGAACTGACCAAGATCGTTTTTTATACAATGATCTAGAGGTGTCGGCGGTACCTACCCAGAAATTGGACCCGGGGAACCGGGCGACATCTCGCCGACATCTCTACAATGACTTTCACAATCTTTTTTAAAGATCGTTTTAAAAGATCTAAATTGTTTCCCATGCCTACTCAGGTGTATTTCAGAAGCACTTTTATTCAATTCAATTCAGCCAACAACATTAAACTTCCAATTTGACCGTTTATTTGGAAAAAGGCTAACCATAAGCAATTAATCTTCTTTTCGTGGTCCATTGTCGGAAAACAATGGTCCATTTTTCAAATTTTATTCTGAAAACGATCTTCTAAATGGATTTGATCGTTTTACAAAATGATCTTGAATTTGAATGTATACAAATAAAATCGTGAACTTCGATCTTTTCAAAAGATCTTTTTTTGATGAAGATCTTGATCTTTTTAAAAGATCTATTTCAAAACCATCTTCCCCAACTATGTTCACCCCCAAATTTTGGATATAATTTCAGGCAAATTCCCTGGGGGATTTAACTTGCTATCGAGCATAGGTACTGTATATTATTACCATTGATTAACGATAGGTAATCAATGGTATCGTTAATCAATATTACATTTGATTTGATCCAAACCTAAACATTTATTTTGGTCATTAGTTTCTCAGTTTGAGCAAAGGAATGCCTGAAATTTCCTAATGCACCCAGCCCTAGTCTCTAATGATTACAACAATTAATGTTGCTTGCGAAAAAATAACATTTGAGCAGGATCTCGCACCATGGGCTTCTCCCTATCCCGCGTAAAGTGGCGTGCAAGTGGCGTGCGCATAGCTTCCACCTCAAACTGCGTGTACATAGCCAAAGTTCCACCTGTTGGATTTTAGCGGGAAAAGCCCATCTAGCTTCATCGCATAGTGGTTGGTGTGTGATTTCATTCTGAACGGTCTCTGTCCCTTCATGAGATTTGAAAGGTACATGTTTCGTAATTGAAATAAACTCTTGTAATAAAGTAGAGTTGGTACGATGCATATAAAAGTACGAACTATGGATGGATTGAGGGACACTTCGATTAACCTCTCACGGCTCACTACAGTAGCCGACGTGAAACAACTAATTAAAGAAAGAATGACCATCGATCCATTGCTTCAGCGGCTTTATTACAAGGGAAAGCGGGTAAGCTAACAAGCGATTCATGTAGCTGCAAATTTTTTTATGATCAACTCCTAAGTGTAGAATTGACGTTATCTACCTACCTACCTACCTACCTACCTACCTATTTATGTTACAAAAACAATACAACAGTATGCTAAATGATTATAAAATATTAGTCTGAGAAGTATGTATTACTCCTTGTCGTGGCATGACAAAAATGTTAAAGCATTTGGTTATTGCATGGTTATTATGCTTGATATTTGCAGCTAGAAGACAGCTATAAGCTTTTCGACTACAGCGTGAAGATAAACGAAGTGATCCAACTCTGCGTGCTCAGCGGCATTCCAACAGAGACAGCCTCTCCTGTCGCCGCACCCACAGCCTCTGCTGAAACTGAACAACCGGTTGCTGCCGATATTGACAAGTTCCAGAACTATGAAAAGTGTGAATGCAACGACTTTTACGAAGTATGAACAAACACTTGGTTTTAGCATTGAATTTATAGGGCTATAAATTCCCTACAAATTCAATGGTTTTAGCATCTTCAGAGTAACGAAAAACCACTCTATGGTTTTAGCCTTCCTGTCAAAGTGGGCTGATATATTTTAAGGGAGTTTCCATCAGACTTTTTGTTCTGTTAGGTTGGCGAACCAGTGGAAGTTCGTGAGGAAGGAGCAGAGCAAGGGGCGTGGATTGAGGCCAAACTAGTGAAGATCTTGAAGGCTCGCGACAACAACGACTTTGTCTACTTCATCTCTTATGACGACGATGACAGGTTGACAACAATTTCTGCTACCTTCAGTCAAGCATGTTTTTCTTTTTTCTGTTTTATTAGTAACATACAAAAAGAAAAGTTAGTTATGGCCTTATGGTCTGTGTTCTTTGTGGAAAATGAAAATATTAATACCAGAGTTGTGAGACTGTCAACGGATCTACCTATGTTTTCAGCGCAACCAGCGAGGTGTGCGAGGTCTCGGAGGGAAACTTTCGGCCACGGTCGTGGCGGCCAATCGTGTGGGATGATGTTAAAATCGGTATGACAGCCCTCGTAAACTACAATGTCGAGGACGCCCGACACCGCGGATACTGGTACAAAATCAAACAATTTTGGTACATTTATTGCATGCTGTCAAAGTGTGATCGGGTCGGGTTCATAGAAATATGCGATTCATTCTAGACAAATATTCACTATTTGTAGACACTATTTTTCTACTCATTCTATCCCAAACTGTGCCGCTAGGTACGACATGCTGGTGACTGGGACCCAGAGCAAGCGATCTCGACGAACCATGTCGGGCACGTTATACCTGGGCGTGGATGCGGTGCCGTTGCAAGACGTCACTGCAGACTTTGCGTTCGGCGCGTTTGCGTTGGAGCCGCGCGGGCCGTTGAAGAAGAGGGAGCGGCCTTCCGCCACGATTCCACCTCGTGAGTCCACTGAAGGCTAGATTGGCACAGTTAATGTGCAGCCAGTGACATGTATGCCAAGTTACGGGGCATAGTACCAGCAAATTGATAGATGAGTAGAGTTATATGGCACATTCAATTAACATCCAGGGACAAGTCATGTTTAAAAATCCTCTTGCCAAGCATTGATTGATTGATTGATTGATTTGAGGTGTTAACACAGTGTTTTGACAACTTGACCTGTGGCGCTGGTTAAATGGGGTGGGGGTCTGTGAATGAAAAGGTCGTGATTGACCTAACCTAGACCTGAAGAGAGAAGAGAAAACTCGGTTTCGGCAAGCAGCCCATTCCTGGCGAAAAGCAGTTGTTACTTCTGGTGTTAAGTCCCTTCTTTGGGACAGAACAACTCGAAGGACATGATTATTGCTCTAATCCATGCTATCTAGAGGCTAATTAGAAAGGAAAGTGAAGCCATTGTTCTTACTTCAATCCCTCCAATCTCTCCCAAATGATTGTATGTTGGTCATTGCACACCCAACCAATACCAGACCAACTAGCCCAAATATAGCTATCATACATTTTTCTTGTGTAGCTGTTAATCTACGATAAACTCTCTGGGTAAAATATAATCTATGGTTGTAGCTTTCATTGTATAAAAGAGCCACTGGAGTAAGCAGGAGTAAAATTCTTACCATATTGCCATTGCTTGCCGCATGGCATTTGCTGACAAGTGTTTGCAGCACTGCAATGGCGGGGGTGGTTGAATGGTGTCGTGGTTACAGGACGATGCGCCCCGCAATGCCGCGCGTGCGACGACGACGCTAGCCGCGACTGCAAACATTGCGGCTGCAACGTTTGCCACGGGAAGCATGCGCCCGAGACTCAAGTAAGGCACAAAGCATCGCAACCGCCCACGTTTAATGAAACTCTATAGGTAGTTAAGTGATGAGCGTAGCGAACAAAGGGAGCGAAGCGAAATCTTCAATTTCACTACTGCTAAAAAAAACATTTGTGTGTGTTTGCTTTTTTGTATGTGTGTTTGCGCGCGCTCTACAGGCAATTCAGGCAGTCAATTTTCAGGGTGTCTACTTTTGTTCTCAACTTAGACCCCCTGCATTTTTCGAGAAAATCCTCCATACCCTCCCCTTCAAAGCAGAAAAAAGAGCAATATTCGAAATTGGGAATATTTGGAATGTACGGAAATTTATCTTAACGTGCGTATTTTTTCAAAATTTTCCCAATTTCGAATATTGCTCTTCGAAACCATCAAAACCACATCAAAACATCACACCAGCTTTGTTGACTTCAAGTTTGTCCGAAATTTTGTCAATTTCGTGCATGCAAGTTATTGAAAGTAAAACCACGACAGTAATATATCTCCAAGGGTTCCACCCCGTTAGGTGATGTGTGACGAGTGCGACTCGCCCTTCCACGTGGGCTGCCTGACGCCGGCGCTGACGGAAGTACCGGCGGGCGATTGGTACTGCTCGCGGTGCAAAAACGACGCAGACATCGTTGTGGCCGGTGCCGAACTCAAACACAGCAAACGTCGCGCAAAAATGCCCTCTGCGCAGCCGGGGTGGGTGGAACATTGCGGGCTTAAACCTCGTGGACATAATTAAGTTTTCTATCAAATTATTTGGATGAAAATACTCTCCTACACCACCTAGTAATTTCATTTTGAATGATAACAGACAGTAATTGTAGAAGATCTGGCATTCTTGGAAAACTATTATGAATCAACAGAAGGAAAAGATTTATTTTTATTTTACTATGCAATTCTCTATTCCAGTCATATTTAACAATGTAGCAGTTTGCTTGGGCTTACTATCTTACCAACTCAGTTTGCCATTCCAAACATCAAAAACATCAAAGATAAATGCCAAAAGTTACATTTACATGGCCCAAATTGAACAAAAAATACTTTTTTGTTGGGTGCTTGTACCAGGAGTATTTTGCCAGAGCAAATAGCATGTGCAAGCACTACATAGACTGTCATTAGACGACCGAGATTCCGCTGTGCCTTAGTAACGTTGCATGGCCTGTTTGGTAGGTGCACTCGCGACTGGGGCAAGGGCATGGCCACGATGGGTCGTACCAACGTTTGCACCATCGTTCCGCCGCACCACTTCGGCCCCATCCCTGGCGTGGAGGTCGGCGAGTGCTGGAAGTTCCGTCTGGGGGTGAGTAGCCTCGCCTCGTCGACAAGTTTCACAAGTCTGAGGTTCAGCTCGGTTCCGAAGTTTCGACTTGCTTCATTGGCGTCTGTACAAGAGATAAACTGGAGGTTTTCGATGGTTGCACTTTCTTGGGTTATTTTTCAGGCTACTAAGTAGGTGTAGAGGTGGTGGAAAATATTACCGGTGGGATCTTCTTGGATTGTGCTATTGATATTTCTATTATCGGGTTTGTTGGTGCTGAATCCTAAAGAGCAGAAGTTCTAAGCCACCACCTATAAGTTTCCCTTTACTGAGTGACACTTCATTTATCATGAATAAACTGTTGTCGCCTGCCTATTGCAGAATGCACTTTGAATACTCTCTGGGCAACCAAATGCGTTTTCATTCGTATGCTTTTTTAGTGGTCGTCTTCAATTCTTCATTGTTTTAGCACACTGTTTTCCTTCATATCAGCATTGCGATCCTGAATCCATATTATATTTAATTCCAATCTGACCAGATTTCGTGGTTTATAGTTCTTTGCCTAGTTGGAGCGCCAAAAGGATGTCAAATAATTGATTTAGGGAAGAGGTAATGCAATTTTGAATTTACCCTCATTTCAGCTGCAGCAATATTGACGTGTTTTAGATTTTAGAATATTGCCTTTAATACAGTGGTAGCATTGGTCACGTCCAAGCCAAACTAGATGAGCAATGTTGTTTCAATGCAGTGGTGTATTTGGTTGTGGAAATTAAATCTCCAAAGAGGTTTAGAGCGTAGCGCCACGTCTTTGCGGCAAAAGCCTGACGCTAGCATCTGCGCCAGGTTTCCGAGGCGGGGGTGCACCGGCCCCCCGTGGGTGGCATCCACGGACGCGAGAGCGACGGCGCTTACAGCATCGCGCTGAGCGGCGGCTACGAGGATGACGAGGACCGCGGGGACGAGTTTGTCTACACTGGCTCCGGCGGACGCGACCTCTCCGGGAACAAGCGCGTGGCGGGACAGAGCCAGGATCAGACACTTACGCGACTCAACATGTCAGTACAGAAGGAGTTGCACGGCCACTGCAGTTATCAGTCGGCATAGTGCTCAGGAATTGTTAGTTTTATAGGCCTGATGGTGCAAGTTACCTAGTTAAAAAAGCTATTGATGCCAGTAGGTATGATGCCTGCATTGTTTCTGTGATGTAGGATATTTATTTGGTAACAAAGCAAACAATCCAATTAATATTAATGTTTATTTGAATGTTTATTTTTTATTTTATAATCAATTGCAGAAGTCTCCAGGATTATTATTTTATTCAGAACTTAAATTCCTAGAGACGTACAGTTTCAGCCTGCTGCCCAAATTAAAAGGCCAGCAATGACCCGAACAAAGCTGTCGTTTACCGAGGCAGCACACAACAGATTGGCGTGTTTTGAAGCTGGTTGTCTGGTTGCGACAGGGCTCTGGCACGCAACTGCGCGGCTCCGGTTGACGCCGTGCGCGGGGCGGAGGCTTCGGACTGGAAACGCGGGAAGCCCATCCGCGTCGTGCGTAACTACCACGCCGCGAAGCACTCGACGTTCGCTCCCACCGACGGGAACCGCTATGACGGCATCTACAAGGTCGTCAAGTGAGTGTCGCTTTTGTTTTACTTTTTATTCCAGTCTTATTTCACCTTTGGGACGTTTGCCCTTAGATATATAATGTCTGAAAATATCTAAGGGTGATTCACATTTGTTTTTTGATATTTGGATTCCCAATTCATGTAACGGTCATAAATGTAATTTTATTTGTATTAATACCTATAAACCTACATATAAATAAACCTATGCGTACGTATGGCAGGCTGCGAGGCTTTGACCATTTAAATATCAATGCCATTTGACTGACCACCAAGATACTATCGAAGCGATTGTTTGTGTAACCATATATTATGCACCTGCCGTGCCCATTCCTTAGAGCCAAGCCAACCGGGTTGTAATTGGTCTGATTGTGCCTCTTGGCAGGTACTTCCCCGAAGTGGGCCAAGCTGGCTTCAAGGTGTGGCGTTTCCTGATGCGCCGTGACGACCCTTCACCGGCGCCGTGGACCGCCAAGGGCCGACGCCGCATCGCCGAACTTGGCCTTGAGATGAAGGTAGGCACTGCGGAAATACCTTTCCAAAAGTGCATTCCATCTTTACATTGCCCATTTACTTGATTGGCTGAAGTATTCTGTGGATGTACTACTTTGTTGACGGAATGAATTTGCCTGTTGATATCTGACATAGCTGGGCTCTACAACACAAACTGGGCACTACCGTTCCAATCGAATTTTGCCAACAACTCGTGCGTTTGTTTCCAGATTGTAGAGAATATCTCCTATTTGTCAGTTCATTAGTCATTAGTCATTACTCAGTAGTCATTTCTCATTACTTATTACTTATTAGTCATTACCCATAAATAGGTACTCTTTAATTGCCAAGTTCTCATGCATATTATGTATTTGACTAAGCGTCTAAATTACAATTTTTTTAAAACACAGTTTAACGTTAATAATCAGGAAATTACATTCTACTGGCCATTATTGCCATAGCAAATAACCTATTACCTAACTTGCCTACACTTTAACTCTGATGGAATGAATTATATTACTCATAAATCATAAATCATAATGTAACAGTATGGAATATTTACAGGTATCTTTTAGCTATAGATAGGTATTGAAATTTGACCTGTATTTTGGTGGCTATTATCGCAAAAAGTAATGGTTCCCATTTAAAGCTTTTTGACAGAGGCATACTTGTGTCGAATTGCTAAGAGATTGACCACATGCCAAAGGTGAGGGGTGGGTTTCTGTTTCGTGAGCTGGAGATGCATTCAAGTGGAACGGCACATGTCTTAGTTTCGTGGTGTAACATAACACAGGGGACAGCGGCGTCTATCTGGGTGGCGGAGATTCAAAGGTCCTGTTGCATTTTTTATATTAGCTTGTCTTTGTTTTGGGGGGGTAGATCTTTTGTAAGCATGGTAAGACCGGCAATCACGGTAATCACGAGGTAGAAAACCAATACACGCTATTTGTAATTTTAAGCTTGCAAGCACATTAGTAATGACTAATGACTAATGAGTAATGACTAATGACTAATGATGGTAGGAGATTGTAGGGAACAGGTGTAGGATTTACTGTGTATGATTTAATTTACGATTAATTACATAACATATTATATTGATATATTTGTGTTTTTGTGTTTCTATAATTTAATTTGGACTCAACATTATTTCATTCCAGTTCATTTTCAGTCAAAAGAAACTGGAGGAGTTACAACTTACAATTTAGTAGCACCTATGAGTCATGAGTATCGTGTACATGTAGTATTTGATTTGAATGCAAGCCACTACTGAGCCCATCAAATTGTATTGCAGCTAACCTGTGGCCTGGCTATTTAAGGTTCCAACTGTGTTATTTATGCTGAACATCTAGGAAACATCTCCGATTGTTTACAGTACCCAGACGGCTACCTGGACGCACAAGCAAGCAAGCTGGCTGAGCAAGCGCCCGTCAAGGGCAAACGCAAGTCTTCCGCGGCTGCGGCCGCCGAGCCCCAGGTCTCGGCACCTAGCCCCAAGAAGGCCAAGCTGCCAGGCTACAAACTTGGCGCTGAGATTGAAGGCCTCATCAAGAAGGACTGCAACGTCAAGCTCTGGGCCGAATGCAAGGTACACATACATGCACTTGCTCTGGATGCTATGTTGCACTTGTCTCTAAAGGCCGTACCTCATTACATTAGGCTTGCAACCCGCTGATCCTAGGCCTTCTAATCGCACATTTCGTATCGCGGCAAATGAAACAAAACCATTTAGAATGAATTTTAGGGCTTAACTTGTGGGAATGTGGTCTGAATTTGGTTTTGCCAGAAATCACACACGTTTTGGCTAATGCCATACCACCAGGAGTTGAGCTGTAACATGCGGTTATTTCACCCACATGATACGTTTAGAGTCTAGTGTAAATTGTGATGGTACTATTGGGCCATGATTATTTTTGTTAACAATATAAGTTTAGCACTTTTTGTCGGTCGGTTTTTGCCTAGTCTACAATTATCCCTGCAAGCAATATGTATCGAGTGCATGTTTCTTTTCCAGGAGTCACTGGCGCTGGGCAAGGCCAAGTTCCTGTCTGCCGTGATGTCTGCGTTTACGTGCATCTGCTGTCAGGAAGTGTTGCTGCAGCCTGTCACAGCCCCCTGCATGCACAACGTGTGCAAGGTGAGCCGCCACACCTTTGTCGTCCGGTCATTGTCAAATGTTAGCGTCCTGAAGTTAAAAGTCCCGTGTTACCTGAAGTTAAAAATGTTGTGCCAAATTTGTCACTTTGATTTCAAATGATATCCCCACATTTATGATGAATGATGAGCTACCTACTTGGAGTCTAGATTTCCACCTACTAAAGTGGATGATGACTGCTGCTAGACATGTGCCAAAATGTTCAAAACCCATAACCCCAAATCCACTCTTTGGTATGCTTTTTCAATAATCTGTTGACACATTAGTACCTACACCATGAAACACAAACAAGAAATGGAAAGTAGGTATCTGCATAAAAAACCTAAGTAACTTTGGGCCTCGCATTTCTGATCCCCGTTTCGATAGGCTTGCTTGCAGCGTTCTCTGGCGGCAGGAGTGGCATCGTGCCCTAACTGCCGGCATGAGCTCGACAAGGACTTCGAGCTCACAGTCAACGAGGCCCTCTCGGCCGTCCTGGATCAGCTATTTCCTGGGTACCGGGCTGGGAGATAGCCGGGAAGTAGCTTGTCATGAAGGAAGATAGCCATCTGGTTACAAAGACAGTCTCTCTCTGAATATCATTGCACAAGAAATTTTTTGCTGTCTTGTGGCAGGCAGAATTTTGCAAGGATTAATGGACAGTATCTGGCCCACTGTTTTTGTATATTTGGAAGCTGATATATTTTTTAAATCTAATGGAGAGCTTCCTGCTTAACTGGTGCCATAATTTTATTGCACTTCTAAAATTCTAGTTTTAATTTTAATCAACTTTTAATCAAATTTTAAAATAATTTAAGCGTTAGTGTGTAGTGTTTATAGGAAATGAAAATGTATATATTATTTTAATCCATTTGTTTGTATAGTTATTAACCAACTATCCTGGGGCTTTCCTTCACCAATAACAATCAATTTAACAATCAATCAATTGAATGATTTGACAATATAGGCAAATACCTTAATAATTAATATATAGGATCTGGATAGCCAAGCTACACGTTCATTAATATTAACTAGGGCGAACGCAATTTGTGTTGCGTTGAAGATGAACATAGCGGTTTGTACTTTGTATATAGCGCATGAAAAGATTGCGGCAAAAAGCCCATGAAAATCATGGAGCAGCAAGCCGGACCAGTGCTTTCTCAAAAATTCTGATCACTTGAAAATGTAAACAATTCTGACCTTTCTTAGTTTCTGTCTGAGCTGTCGGGTAGCAGAAGTATGCTCATTTTGAGATCATTGAGCAATGTTCTAATATCTGTCAAATCTTGAAGTCAACTTCAAGACCAAAAATCTGGTGTGATGTTTCGATTTGGTTTCGATGGTTACTAAAGGCAACAATCGAAATTGGCAAAATTTGATAACAATACGCACTTTTAAATAAGTATCCGTACTTTACCAAACATCCCCAATTGTCGAATATTGCTATTTTTTCTGCTTTGAAGGGAAGAGGTACGGAGGATTTTCTTGAAAAACGCAGGGGGTCTAAGTTGAGAACAAAAGTAGACATCCTGAAAATTTCATCCCAATCGATGCAGGCGTTTGGCCTGTAGAGCGCATGCAAAAACACATACAAACAAAAAAAAACACACACAAGTGCTTTTTTTTAGCAGCAGTGAAATTGATGATTTCACTTCGCTCGCTACGCTCATCAATTATTATTTGAAAGCACTTGCTTTCACACACCTTTGCCCATAAGTAACATACGAGAAGGATTTGGGCAATTAAATTTCAAAGATAAATTCACTTGGCGTGCCTTGAGCCTTTCCGTAACAGTGTACTGTAGTATGCAATTTTGTTGACTACCACCTACCAACAGTCTTTGACTTTGACGATGGTTGTGGGCGGTTTATTATCCAAACGATTGGATTCACATGCCACGCAGCGTGGCCAGGGATCGGTTTAGAGGTTTACGCGGGAACTTCCTACACTGACAATAATTATTGATGTAAAAATCTGGAATGAAAACCATATGCCGAGAAAGAATCAATTGATGTCGGATGGTAGTTTTTAATACAAGTTATGACATACTTTTTCCATACGAGCTACGTAAAAATGCCGTAAAAAAGGCAATCAACTCCCATCCATATTATGTCCAATTGCTCGTTGATCAATTCTTTTGTATTATTGACTGTACCTAAATGTAAACGTTTTTTGATTTTAGTGCTGTTATTCACCTCTCTTTGGCATTTATAGCTATCTGTTCACCAAAAACTCCACCTATCACCGCCATGGACTATATTGCGAAGGGTTCGAGGGTGTATTTAGGTGCATGGTTAGCACAGGCTCGAGTCGTAAGTTGTGTTTTCAGGTCCGCGAAAGAAAGGAAACTTCGTTTATTTTCATCTTTAACTCTTTGTCCAGTTGCAGTGAGTATGTGCCAAAACTTAATTTACTTGCTTTTCTATTATGTATTTACTTTTTAAGATTTTGAGTGTTCAATAATTTTTTGAGTCGGCTGTTTCAGACCAGTCCTGCCATGCAGACTACCTCGTCAGCGGCTTTTTGGCGGTGGTAGTATTGATGCTGGACGCCCCACAGCCTGGTGAGATGACTTTCCCCCTTCCCAAACACATCGCATCCCTCTGTGTATAATATCAGGATGGAATTATTTCATTTCAGAATTATAATATATATAAATTCAGGATGAGTGTGCATTAGTTTTTGAGACCATATGGTGATAGGCATATCAACAGTGTAGGTAATCGTTTGCCACCTTTAAACATTCTGTAAGTTCATTGGTTCTCAGGAAATGACGATCTGAAAATGCATTGTTGGGAAAGCGATTTTCCGAACGCTGAGTGTTCATTAGTTTTTGAGACCATTGAGACCCCCCCCCCACGCATTGGCTTGACCCCCCCCAGTGGGGGGATCAAGCCAATGTACTCCCCCCGGGGTCACGTCACTGGATCGTTCCCGTGATCGAAATTTAACTTATATTTAGTATTTATTATGGTGTGGTATTATAGTTTTATAATGAGAAACTTGAAACTAGGATTCCCTATTCTGATAACCACGGTAGAAAATCCTGCATTTGGTTGAGAATCAGCATAATACCTTGAATGCAATGTAAATCGGCCATAGCTCGGTGGCTATAGACATTGAGTCCTGCCATCACACTAGTTGTTATTGTTTGCGGAATACTTATTGAGATCGAATAGTGTCGGAAAAATATCTGGTACTGGTTCAAACTAAAGCCAATGGCTAAAGGCGCCCAAACTCGAGATCAACAACTCATTATCCTAGAATTTTTCCGGCAGCTGGTAGACCTTCCTGCTCATATTCTGTTGTGTTTGGAGTTTATACTCCAATTTCACGTTAAGAACGGAAGTGAATTTTCATATTTCCCGAGGACAAACTGCCGATTGAAATTAGTAAAGAGTCCCAAAACAGCCCATAGAGCCTTTTGTCCGGCTCAAGACATGGCTTGTGAGTTTTGAAACTCTTGGCTCGTGTCTAGCAGCAGTGGGTCCTCGAGGAAGATGCAAATCCACTCTCCTTCTCGACATGAAATGGAGTTTAGGTAACTTTTTTTTGCTTTCAAATAAGTATAGGAAACCAAGCACCGAGAAGTAGGTCCCTGAGCAGCCAGCGGGCATAGCTAAGCATGCATTTCTCACAAAATATTGTGCTCTATAAACCCTAGAAACCGTAAAATTTTCGCCTGCGGCGCAAAAGGTATGGTAAATTTGGTGGTAAACTGAATGACACCTAAATCAGTTTTGAAGTTATTTAAAAACCTTTGCAGAATTGCTCACTTATTCGCATTTGGCTATGCCTAATTTGCAATAACGGGCCTAATTTTGGACAGCAAAACGGGTGTTTTCAAGCCAGTCTACCAGGTTGCGTAAAGCCTTTAGAAATTAATGCGTCAATGCCATTCATTGTAAGATAAACGTTATTTAATTAACAGAAATGAAATAAGCTACCTTCTTGAACAATATATCAACCATGAAATATGCAGTTCTGACCAATTCATTCTCAAGGCCCAATTTTACCGCAAACGCGTAGATTTGCTCCAATGAAAACCTTGAACTCAAAACATTTTGGGGCTGCGCCCCAAACCCCCAGTTTTTTTTGCTACGAGCCCCTTTGACCCCCCCACTGAAAAAATAGTTCCTACGCCCCTGACGCAGACACACAAATAAAAAACATAAGGCACATTTATAGATGTTTTTTTGGGGTGGTGAAATTAAAGACTTCGCTACGCTCATATGACAATAATCTCTTAAAATAAGTATGGTGATCTGACAGCTTAGAGGGAAAACAAAGAAAATTCACAATCATATAGGTATATTTAGGTGTAATCAGCAGTATCAAGATTTGGTTGGCTTGGTATTTCATGGTGTGCCACATTTTGTTTTTAAAACGCGTCGCTTTGGTTTCAAATAAAATTTCTGAAAGGAGTAATTGTTCAGGTTTATCACTCTCTTAAAATATCATGGTGAATAAATGTCTCGCTTGACTTGCTCATCGTTATAAACACGATAGTTTGTTTACACATTCATATGATATCCCTTTTACGGCTTCTCATTGTCAGTGTCAGGTACCCATTAAAAGTATACCTGCCATGCATCTCACGGACAAGCCATTAGAAGCAGATACTGCGTGACTTATGTGCTCACTTTGCACATCCTGGTATACCAAACATCTTTGGTCGCTGGGACAGCAGACATTGGTGCAGGCAATTAAAATCTTTGCTACAAGTTCACTGTCACATTACTGCCAGTCGATGGGGTAATTAACGACAGCGAGGACAAAACTAAGTACTGATTGTCCATTATCTGAGGGCATGTGCCGGCTATTAGGCGTGTGGGGATGGAATTGCGATTCAATTTGCCATCGAATGATATGCCTACTGCGACAAAAGGGCGATTTAGAGGACGACTTGACAGTGTTGTTACATCCGACGGTGGTGGATAGACACTTCCAGACAGTCGATTGCAAGAAGTAGATCCAGCTGTGTTTGAGAGTGGATCTTTTCATGTCAAAGCATTGCCCTCTTCGAAAAGAAGGGAGGCATTTGCGTGCATGCAATTCTGAGGCTGTTCTTGAGTCGTTCATCGTCTTTTTATAAATAATGACTCGGAAATGTCCTCAAATCTGAGCAAGATACTGGCGGAATTGCACATCACGTGTTGTGATGCAGCGATCTGAAATCGAAATACATTCGCTCGAGTTGAAACTTGAAACTCACAATTGAAAACATGAACAATTGTAAGTAAAACAGAATTGCCGTTATGATATTTATAATCTCTGTCCATACGGTTTCAAGTGATCACGGCTTTTGCAGATTGGATCAATAAAAGTTATCGTCGTTGGCTTTCCAATTTCCTACGTAAAAACTGCACGATCACAGCGAAGGGTAATGCAGAAACAGATAAAGCAGCACCAACCCTGCTCCAGGGCCCAGCTAGATGCTGATGCTTAAGATGCTGGCACTGCCCGCGCTAGCCACCTGCGCGGCTGCGTTGCTCCTGGCCTGGTGGCTACGCACGCTGCTGCGCACGCTGCGTCTACTGCGCATGGCTCGCAGTTTCCCGGGGCCCCCAGCTTGGCCTCTCATCGGCAACCTGCTCGACCTGCATGGTGATGGTCATCACACCTTCAACTTCATGGTACCTATCTTTAATATACGCCCGGTGCAATTTCTAAGCTGGAATATGTCGAGCATGGAGTCAAGGCGATCCTATAACTGTGCAGGGTTTCTTCACCATTAGCCAATATGTAGAAAGGTTGATAAGTTCGTTCGCGGACGAGTGTTAAACTCTTCCTCCCTGCACATGTATTGTCATGACAGGCGCCAATTGAATACCATGTTTCATAAAATCGTTGAGGTACAATGAACAAAACGTGTTACCTTACTTGTATACGCGGTTTACTTTAATGATGATAAACCTCTGAGCATTGGCGTGGGATGCGGGGTACTCCAATGAGGTTGACGGGTGGACCTCCAGGTGGGCCTGGTGCGCAAGTACGGGCCCGCTGCGCGCATCTGGGTGGGCCCCAAGCTGATGGTGGTGATCTCGGACCCGCGCGACATCCAGCGGGTGCTGGGTGACCCTCTCATCGTCAACCACGACCGATCCATGACCGACGCCGTCACGCCGTTCATTGCCAACGGGCTGCTCACTGTGCGCGACCGTCACTGGAAGGTATGTGTGGACATTCCCAGAGAATCTCTCGTTGTGGAGGATCTCGGAGCTTGGATTTTTGCAGTCACCAACGTTTAGACGATGAGATCATCTTCTGTGTCCCTGACAGTTGTTGTCAATTTAGCGCGGCCGAGCGCATGCTGCTGGCAAAATGTGCGATTATTCCTACGCAATTTTTTTTTTAAATAAATTCAAACGGGATGTTTAATTAATTGGTATTCTGTACACTATACGTTCTTTTAAAGGCAATTCTGGGAACTCCTTTAACCGATGAAACATTAAAATAATAGAAGGGAAGCGAAGCTGGAAAATGGGATCTCCGGAGGAGAAATATCAGGCCAGAGTGTATACAATCGAAAATCAATCTCGAGAGAGATTGATCAGCTCAGCTCGTCAGTTCGCACCACACTCCTGAGATGAGCGACCATGCCGACAGACGCACCGCAAGCTGGTGGCGGCTAGCTTCTCCATGCGCCAGCTGCAGCGCTACATACCGGCGTTCGCCGCCAACGCCGACGTCCTGTGCCGACGCCTGGCGTCGCTGCCGGACGCCACGACGCCCGACTTTCGGCAGCTCGCCGCACTCTGTACGATGGACGCCATCTGCGAGACGGCCATCGGTGAGTGAGATGACTCGCTGCGGCTGCCGGACAGACTCTGCCAGACGAAGATAGTATGTTATACTATCTTCGTCTGGCAGAGTCTGTCAAGGGCAAGGAACGCACCTGAGTTTTCGTTTTAAAACACCTGACAAGTTTCAGAGCATGAAAACAATGAACTGAAATGTATTATAATAAATAAATAAACAGAGCGGCAACATGAACAGGAAGCCACGGGCTAAAATAAGTATAAGTACGTAGATTTGTTTTTATATCTCAGAACTTGGGTCAGAATAAGCAAGTACCATTTCCGCTGGAAACACTTCCATAAATGAATGCGTCGTGACCGGGTTTAGGTATAAATGTTTACAAAATGCATTTGAAGATTGAAGTGGTAAATTTGTGAACAAGAGACTGGGAAATTTTATACAACAGCAATACGTAAAATTACCCTTGAAGGGTACGTCCATTATGTCGATTTTACTAGATTTTACCACAGAAAATAAGAAGCGTCGTACCGACCTCGCCAAGGGCCCTCTACAGACTTTTTATTGAGGCCTCACATCCAGAATGGACGTGTGTGTCCCAGGGGTGTCCATGGGCATGCAGGATGGACACAACCTCGGGTTCTACGAGGGCGTCGTCGAGGGCATGTCTCTGGTGCACAACCGCGTGGTACACCCCTGGCTGCTGATCGACTGGCTCTACCCGTGGACGTCCGACGGCAAGGAGGCTGCGCGCAGGAAAAAGGTACTCCGGGCCACTACTACCAAGTTGCAGTTAAAATGGCTTTTATGCACGCATCGGCCACGGCTACAAAATACTGTGGGTTCTGTTAAGCTTTGAAGTTTGAACTAGTTTTTGGGCATGGAAAAATCATTGCTCTAACTAATTGACAAGTTTATTATAAACATATCATTTCACAGATATTATATACCTACAGGTGAGCGAAAGCGTATAGCCATGAGTCACCTCAGTGCGGTGGCTTCATGCGTGCTGAGAAGTGAGATTGGCACAAAATGAAACAAAATCAATTAAAATGCTAAAACAATTGGCACAACAGACGTATATACAGACAACAACTTTTCTATTCGACTGACCCACGCTCCTTCCGTGACATGTGTGCTGTGCTGGTCGGTGGCAATGCTCTTGCCCCATACTGATCAGGGGAAGATGCTTCGCCTGATCAGCTCCCTTAGCATGGTATACGGCAGCGTCCTCAGGCCCTCCTCCCTCTCCCCCACGGGTCTGCCATCGTCGTTGACTCTGAGCTGTCCTTGACCTTTGCAGCAACTGGCCGAGTTCACGGACCGCGTGGTGTCGCAGCCCCCTGCCCAGCCCCCTGCGCGCGCAGACGACGATGACGTAGGCAGCAAGCCGCTGCGCACGCTGCTGGACGTGCTGCGCGACGCGGTGACAGCCGGCGGCTGCGCAGACGACCTCTCCGTCGATGATCTGCGCGACGAGCTCACCACGACGGCGGCGGCGGGCTTCGAAACAAGTGAGCTGACTCGACTGCTCCAAAGTGACGACGTAGGCAAGGCAAGGTTGCTGACCAAAGGAACCTCCAGAGAGAAACTCCGTCCAAAAGGTCAAAGCTCCTCGGAAAAATGAGCTTATCCAACCAAAATTAACATATATTTTACACAATATTTCGGGAAAATGGCTGCTCTGTAATATGAACTATAAAAAGTAGGAAGGAATCCTAATTGAAAGTTCGGGGTTGTTTTGCATTGTCTTCGCTCCGGCGTCCTAGATCATTTGAAGTAGTCCTTGGCACCTTTGTTCCCATCACTTGCCATCTCCCACTATAGCTGTGATTGTGACCGATGCGTTGCAGCCGCCATCACAATCTGCAACCTGTTACTGCTGCTGGGCCTGCACCCGCACGTGCAAGACGAGATCTCGAGGGAACTGGACGACATCTTCGCTGGGGACCTGAGGGCGCCCACGTGGGACGACATCCGTCGCATGGAATGCCTCGACAGGGTGCTCAAGGAGACGTTGAGGTAGGTGGCAGAAGTTGGATAGGCCTAATATAAGGGTGGAGAGTGAACCCGGTGCCGGCCAGATTATACAATGAAGCTTCAAGAGATAGTCACAATCACCATCTCTTGTGTTATCGCTCTGCCTGGTAACTTGGAATATCTGATATCTAGTCAATTGAATGAAAGGCTAATAATGACGCTGTCGCTGACCTTGTCTATATGGGAGCAAAACGCATGGGCCGGTAACGGCACATTTATAGTTCTTCCTGTCCATCATTCATTACCAAGGACCACGGCCGCACTTGCCTGAAAGCATCAATGACAGATCACATCACAGCCCAATTTTCGTCTGAAACCACACCGCTATAGCCAGAGTTCGTCCAACGCCTGATCGTTCGACGTCCTCATTCCAGACTGCTGCCCGTGGTGCCGACGCTGTCCCGCGAGATCGCCGCCGACCTCCCGCTCCCCTCGGGCCGCGTCCTGCCGGCGGGCAGCACGTGTCTGGTGTTCAGCTACATGGTGCATCGGGACGCGCGGCACTTCACTGACCCCGACGCCTTCCTGCCTGAACGCTGGATGGCGTCGGCGTCGGCGTCGGCGTCGGCGTCGTCGCACCGGTACGCGTACGTGCCTTTCGGCGGCGGGCATCGCAACTGTGTAGGCAACAAGTTTGCCGCGCTGCAGGTGAAGGCCATCGTCAGCGCCGTGCTGAGGAGGTTCACGGTCTCGCACCGGCTCGTCGAAGGCGACCTTGGTGCGCAGGCGCTCGGGATCTCGATGTGCATGACGAAGCCGTATGAGATCACGTTCATCGAGAGGCAACAAGCGACGCAGCGGATCTTGGATGCGACGGATTGAGACTCGAAGAAAGGCGTGCAAATGGCGTGCACATTACAAGCCATGGAGCACGATAAGTTCGAACGCTACGAGCGTATGCAGTGATTTGATTCATACTCCATGCACCTCCTAGCAAGACTAGGTCGTCAACATGGTAAATGTAGCGGTAACTCTTTACGCTTATTGCATTGTTTCGTATCAAATGATATTTTGTGGCCTGCTGATAAAACTTTCAAACTTTAGATCAGGCTCAGACCTCCGCAAGATGCAATACACTTTATTATTATGTACATTATGTACATAATAATAAAATGACTAGCCAATTAAGAGCATTCGTAATTTAAATAAGATTATAAAAGAGAATGCAATACATTCTTAAATAATCGAAGCTTTTACTCCATATGTGCTTTTAAGTGTGCGATTTCTGATTTTTAATACATAAATGGCTACAAGTATCTGTGGTACATTTTTGGTGTAAAGCCGAGCCTTCCTATCTATTTTCCACTGTCTCCAAGGTGATCGTATTTTTATCAAGCCGGATGTTATCTAACGAGCTTTGTTGCTGTGTAGAATACGCTATTTTTATACATCTTATGAACTTGATAGTAATTACTCATTTGAATCGATTTTTAAACAAGCAAACACTAACACAAGTCTAAACGTTTTTTTTGATGATGTTTATTCAGGTTTTTTTATGTACTATCTCCCTTTCCACCCAGCCCTCGACGAGAACAATAAACAATTCGTGGGACAGTTCCCCTCTCCGGAAGAGTGTAGGACAATTCGCCAGCGGATGATTCGCCAGGCTACCCTTTATGGTTAGAGGGGGTGGGCAATCGCAGGGGTCGACTCGGCCTCCTGAGGCGCCAACGCGGTAATGACATGCCACCTTGCAGAGGGGATAAGAACGCTACATTGGTACCGGCTTCCCGCGTTGGCGCCTCAGGAAGCCGAGTCGTCCGCAGCGATTGCCCACCCCCTCTGCCCATAAAGGGTAGCCTGGCGAATCGTCCGTCACCCCTCCCGAAGTTGCCCGATGCATCTCCATATCAGACACAACGTGCACGATCTTTGATCAATGACCACGATTACGTGTACATGATATCTCGACAACAACAAGACGTCGAAGCATATGATTATTCGAACTGATGAGCGCTGAGTATATAGGCGAGGACAGCCGCACCTGAAATCCGGCCTTATCGGCGCTCATCGCACGAAGTCAAGGTATAAAGTGATGTCAACGCCTCCCGCCATGAAAATCACTTACACGCTGACACCCGGACGGAGACAGCCGCTGAACAAGGTGGGTCACGTTTACACATTATACAATCGATTCTGTAAATGCCCTATATCTCTAATAAGTCAAATAAGGTTGTTGAAAATGGTCGGCTAACTATTGCTTCTGTCCCGAATACAGAAGAACTTGAAAAATTAAGTCAAGCCTCTCTAGAGAAACAGTTCTCGGCTTGAAAGCTGTGGCAATTCGAATTCCATTATAGAGATTGTTTAAATACATGTGGTAATGGACAGTGGTATGGTTTAATAAAGACTGTCAACGCCTCCGTGGAAGTAGGTACTACCTGCATATCATGATAATTGACCTTGATTTTTGACGCTGAATAACCTTGCAGATGCACGCTCCTGTCTTCCTGCTGACGCTGCTGGCCTTGCTGGTGCTGGCCTCTGGCGGTGTGCCGCGCAACGTTGTGCCCTGGCTCGGAGGCTACGAGTTCATCGCCGGCCCACTCACCTGGACCGCTGCAGACGCGGTGAGAGACTGCTGTTGTCAGAGACAGGGGTTCTTTGAAGCCAATCATGATCTGAAAGCCAGGTCCTAGAGCCAGTGCATCGATGGGCTTTTCTATCATATTGTATACAGCGTCAGTTAAACGTGTCGGGGAGCTGTTATAGCCAAAAAATATCATCCAAGAGTTTTCATTATCTTACCTATTTGCGATGTCTTGCGCGTAGGATGTATAAAAATGCCTTTCAACTGGTCAATGCCGAACAAGATAAAACAATACAAAGAACTAAACAGTCCAAAACCGCCAAAACCGCCAAACCGCCAAACTAAACCGCCAAATAAACAGCATTTCTTAGATTTGTCTACTCCTGAACATTGAGTCTCGTGTCTCGTGTATGTATTGAGTCTCGTGGATTCCAATTTTCAAAAAGTAACGAAATTTCTCCCCGATTGCTGATAGGGAAGGGTATGCAAAGAAACATTATTTAAATTTCAACGAACATATTATTATGCTCGTATGTGTCAGCCAGTCGGCAGTCATACTCATCGCCCAGTTTGGGCCCGCTCTCGCTTGCCAAGCACCGGTCCGCCAGCGCCAAGCCAGCGCTCCAGCCAACGCATTTGTTGCAGGCGTGCGCTGCGCTGGGCGGACAGCTGGCCTTGCCACAGACCGCCGCCGAGGGCGCCATCCTCCAGCAGCTGCTGGCCGAGCAGGGCGCCGCGCAGGCACACATCGGATTCCACGACCTGTTCGTCGAGAACGAGTACTTCACGGTGCTCGGTGAGTAACAGAACTAAAGAAACAGCGCATGTGCTCGTCGAGGGTTAAGTTTAGAGTAGGGAGCGGGGAGGTAACAAAATGCCAGTATTTGAGCCGCTTCCTGTGCCTCTGAGCCACACTGTTTTGACGCTGTCACTTGAAGGAGGTCGAGATTGAGGTGCCGGTGCCGGGTGACTCTAACTCATGCTGTCGAGAAGTGGACACAATTATTTTTGTTGTCCCGATTCCGAGTCCTGAACGCCTCCGTTGTGACTGCAGGTCAGTCGCTGGCGCAGGTGGGCTTCCAGCAGGGGGTGCCGAGCGTGAACGACGACGCCGACTGCGGAAGCCTCGACGCCGACGGTCTCCGATCGGTGGCGTGCGACGACGAACTACCGGCCATCTGCCAGCGACAGGCCGGGTAAGCGTTATAAAGGACGAAGATCGGACGAAGGCCGCCTGGAGCGGGATGGGGGCAAATTTCATCCTGGATTTGACTTCGGCCATGGATTTTCCCCTTCGGTCGCCGTCTTTTTGCGATCCCTTTCCAGTTTCCAACCATATTATCTTACGTCACGTCATATAGAATCTGTCCATATGCGTAGTACCTAAATGGGCAAACCTCGCTCTTATCTGGGATTTTAATAGACATTTTGTTCCATGTTGGTAATATCGAGTTGTTAATTTTAATCAAGTTTTCAATAGGTGAACTATGGACGTGTTTACTATCACTGGTATAGCATTTACAAAAGACTATTTCCACGTTAAATCCTTTTAATCTGCCTCGACGACGTTGATCGAGACAAGGAAAAAATATCCTTCCGGCCAGCACAGAACTTGTGCCATGGAACCTTGAATTCAACCGTCAACGGGAACCCTTCCTCAGCATCCCATTGGAGCACCGCTTGATAGTCCCTGGCTCTAGACGTCACACGTTGCTTGCAGCGCCGACTACGACCTGGTGGACGGATTCGGCTACTACAAGCTCTCGTCGGGGCCTGCGCTGTGGACGGAGGCAGTGCAAGCGTGCCGGGAGGAGGGCGCCGATTTGCTGGTGCTGCACTCTGACGAGGAGTACACAGCACTGATCGTGAATTACCTCAACATGACCACGGGCTACTGGGTGCACTATGGCGCACACCACGCATTCGCCGACCAGCGGTTCGTCACTCTCTCCGGTGAGTTTCCACCGGTCCCAAAGTATTCTTGCAGAATCGAGCAAATTCACCGAGTCTCGTCTCTCCCGTTCCTGTCTATTAACGATGCAATGCAATCAACATCCCGAAAGATTCGTTTTCTCCATGTTGTCTCGAAACCCCGTCAAATGTATATCTTTTTTATGCGCAAATCATTGAATGTTTTCACGCACTCGCCCACCTCTCGAGATACACTTTTGGCTCGAATCTCCATTTCGTTTTATGGAGGAGAGCGATTTTGCCCTCCAAGGACTTATCATTTAACAGTTTACATTTATATTCCTATCGGGTTTGATGGAAGGGGAGTACCTCGATGCTTTGCACGCTCATCTGGCCCCTACTTTATCAGGCGAGCCGCTGGAGCAGACTGGGTTCCTGTCATGGTACAGCAACGAGCCGTCTGGGTCCAACGTGGAGCGACCCTACCTGGCACTGACCATCCCCGAGAAGGGCCGTGACCGCGGGCTCGCCCTCATGGACACCGCTTTCTCGAGACGTTTCATCTGCAAGCGCCCCCTGCACGCCTAGCAGGCTCTCCATCGACTTAGACCACGACCGCTCGCCGAATACAACTGAATACAATGCGTGCTAGAAACTGTACAACTTTTTTTCTTCAAAGTTCAAATACCCTTGTTCAAACCACTCCTACAGCTAGCACTCCTCTACATGACCGTATGAACGACACGATTACGTCAGCGTTTAGCTGTACAAACTTTTCAATCTCTCAATTTGGCAAAGATCATGAGTTGAACATGAACGGTAATCCATCCAATTTATGGGCCAGAGTAGTGTTGTTTAACTTCGATGAGCGGCGTTCGATGCCGATTTCCGAGTTTCCCTCCTGGCCCTCCTCTTCCTGTCCGCTGTCATCTCAAGAGCAAGACGTCGTCGCGATCGGCCAATGGCGTCGATCACGCCATGTGGTTGGCTTGCGAGTCAGACCTGTCCGCCCATGGGACGACGCTGGGGTACCGGCGTGTACTGGATCGTGGTCCATAACAGTCGAGTGAAAGACGTTATCGGGGCCAGCGATGGACGCTCTCAGGACGCCGATCTTGCTGCTGCTACTGATGCTGGCGACGTCGGCGCACGCGCAAATCAGTGCCGGTCTTCACCAGCAAGGTAGGTCGGCGTCGGCGTCGTTCCCTGGTGGAGTCTCTTGATTGTTACTGTAAAAGCACATGGCATGGCACACAAGGCGAATCAACGCACGATGTGTTAGCTATATCTTACTGCTGACTTTCGGAGTGTATAACTGGGAATTTTTACAGCATGCCAATTCCTATCGTTTATATTACAGTTCTTGCCAAACCTTAAAACCTATCCCGCAATGCCCTTTTACTAACTCTACATTCTTTCCATTTCTCCTGCATACAAACAGAGAGCATGTCAGCTGCTTGACAGCGTACCGTTAATAAATAGCATGCAATCCATAGTCTGGATTCACGAAGAATTTTAGTATCTCCAAGTCCAAGGTGATAGCTAACAAAATCGCTGCACACTTAATATTTTGCAAAAAGAAAAATAATTGCGATATCAGTAGTATCTAGAGCCGACATATTTTGAGGTACGATGATACGATGAGGTATACGAGGCACGATGTTTATCCATGTTCTATGAACTTTTCTTGCTCTGGGCCTTTTTTTCTACAGTTTGAGGTAAGTATAAGGTCAAATACATTTCGCGAGGTGTGTAGCGGTCACGACCCACTATCGGATCCGCTGAGCCGTAGGTGGAATTCCGCACCGGAAACCACTTTGATGTCGGCAAAACTGGCCCACACATCATCAGATTGATTCTCGTAAAACGGGTATTGTTTGTTCGCTCTCTCTAAAGGTTGCGTCCGTATCGGTGACATTGTTACTTGTTAGCCGTTTAGGCGGTGATCTAGTGGCCCTCTTCGACGGCTACCGCATGTCCCATGCGAGCCAGTCAGACATAGGCGTTCAGACGTTGAAGAGTTGACGTCGGCGACGCATTCTTCCTCTATGTACATCGGCCATTAAGGCACTTAAAAAGGAAACGCAGAATGACATATTAATGTTGTTTTGCATTTTGTCCACCAATTATCAGGTACAAATCACGGGCCAAATCACAGAATGCCTTTTCTGACGTAAGTTCGAGGATGTTCGAAGAAGTCGTTCCCATGGACCACGGTGATAAGAAAGGGACGTGGGAGTTCGATTAATTCGCGCCAGTGCGGCTCATATCATCTTTTGTGTTCCGAATTCACAAGATGAACTTGACCCCATGAGAGCCGTCCTGACCTGCGTAATGCTGGTGCGGAATGTGAGATGAAGGCGTTTGCGCAGTTACGGTGAATGGGCGTGCCCCTTCGTCAGTGTTTAACCATTGTGTAGATCTGCCCGATTGCTCGTGATTGCCGGTTACATTCGATTGGTGAGCTTCGAATTATTAACTTTGTGTACAAATTGTCTGTTGATTAGACATGACGTGTGGAGCAAGGATTCGCTCACCGAAAGTAGGTACCTACTTAATGTACATATGAATTATTATTGAGTGGAGTGTTACAAAGCAACCGGTGCACTGGCAGGTAAACAAGTTTGGTGCCACATCTCTTAGTGAAACAAGCTGTGCTCACATGGAAGAGTTTTACTTTTTAGACAACACTTGGCAGAAGACAAAATAACAGCTAATAATATGGGTCAGCTACTATATAGGTAACATATAGAGCAAGATTGCACGCTCTAGATGACATCTATCAGGGCACTTGGGATTCTTTTTCCGCCCGCAATCACCTTCCCTTAGGAGATTCACTCAAAACTTACAGCTGTCACTTTGCGATATCAAAATTGGGAATTATTATTACAATTTTTAAATTCTAATAATAATTTGAAATGATTAAAATTTGACAAAGCGGCTAATCGGTGGACTTAACAAAATCATTTTTAGCTTCTGCATTGTGTTATAGAAAGTCAAAATCTTTAGTGGAGTCCTTTCAGTGACGATTATTTCACTACGATGAACGCCTTAGAGCTCGGTTTTTCAGAGGCGTTTACAAACCAAAATCGCCAAAATGTGTTTTAGAGTCAGGCGACGCTAAGACAAATCACACAGATATTGGAGCTGTGATCTATTTTGAACTTGAAGGGACTGTTTTCATTTTTGCGACGAGATGTACCTACTATATAGAGATTAAACTTAACTAAAAATCAAATTCAATAGAATAGGCCTGGCTGGCTAAAATATCATCGTTCGATACCTACATTAACGGTCAGAATTTCCGAGTTCTCTCAAGGCCAGGTGCAATGACCCTCATAGGTATAAAATAATTGTGCGATTCAATACCAGACCAATAATTATGTCGTGCAAATTGACCAAGAGGCCACATTTTCAGTTATACCGAATGTGATACAGTCTCGGACCTGTTGCGGAGTCGACACTGAGTGCACACTCACTCTGAGTCCGCACTCAGTGCGTATACTAGCGACAATTTATAATAGTAAATTAAATGCCAACTTAGTGTGCACTGAGTGCGCACTCAGTGACGACTATGCACTCGGCCCTATATTTTTGGGTTACCTTCATGGACCATGAGGGGTAGCGATCGCACAAATATTAACCGAATGGTTTACTTCCGCATAGCTCATAAAATATCTCGAGATCGTGCCAGTGCGTTTAGGCAGTTCGTTTTTAAAGTGCGTGAATCGAGAAGATATTTATCCAGCGTGTGCTTTAAAACAAACCCATTTAATTAGATCTGCCAGAGGCAAAATGTTTGTGGAGATAATGCGGGGAAGTACTGGTCGAGCACCCAACGAGTGGGGCGGGAAGAAACGAGTATTTCCAGTCGAAAACAGAGTATCGAGTGTCTCTCGAGGCAGGAAGGAGTCATCGCAGCGGCCGAGAGGCGGATGGCCGGCTTCAGGTGTGCCTCGGGCGCAGGCGCAGGCGATGTCGATAGTTAAAATTTTTCGGCAAAACTTCACTTCAAGTAATGCAAGGTGTTGGGACCGTGGAAACTAATGTCGAGTAAAATATGCAAAACATTGCTTCTAGATGTTTGCGAATTCAGTAAACAGTAACCACAATACTACTTTTAATATGCATAGCATTTTTTTGGTGAAATTCTATGCCAATTATGTCTGCTCGGCTCCCGGCTGTCTAGGAACAGTCATGAGAAGAGGGACCTGGGCTTGGGGATTGCAGCTGAGCTCAGGCCGCTAGAATCGCACTCCAGATAATTATTTATTTGACTGCGAGGCATCAAACTTGCAGTCGCGTAATTGAGGTTATAGATCGATAGGTGGTTATATAGTACAAAAAGTGCGTGGATTAAAAAGTATCAGCTATAACTAGCTGAAGCTGCTAGCTAAAACTATTAACTAAAAAAAAAACACCATCTTATAACTTCGATCATTGCTCCGCAATACGTGATAGGCAACTAGCATGCCGTGCCAGCTCTTACAGCATTCACGATGTATGTTGCCACTTTTACGTTATCTTAAATCAGGATAAATGCTAAAAACAACACTCAAGGGGATTATTTAGCTACTTATAAAATTCAATTGTCTTATTTAGAATGGACTAGTATATATTATGTCGTTTTTAAATAGCAATACATAACGGCATAATTATTGTTATAGAGTTGATCTGACGCCTATACTTTTACGCTGCATGGGATACATACAGCGCTGAGCTAGTTGCGTATCCCGGCTAGCAATGGTCGAAGCTTATAGCATTGAATAACGAGGCTCGTTATTCAATGCTTATAGGCTAATAAATTATGTATTGCCGCCATATTTACCACTAATCAAACAACAGTCAATTTGGTTAAAATGGCAGATGCTTTCTAAACTATATGGCTTAAAGTTCGTCTACGTATAATATATTAGTGCATTGATATAGGTATACATGTCTTGAAACTTTTAAACCCCAATTTTTCTGAATACTTCGAGCTGGACCAACCTACAAACATATTTGAACCCCGCTCCTTTCAAGTGTTCATGCAGCCCATAGTCTGCGCGTGCGCTGTTCACAGATTTGCGCACGTTCCTGCAGCCGGACTCAGTGGGTGACGCGACCGATTCTGCGCAGAGCTCTGCGCGTCGCTGCGACCGCGTGTGCGTCGTCGGCGAACAGCCGAAGCTCTGCTACTACCACTTCACAGTCGAGGACTACCACGTGCTGGGCGCGTGAGTTGACTTTGGCCTCTGGGGAGACGCGAGATCCGATATGTTTATAGGAAGCTGCTGGAGGTGGCCACGTATCATTATTAGCTGTGATATTAATCACACAACGAATTGACAACCGCCAATCGATTCAAGATACGATTCATTGCATCTTCCCATGCTTTGGCTAGGAAGTTCGTTTTGAGTGCACTAATGCCCGGTTTTACTAAGTTTTTCAACTCCATAGTTGTGATCCCAGCTAGGAGTTACAATCGAATCCGCTAATGTGATTGACTAAATGCATAATTGTTATACTCATTGTTGGGATCTCAATTAGGAGTTGAGAAACTTGGCAAAACTGGGTCTGAGCTCACTCTCTGAAAACTTATAGCTACATTTCTATTTTTAAATGACCAGTTCCTTTCCTTATTCTCTGTCACCAAAGTATGAGGTACGGATTTACTCAAAGGCAAGGCGATATATACTCTTTTACAATGTATATAATATACGCTACAAATTGTCAGTGCGTTTGCTTTGGCCTATAGTTGGCGACTGGCGAGAGATGTAAACGCTTCCTTCCTGGTGTAATCTTGCCTTCCACGTTGTGTGCGCAGCGCGTGCGGCCGCTGCCCCTTTGTGCAGTCCGACTGCGCACTGCCCCAGTGCGTCACGGCAGACGGATACGAGCGAGGCCTGCTCACCGTCAATCGTCGTCTGCCTGGGCCCTCGATTCAGGTGGCTGCATGCTCCGGTCTAGTATATCGGACCCCTTTGACAGTGTTATGCGGTCCCTCATGAGTACTCTTGTATTTAAGAAAGGACGATCGTTTACCGCTGTGTGTTAGTTAACCTGACATTTACCACTTGAAATTAATTTTTAACCATAGATTCGTAACTAAGTATAATATGAATAGAAGTTGAATTAAAGAATTTTCTTAAAATATTGATTATTTGTAATTAATTATCTAAGATTTCTGGCTTAAAAAAGAGAGAAAGATAGAAAAGAGATAGAAAAGAGATTGGTTGTTGGAAAAGGCCATAAGTTGTTCCTAAGAATGGAGCAGCGAGTGACGAGTTCCATGCTGGAGGCAGGTATGCGTTGGAGATCGCGTCATCGTGGACGTCCTGAACTTGATGCCTGGCCGCACGACCACCGTGCACTTTCACGGGGTCTTCCAGCAGCGCTCCAACGCCATGGACGGGGTGCCCATGGTCACCCAGTGCCCCATACCAGAGGGCGCCACCTTCCGCTATGACTTCCTCGCCGGGAACGCCGGCACACACTTCTGGCACTCTCATGACGGTCAGTGTCCCACCTCCACCGTTGACGTCCACGGACCCAAAGGGCAGCGTATTAGCAAAATATGAAAGAAAAGACAGCCAAAGCTAAACATTTTTAGAATATTTTATTATTCTGATATCCAATCCTCCTAAGAGTCAAGAACGGGGGGTGCCTACTTTGCATTTAGGTATTGTCTATTTGCCACTGCTAGTCATTTCTAGTCTAGTGTGCTTTGATTTTCCTCTAACGTTTCAAGCACATGCCAGGATAGTTTTTCCAGGATACTGGCTTTGGAGCGTGTGACATTTTGTTCTACCATGACAAGCTGCATGCGTTGACGAGCTGCATAATGGTGACCCATGACCTAATCTGATCGTTACTGCGCAGGCTTGCAGAAGATGGACGGCCTTCTGGGCACGCTGATCGTACGCGCGCCGCCCGCACTGGAGCCGAACTCTTTGTACTACGACGAGGACCTACCCGCGCACGCGCTCATGGTGGTCGACTGGTTCGAGGTCGACGCCGACCAGAAGCTGCCCGGATTGCGTTCGCGCCATCCGGGCCAGGAGCCGGTCTCGTTCCTGGTGAACGGCCGCGGCAGGCTGCCGGCATTCAGCGGGACACACGTTAGTAATCACTTTCTTGGCAAAGTCTTGCCGCATGGAAATTAGCAAGGGTTTAGCAGAATTTAGCAGGTTAATTGGTATCGAGTAGACTTCCTATGTATAGCCTAGTCCCTACCAATGTTACGTATACATGTAAGAAACATGACAGTGATTCTCGATACTGTATTCTCTCGATAGTGCGTTTTCTCGATAGTGCGTTTTTCTCGACAGCATGTTTAAAGTTTTGTTAGCTCGCCACAGAATTTTACTAAGTAAGGAGGAAGGTGGAGAAAGGAAGAGAAGGAAGGAAAGGAAGAAGGAAAGGAAGGAAGGAGAAGGAAGGAGAGGAAGGAAAGGAAAGGAAGAAGAGAGAAGAGAAGGAAGGAGAGAAGAAAAGGAAGAGAAGGAAGAGGAGGAAGGAGGAAGGAGTTAGGAGGAGGAGGCTCATAGAACTGCATCGTTTATTGAAAAGGAAACAAAATACCCTCCTTCAAGCGCTTGAGAAAGGACACGGATTTGCGCGACGCTCTGGTTGGATTTAACAGTCATGCGTCGCGGTAGAAATGTCTCAATTGGTTAGGACAAAAACCAATCCAGTCGGAGTATCACATTACATTTCACCAACAGAAAGCGGATACTCAATATGGGTATATTGCAGGGAGGTCCATGCCAAACCAAGGTACCCGTCTCCAATTAACGGGTTGCAACGCGTTTTTAAAACTTCTCCGATTCCAGCAACCGTTGCGTTAAACATTAACTCTGGACCGATCAGAGACCCTGGATATGCATGACGTCATATTCACGACTATGTCATGGAGTCGCTGATTGGTCCAAAGCCAATGTTCATGACATCGTATTCGTGTCACTGACATTGCTATACAGTAAACCCAGCGTGTGATCCATACCACTCTCCATAGACAAGGCACCCATTTCAGAGTGGGAATGACATCGATCGCGATGACTCGGCAGCGTCGCTCCGCATGCGACGCGACGTGGACGCGTCGACGCCGGCGTCGTCGTACCAGAGCATGCTGCTCAGCGTCGTCTACAATCACCCGGAATCGCCGATCTCGCCGGCGTTCTCCCGGTCGCGGTTTCGACCGCCGCACGCGCTAGGTTTGTCAATCAATGCAGTGGCAGGATGGTTCATGGGATGAGAATGTATGGATTAAAGTATAGAAATACATTGAAGCAAACACAATGGAGAGGATAGAGAAACTAATGGTTTCACATCGGACTCTTATACTGTGTACTAATGTCGTATCGACTTCACTCAATATATAGTTTTAACTCAATTTCGAAGAATTGGATTTTCAACACTAGGGCTGGAATAAAATAAATGAATTTGGCAGGCATTGGCAGGCATTGGCAGGCATTGGCAGGCGTGCACTCCTACTCTGTAACTCTTTTCGTCTGAGATTACAATATGAAATAAGAGTGATGACTCCAAAGTCACCAATGTTTACAAAACGGAACAATTTAATCTCATTCACCAGAAAAAAAGTAACCAGTCACCTGACCACGTCCTCATTGACTGCCCCGACAGCTCGAAAGGTGCCCGACGTGCCGCTCAGCGTCTTCGTGGTCCATCCCGGACGACGCTACCGCTTCCGCGCAGTCGGCGGCACATGCGCGCACTGTCCCGTCGCGCTGTCAATCGAGCGACACCAACTTCGCGTGATCGCCACCGACGGCAGCGCCGTGCGACCGGTCTACGTCGACAGCATAGTGCTGCTGCCTGGTGGGTGGAAGCAGCGTGCGTTAGTCGGGCATCACAAGCAGTTGACTTGTCTTGTCTCCAACTAATTGCTCAGACGGTGTGGTTCATGTGCGTCATTAGCATCACAGCAGTCAGTTGGTCGGGGTTGGGGCCCGATCAGTGCATGTACAGGGTCCTTGCTGAATTAAGTATACACCAGAAACAAGGCGTTCCAAGCGAGAGGAAAAGCATGGTCTTCCCTTCTTGGGGTTTAAAACTCGTGTGAAAATTCCTGCTTACTAGGGCAGCGAGGTTTCAGTGAAACAGGGAAATGCAATCAGTGCGCGTAGAGACGGCGTTAACCACATGTACGAAAATATACTCGCACCTAATATCCCAGTATTGCCAACATATCCTTACACGGATTTCGCCATCCGATTTTTGCACTAACACTAGTGTCTGCGCGTGCCGCCAGGCGAGCGGTACGACTTCGTGGTGGAGGCGCGGGAGCCGCGGACCGCCTACTGGATCCACCTGCGAGGACTGGGACCGTGTACGGCCGCACGCACGTATGGCCTGGCCGTGCTGCAGTACGCGGGGTCGCCGACAAGGGTGCCCTCGACCCCCGACCCTGGGTACGCGGGACCTGAGACATTCGGCTCTGTGGTACGCATTGGGACCAGGGACCAGGGACCAGGGACCAGGGACCAGGGACTAGGGACTAGGAACCAGAGACTTGGCAGCACTGTTTGAAAATAGTTGTTTGGTGGAAACCATGGGATTTCATATCTTTAAAATAGAATTTGACATCTTTATTTTCTATCGAATTCTTGTCCATTGTCCTCACATGAGAGCAGTATCGACATAATTAGTCTTCCTCACACCATGAGGTTAGAATTAAAAAAAAAATGGTATACCTAAACAGACGAACTGGGTTATTACTCATTATGCATAATAGAGATAATACAACACGACACAGACATAAAATACAAAGGCACAATACATGCAGAACATGCACCTTTCCGTCATGGAGATGATAGTTTTTAAATATATCTCATCCTAGCCAGCTTGTTCCAAACTGTTTGGACGTGCTATCTAGACCTCACTGAACTGCTCTGAGTGTGCCAATAACGGCGCCCGTGGCGCGCTCTGTTGTGCAGACGCTTAACCCGGTGAGCGCCAAGTGTGGCCCCTTGGACGGAAACGTGTGCGTCTCTCAGCTCGAGCTCGCCGAGCCGTTCGACCCTCGACTGCTCGCCGAGACGCCCGACCAGAAACTGATGTTCGAGTTCGACTTCTGGGACTACACGGAGCAGGAGCTCTTCCGCACGGGCACATACCACCGCTTCTTGCGTGAGTGCGATGACACACTGGTGGAAACTGGTGGATACATGCAAGGAAAATTTTTGTGCATCCAAAATCAGTTTTTAAATATTGTTGTTACCAAACTAATATATATTTTTTATGCTTATCACAAAATGAGTAACTTAAAACCAGAGATAGTATGACCTTTAGACCACTGTGTTGTCATCAGGGCAGCGTAAAAAGCAGGGTTAGTTAGAGCTAACCGAGTTGCCATTACGTTGCCATTTCTTTGTATCCTACAGAGCGCTCATTCCAGGACATCTATTGCGGACTGATCAACAGGATTCAAAACAAGCTCCCATCTTCGTCGTTGCTGACCACGATGCCGGACCTGTTGCTCAAGCATCTCTGTCAGCAGCACGCGGGTGAAAAGAGTGAGTCGCCTTGATGGTTGGACGTTCTACTTTGTTGTACTCACCGTCCTGCAAATCTGACGGTGGCTTACTATTACAATGAGCGTGATTTGATCATCCTCATGAGGAAGAGATATTTATGCATTCAGCTGAAATGTGTAACCTATTTCTGCATGGCTGATTCAGCATTTCCAATAACACTATCTCTTGAGAGTAGGATATAGGTGAATATAAAAGATGAACAAAAGATGTGTCCACATCGATTTTATTAGTTTTAATTAGATAAAGTGCCTCCCCCCACCATGAGGTTATCATGGATAATATCAGTCACAAACTCAAGAAAACGCACTATCGAGGTTACCAGTGAACAACAGCACAAACCAAGCAAGACGCCATCCCCTCTCACGCAGAATGATGTAACAGACACCTAGCGTCTACGCCCAGGGCCTTAGCCTAGAACCTACGCCTAGAACCTACGCCTAGACCTAGTGCAGCTAAAGATGCTATTACCGAATAATATGTAGTATTTACCCGTTACTGTGGTTGGCATTCAACAATCTGCTTTCAACTGACCATCGTCCCGACTGTCCTCGCCGCGCTCCCACAGAGCCACCGACTCCCCTGCTGGTGGCGGGCTTCATAAACCGCGTGTCGAATACCTTGGGCGCGTCCCCGTTGCTGACGCAGCTGGAGGACATCCCCTCCGAACTGTTCTGTCCGCCTGGCGGGTGTCCCACGGACTTCTGCGAGTGTCTGCACGTGGTACAGGTGCCACTCAACGCCGTCGTCGAGATGGTGCTCGCCGACACTGGTACGTTAGGAGGGTGCGCTCGGTTGACTCTCAACTCACTAAGGGGAGGTTGGCGTGGCGAAGTGGTGCAGATCCGTGGTTGGATGGAAGTGTAGTGTATGGTTTTTCTCTGTTGCAAGTGACTTATGGTCCTAAAAAGGACAGGGGAAGTTGTAGATTAACGTGAAAAAAAAGGGTTTTGTTTTATGGTTAAGTGTAATTTTACGCACTGATAGACGTATTATAACCAGGTAAAACCCAGAGGTTTTCTGGTCTATTTTACGAATGAAGAATGCAAAACAAGATTCGTGCACATGCTTTCAGGTTAATGGGATGAGTTTCAATTTATCCAGCATTTCCTCTTGTATGATACCTACACCTTATTTTGGTCGCGTCCTCCATGCGTGGTGATCACAAAAACGCTCAAGATTGAGGATCGGTGATCGTTAATGTCTCGGCAGATACACCAAGGCAGTGACTCTCAAACTTGTCTTTGAATCTCCATGCAGAGAAAGCAGAGCCACAGTCTCACCGGGTTGTAACCGGATTTTACAGCATACGCAATGAAAGAAAACGATAGGCCACATAGCCGATCTGCTGTTGTCACGCCCACAGCGCTCCTGCCGGGCGACCTGACGCACCCGTTCCACCTGCACGGTCACAAGTTTCACGTGATGCAACTCGGCCAGTTCGCCGCCGGCCGACGCAAGCTGGGTCTGCTGCGCACGGGCGACGCCGAGCGCAGTCGCGCGCAGCGTCGCTGGGTGGTGGGCAACGCGACTCAACACGCGCTGCGCTCGCTGCGCCAGGGACAGGGATGGTACGCGGCAAAGGACACGGTCGCCGTACCGCCGGCGGGATACGCAATCGTGCGCTTCATCGCGAACAACCCAGGTAAATTGAACACGGATTTCTTTCTATGCTCGGGTGATAACACCGACACCATAGTCAACCGTTCTTCCAACTACATCCTTCCAGTTCTGAGCTTGCAGTACTAAGTGCCTACTATTTAGAGAGAACTTGCCTACTTTTTGACTACTATTTTGGTGAATTTTGCCTATAATATATGGCTAATATTTTTGGCAGGATTGGGCAGTGAAATCCCTGGAATCAGAGCTGGCCGAAATATAAATCCAAACGACTCCATTTTTACTGTGTAATCTCATGGACTTTAGTCAGAGTTTTTCAAAAGTTTATAGAGAGCAAAACTAAAAAAATATATAATTCGCTACAAAGGTGTCAGCGTGTGGGTTACGCTGACCTTGAAAAATGAAACATTGGCATTCGTCAATAGTATGATATTTTACTCTCCCCGTGAATATATATTGCATCCTAGTGTTGATTACCGGAAATAATTACTCTAATACTATGGTGACAGCGGTGGGATTTTCCAAAACAACAGAAAACATTGTCAAATGTCTATGGATTTCGTGCATTTTTTGTGAAAATTTTAGTCTCCTGTCCCTCTCTGGGTGAGGTGGGGTGCGGGGGGGGGGGGAGAGTGGTTTTGGGCCGATGTTATTTGAAATGCCCAGGCCGGGTTATTCCCCCATCCAACTCTGGTTGCAATAACTACTGTGTGGGCTGACAGTTGTCGTCGTGCGCAGGTTTCTGGATGGTGCACTGCCACTTCATCTACCACCAGACGGTGGGCATGAACCTGGTGCTGCAGGTGGGCGACCCCCCCGACTTCCCCGCCCGACCGCCAGGCTTCCCTCGATGCGGCAACTACGCGCCGCTCGTCGACGTGTCGGCATACACGTAAACCTCTCGATGTCTGAGTTCGAACACCGCATCCCACTGCCCGACGCCTCGCGGATCTCTATGAAGACATACGAAGCGTGGGCTGGGTTTGGAAATCGTCGTAGACAGTACACACTAGGGGAAATATACTTACCAGTATTTGTTTGTGGCATATAGGGAATGGTGGACGGTCATTTTATATTTGTTGGTGTTTATTTAAGTTTCTTATGTCCTTTGTTCTTATTGTTAATTTATTATTTGTAACATTATTTATTTATTTATTTCGTTATCAACTGTTTGTTCGTTTCGTTCTTTCACCCATGTGAGGAGTGTAATCTGATTTTTCATCCATCCATGGCATCTAGAAACCTGCAGTCGTGAGCCTGTATTTGACTGTACACTTTAATTACAATTTTCGCTTATAATTTGTTTTCGACTGCACCCTTGAATATCTGAAGTGTTTATGTATTTGTAATTGTAACGTTAAGTACCTGCAGCAGTGGCGTAGCGACCGCCCCCTGCAGACCCCGCCGTATGTGGGGCGCCGCTGTCCAGGGGGCGCCGGCGCGCCTGAAATTGGGCCCGGCTATCAAACGTGTCAGCGCCATCCACAGCGGAGACATTGAACTCAAAAGTTTCCTATTACCAGCGGGCAAAGGACAGCCCAGCGAGGATACCGCGTTTACCCCGAGCAAGTGGCGATTCCTGTTATCCACAAAGTGACCTCATCGCGTGTTGCCGTTGTCGATTGGTCGCTAGGGCGTCATCCATGAATTTGAAACGAATCATGGGACAGCTCGTCGCGATAGCTGATTTTGATCTTCGATCACCATCGCACGTCATTAGCCTGTCTTGTGCCGACACTGATAAGTGAGATGGTTCGTGAAAAGTCCTTGTCAAGCATGCCCGTAGTCAACGTCATTGTGACCGTCAGTGTACTGACAACATCGAGGGCATCGTCGCCCTACACCCAACGTTCCATGCCTGGCACGCCCTTTATGGTCCACGCAACCGAAGTTGGACACCGATCTGGACGAGTCACCATGATTCCTGCACCTTGGCGCGATATTGAATTGAGGGGTAAACATTGCACTCATCGCTGAAATCTCTGTCAATCTCTGCCTGCTCGGAACTTGGTTTTGTTGTTCCAATCTGTACATGCGATTACGACACAGATAAGGTGACTTGATTGTTATTTTTACTGTGTCATCTCATTCCGAATAGGATCATGATTCACACTTATCAGTAAAAAAATCCGTACTGCTTATCAGCTTGACTTTGACCCATTTGCGATCCGAGCCGCCCTTGTATAGAGTGCTCCTGATTGAAGGCGGTCAGTTTGCGAAGGATTGCCGAGCTTGAGCGAAGAGATACTAGGTGACAGAAAGATCGAACTAGTTGACAGACTCCACCTGCCACCATGCGCTGCATCGGAATGCTGGCCGTCGGGATGGCCAAGATCTGTGTGCTCCTTGCCAACGTCGTATTCATGGTGAGCAACACAATTTCGATTAGTTACTCTTTGAATGGTTCAAAGACCACACTGCCTAGGCAATCCGACAAGCACAATTAGAATTGGTCCTATCGAATGAATCCTGACTAAGGCCTGTGCTGTAGATCACAGCCAGGCTTTGGACAGAGCATAATCACACCTGTAAATCTAGGGCCGATGTGAAATGAATGTCAGTTACCGCGAACGTTTACCTCTCGACCACAGATTTCTTGATCTAGTTCCTCCCTGCAGGTGTCGGGCATCGTCGTGATCGTGCTGGGCAGCCTGATGCTCAAAGATCTCGACGAGTACGCGCAGATGTTTGACGGCGTCTTCTCTGCGACGCCCATCGCCGTCATCTCCATCGGTGCCATCGCGCTCGCCATCGGCTTCTGCGGCTTCTTCGGCGTCCTCATCGAGAGCCGCTGCATGGTCATCTTGGTCAGTCCAGCCTCACTAGTTTTACCTTATGGACTTCCACCGTAAGAAATCACGCGATCTTTAATGCGGTGCAATGTCCTTCTGTAGTACTCGGCGCTGCTGCTTGTGGTGCTGTTGGCAAAGCTCGCCGTCGGCATCGCTGCGTTGGTCGAATATCAGCAGGTGAACGGCGACCTCCAGGCCAAGCTCTACCTTTACTTCTTTGAGCAGTACCCGGGGGGCGCCGACCTCGACAGCCCTTCGTTTGACAAGATACAGAACTCGGTAAGCTGAAGATGCGTTCAAGGACTCAAATTCACCTCGGCTATCTCACCTTGAACGGCTGCCAGAACTGATGGTTTCCGGCTTCGTTTTCCTCAAGACTGAGAACAGATTTTAAAGGCTAGAAAAGTTGACAGAAAGGGTGGCTACGGGTTCAGCAGCAAAGCGTCGAAGCATCGTTAGTTTGTACACAAAAAGAATGTATCCCTAGCCCTAGTTATATTACTCAATGCATTGAAATACCTATATACCCTGGACCAACTGTTAGTTGTGAAATAACATGTTGCAGTGGGCCATGCCTATTCATATGGAATATGTTGGATAGGACTTCAAGCTTTAAAACAGTTACATACAACACAACTACACGGTTTCGCAAGCCAGCTTACTAGGTCCAGTCCAATAACACTCCAGTAATTAATCGTCAGCACCTAATGCCCTATTCTGCTGTGCGCAGTTCACGTGCTGCGGGGTGATCAGTAGCATCGACTACGTGGCCAACTACGGCACCAAGTTGCCTGCGTCGTGCTGCTTCGGCGGCAACACCTGCGTCCAGGGTGACATTCTCGTCAAGCCACAGGGCTGCGCGGACAAGATGGCCACCTGGGTCGCCAACTGGTTCCAGTTCATCGGCGTCGTGGCGCTCACGGTCATCCTAGTCGAGGTACGCTGGCTTCCTGTTTGGTTCTTGGTATCGGTGGTTTTCACGTCATCTTCGATAGCATCACATTCGGATGTCCACATCAAACCGGCATTCTACAACGTTATATACTTAGTAGAGAAGAACATTGTGTATATGGTAGAGAACCCGACCGGAAATTAGAGAGGTCCTGGGCTCGTCTCACGGTTCGGTTGCACATTTTTCCAGCTACGCTTTCCGTCTAATGTTATAGTAACTGACCAATACCCCATGAGCGGCAAACTTCCTAGCCTGAGACAGAGTTTAGGATTAGAATATCGATATGCCAAACCAGCATATGAGTTCTCTCCTTGCTTGGATTGGTGTGATTTTGTTTATGCAATATTTTTATGCAAAACATAAGCAGCCTTTAAGTTTATTGTACAATTAAATTACGGCTTTTGGTGGATGCTGATGGTCGGCGCTATACCGAAAGTGGGTGCGGCGTGATTGGCTGGCATCGAATTTGGTGTTTGCAATGTCTTCCCGTTCTTTTCCAGATCGTCTTGCTCGTGCTGTCTTCGTGTCTTGCCAAACATTGGAAGAAGAAAGCCCAGCAGACGGTTTGAAAACCGAGTGTGTTTTATGATAATTACAAATTACAACAATTTTTTTTATATTGTCTTCTTTTGTATTATAACATTTCTAGCGTAATGTATATAGGAACGATTGTTTGTTATTTATTTTCATAGTGTTATTGCGTTAACCTAGCTTTACGAATTAAGCTAGTGTATTTATATCGGTAGTAATAATATCTTCGTGCAATTTAAAAATCTGTGTTCCTTTTGTGGTTAGGAAACCAGGCATCAAACTGAATCCATGGTCCTTGTACCATCTTGGTATGTCTGTCTATAGCTATACTAATTGTCTATTTTCTAATAAAGATAATACCAGACATTGAACTGAAGAGCCTTTACCTATACATAGACATTGGAGTACACATTAGGTACGTCATAGATATCCAGACGTGAAGATAAAATATATGTATGAAATGAATCCAGACTGCCCGAATAAATCAAACGATATGCCACGAAATGTTCGAGATAACGCCGAAACTGAGGTCCTCCCTTTGCGCGTCCGAATGTGTCTAGCAGATAGGTGGCCGGTTCGACTCGCCCAGTCCACCGTGAGACCGGCCATCCTGAGTGACGGGTCCACGTACGCCCCTTGACGCGATATCACCGCAGCACACGTGGGTCAGAAATACACGTGTGCCCCCAGTGACCCCATGGTGGTATAAAGACAGCCGGGGACGTCGGAAGAAGTCAGACGCCTCGCGGGACCATTCGAGGTAAGACATCACTTCCTTCTGGAAAACGTAGACCTAAGAACATAATATAGGACAATATAAGAGAAATAAAAAGTCTCCAACGTTTAAGTAATTTTTGAATCCTAAACATAAACTATGTTTTCAAACGTTTCACACTCTCTTTCAAAATGCATAGGTAGTTAGTTAAGCTCATAGCATAGTTTTATCTCCAGCAGCTGGCAAAGAATGAAGTGATGCCTGTTGAATAATATATGCAAGCATGTATACCGACGATCCCTCTTCCAAAATGACGGTACTGTCCTAGATGTTATTTGCTTGTCTACGAAAAGTTCTTGTCATGTTTTGCAGATATCATCTTGTTCACGAACGAGCTTTGACTTGCGACAAGATGACAGGTTTAGTGAACCACTTCGGGGTGTTCTGCGTGCTGCTCGCTGCCTCGTGCCAAGGATTGCCGTTCGAGCCGATCGACGCCGACGAGTACTTCGCCAACATCGACACCAGCCTCTTCCTCGGGGAGCCCGACGAGGAAACGGGTGAGCTTTCAACCACCATACTATTCCGAAAGCATCCTAGCTAGAACATGCTCAATTCGATGATAATCCCCATATGATGTCTGGAACATTGTTGCCCCAAAGGCATTTAGCAATTGGCTTTTTGCCCTTGCACTCTGCTTACTTGACACCTTTGGGGTTGTGTAGTCATTTTTTATTTGAACTTTATTTTTTACTCACCTCTGGTATATAAAACGTAGCTCCCCAGTGGCTTTTTCCTTTTCTCAAAAGTTCGATCAATTTTGTGAATTTACAACATGAAATCAGTCAACTCAAAATACGAGAGGCACTCTGGGAGGCCCCAGGCGTAAAGCCCCCGATGCAAGGCCCCAGGCAGACCCCAGACTCCGAGGCCCCAGGTGCAAGCGAGGCCTCGCAATCCAATTTAACCAACATTATTCAGGATATTCTCATAATATTAAGAGTGCATTTATCGAATTAAAATTAAAATTACCTGTATTACATGAAATAAGAATCAGAAGTAAAGATTTATTGAATTCAGCACATGCATACGACATTACTAGAAATTGCACATCTTGGTATGCTGGTAAGCTTTGTCCATCGTGAACGCTCCCGCCTGTTTGTCCGATGCAGGCGCCCTCCTCGCCGCGAACCCGGGCCACCCGAACCCCGAGTCGCTGGGCAGCTACTATCAAGGCGACATCCTGCTGCCATCGTCTTCGGACGCGGGGCGAAACGTGCTCGTCGGCGCCTCCTACCGCTGGCAGAACGCCATCATCCCATACACCATCAACGGGTCCTTCGGTAAGCAGAGTCACACAGCTAGCTGGGCAGTCGATGGCCAGCTTTGCCGTTGCGGTGTCTCAACGTGTCTTGTTATTTTGAAAGTATATGTTCTGAAACACTATGCAAAACTACTCGATAAGTTCCCAGGAGCAACTAAATTGCAATGGGTTTGGGACTCTTCCTGGTCGTAATTCCTTCATTATGTTATAATGTTGTATAGTCACAGAGCATTGGCGCTGAATAGAGGGGAAGGGGTCAATGAGGGGTGCTGATCCACCCCCCGACACCACTCCCATATGTTAACTTTAGGATAATGCATACTAAATGAAACATTATGTGCTGTATGATTTCAACTTTTTAGGCTTATGACGAATTATTCGTGATTACCCTAGTATGCTATGTCTATAGCTCCTTGGTGCCACATGACATTGTGTTTCTCCAACTTGTTGCCCCGAAATGAATACCAAAGGCTACGACTTGCAGACACGAGTCTTATAAATTAGATAATCTCATACAGAGATGCGCCCTCTCGCTGATGCATGACAGCCCCAACGTGACATTCCTATAATAGTGTGCCAGTCCTAACGTGACAAGCTGACAGCCGTGACATGACAGCCGCAACATGACATTGTGACGCACGTTACAGCAACAGCCGAGCAGAGAGCAAGGGAGTTTATGCGATATTATTGACAATTTTCAAAATATTCTAACAACGGCTCAAAACAATGAACATCTTTTGGGTAAGAGTGTTTATGGTCTATGATGCCAGATGAATGCATTGGACCAAAACATTTGACGAATTTCCCAATCTGGCGGACCTGATATAGTTTATGCGATTTCATCTACATTACTATTTATATATCAATGGTATCAGCATAGAGTAATGAAACCTACTGTAATTAAGGTTTCATTACTCTATATATATATGGTGCAGAGATGGACCAAAGAGGTGAGACACTTCGGTAAATTTTTGCCATCTTGTGCAACGATTTGCATGCTACTCTATGGTATCAGCACATTTATAATGTATGAGGTCCGGAAAATTGGGAAATTCGTCAAATATTTTTGGTCCCATGTATTTCCCTTGCATCATAGACCATAAAAACATTCTTACCCAAAAGATTTACAGTGTTTTGAGTCGTTGGCTGAATATTTTGAGAAATGTCAATGATTTCAGGTCCACCAAATTAGGAAAATTCGTCAAATATTTTTGGTCCAGTGCATTGCCCTGGCATCATAGACCATAAAAACACCTACCCAATAGATTTGCGGTGTTTAGAGCCGTTGGTAGACTATTTTGAAAATACCGCATTTTCAGCGGATTACGAGCTGAGCGTCATCACGTATGCCATGAACGTTTTCAACACGTCGACGTGCGTGCGCTGGGTGCCACGCACCAACGAGACCGACTACGTCACCTTCCAGAACAACGCCACAGGGTGCTGGGGCACCGCCGGCCGCGCGGGGGGTGAGTCCAAACACACTGCCCTGTCCCAAATATCACTAAACCGTCATTACGATCGTTCGGTGGACGACGTCGTAAAGCTATATGGGGGAGAATTAAATTGCTTTCAACGTTCGGCTAGAAACTACTCGAATTTTAGGCGAATGTGGACGTTGAACACAAGTTATCTCCATATTAGCTTAACGACATTTACCGAACGTTTGTAATTATACGTTCGCAGAACGTTTTTGTGCGATAAACTTGGGGTCCGAGGGCGGTTCGGCTATCAGACAGCAGAGGAAAGGGTGGTGAGCCATCGGAGCTATAGGGCTTTAGAAGATGGAGCCATGACAATCTTTCCCCTGTCTGTAGCCATGTTAGCCAGGCGCAGATTGCAGTTTGGCGGGGTCCTGGAGCGGTTCAATCAATCCTTGTCGAATCTATATCTTTGTGTGCGCTCCAAATAAGTTGGCAGGCAATCCTGGGCCCTTTTACCTATTATATTTGTATTTATTTATTAGCAGCAGTTTGTATAGACAGATTACAGGTGGACACATTACATAAATATGTGCAAATTATTGACTAACGACGCAAACTATCTCTATAATCGCCGACATTTTTTGGTAGGACCCTAAGATTAAGGTAATTCCATTTCTTGGTTATCCGGTACACAAGCCAACGTCTCGGCAGACAGGACCAGCTCTCATTTTGTACGCATGGTCGTGTCTGGCGAAACGCACCGGAACAACCAACCGCGGAGCTATGTCCAGCCTTGCCTCTAGTCTCGTGTAGGCCCTGTACAGGTTCCACAGCCTCCCTACTCTGAGGCGGGAGCAGCTCCCAGCCAAGCTCCTTGATCATTTTCGAATGGCTCTTTCGAATCGGTTGTAGCACCATGCCAGTTCTAGAACTTATACGTCTTCTGTGAAGTTCTTTGTGCTCGAAGTTCTTTGTGCTCGAGTAGAGTACGTCTCAGGTTCTTTGGCAGCGACAAACCGGTTTTCTACAATGTTATAGTTATGCCAGCCCCGAGGCGCTGGCAAAAATCGTGAGACGTACTAAAGATTCATTAATATCTTAGCAGTAGACCGCGCACTAAAGTTGCGTTGCAATTACTCGTAATCTTTACGGCCTCTCCTTCGCATGTCCCATATCCCATGCACGTCGAAGCGGGGAGACTGTGTGTCCGAATGGCTCAGCGGTAGAGCACCCGACCGGCAATCGTGGGTCCCGGTTTCGTATATATTCCGGTTCGGGAGCACATTTTTCCAGCGTTGTATTCCTTCCTTCCTCATGGATACCAACGTATACGTGTGCCTATTGCCATTGACCTACCCCCCAATAGCCAATTTGCGCGTTTTCCAAAAAAAACGGTGGGTCTTGGCTATTTCCACTTAGTGTCAATGCATGTTGGTAAAAGTGGTATTTTGCAGGTCAGCAGTTTTTGAACCTTCAGACACCTGATTGTATGTATGGAAATGGCACCACAATCCACGAGATGATCCACGCCATCGGGTTCATGCACGAGCACTGCCGTACCGACCGGGACGCGTATGTCGCCATCAACACTACCAACATTCAGACCGGTAAGCGGTAAGTGCCGCCAGCACAGAGAAGAGACATCCATCCTTGAATGCTGAAAGCAGACTAGACGGGAATAATTTTAATCTCTCGCTTTTCTTAATAAGACAAAATTTAGTTATGCGGGGATTGAAATAATACTCTAATATGAATTACAATTAATCGCTGAAGCGATCAAAAACCTTTACAGTCATTACCTTGCTACGATTTTTATCATTGGTCATTGAAGCAGTACCGTCGGTTTCAAGATCACGTAAGGTTCTTGATGGAAAGGGGGCCGTGAAATCAAAGTAATTTAGAAGCAATCTGCGCGGTTAGTTAAAATTAGGTTATGTTCCCACTAAAGGCCATATTCCACCAGGGTTGCAACCTGCTGATCCCAGGCCTTCTTACCGCACATTTACTATCAGCACCAATGGAACAAAACCATTTAGAGGGCCATGGATATCGGCAGGTTGCAATCCTGGTGAAATATGGCCTTAACCTATATAAAGTCAATCTTTAATAAGCAACCATTTTTTTTATAGCATCAAGTTTTGATAGGGTTTTATAAAAAAAATCAACCAAGACGTGTTTTTGAAGTCATCAATATTTTTCTTTGGTTTAAAAGAAAAGAATCTTAAAAGAGCTGTTTTATTTCATCTAGTACTTACAGACAAAATTTATTATCGCTGCAAATGACTGGCGAGCGAAGCGAGCGGAGCGAAAATATTTATTTCAGTACCCAAAACTATATTCACTTTTTTGTGTTTGTCCGCGCTCCGCAGGACAAACGCCTGCTTCGATATTGGTGAAATTTTCAGAAATTTTCAGAACACTTCCACTACCTATTTCCTACAAAATTCAATCAGAATTTTTTAAAATTAAGATTTTTTAAGCCCATAAGTAATTTACACATGGCTGAACGACATACACACATGAATGGCTTTCTTTGGGGTGAAAATCAGTTTTTGCTCCCTTTGTTTCGCTCGCCCCCCCCCCCCCCCTTTATCCGCCCCTGGCATTTACCGTAGGGACGATTCGGACTTTAAACTTAAAATCTTTTTGAACAATTGAGTACGTATTAAACATCCCCGACTTCACTATAATGAAGTCTAGAATGTTGAAACCCATCCATTCATGGAAGTTCTTCGCCTACAACAGACAAGGCCTACAACTTTGACAAGATGTCTGCGATGGTGGCCCTCGGCGTGACCTACGACTACGGCAGCGTCATGCACTACGATCAGTTTGCGTTCAGCGCCAACGGGCAGCCCACCATCACAGCCTTGGTATGTTGGTACAGTCGGTACAGACATATATCAGTTAGAACCTGTCACAACAATTATACAGTCACAATGATATATTATTACATCTCCTATACGGCTCCTACTATCTCCTACAAGTAATAGCCGCGGTGTGTATGTTTCATCACGATTTTCCTTCTTTATGAGTTTCTACGTGTTTTGAGATGTATCTTCAAATTCTGTGACCGTGCTAATTTTGACGTTCTGATGGTGGGGTTTTCGGGGCAGTCTGCCAAAAAATGGCCCAGTTTTTGGAAATATTTTCTCGAAATTTTTATTTTCCCCGATTGGCGTTTTTAGATTTGTAGATCTTTCCTTCTCACCTGGGAGATTTGTAGATTTGACCCTCGGGTCGCCTTCGGGGGCTCATTTTTCCTCCCTGGTTTGACTGTTAACGTGCATAGACTACAGTTGACGTGAATGCATCAAATGCGCCGCAGCACGTGCACAAGGCGTTTCGGTGGATGTTCGGTAAGCCCGGTGACTTAGTCGTGTACCCCCGAGCTGCTGGTTCGAGTACGCGCGGATGACAAATTTTGGATGATAATACAAATGCAAAGGGAGTTGAGTTGGCGGTTGTCTTTTACGCGTTATCTGTTCCCATACGAACACAAATGAATGATTGGTCCACTTTTTGTGCAAAACACTTTTTGTATAAAATAATTTTTGTGCGAGATAAGTTGCGTACGAAGGCGACGAGCCCGTACCTCCTGCTACAGTAGCCGTGTGGCAGTCAGTGTTTCCGCATACATTTGTTTCTTTGTTTGTTTCTTCATGCGTATCTACATTTTTCTACATTTTGCCTTCAAATTTTGGGACTCTGCTATTTTTGACGTTCTCCAGTCAATAGCGAGGTCGTCCATTTCTGGATTTCGAGTTTTCCATTTTGTAGAGCTCTCATTCCGATTACGGATCCCAAAAACTTTCGGGAAGGTCTTTTTGACAGCCGGCTTTGACTGCTAGACGAGTGGACTGTTGACGTAGACGCTTTAGACACCGTGCATCATAGGGTGTTTCTGTGGATCATTGGTGAGCACGGTGGGATTTCAGCCCACAGTTGTTGGGTCGAGCCAGTGTGTGGTGGCAAATTTTTGATTTCAGGGAAACTTTACTTCTTCCTACCGACACCTTTTTCTTCTATATTACGCATTTCAAAACGTGAACTGAACTGATCGAAAGGGATACTTTTGACATTTTGCAATATGTCTGCACTCAATTATCATGTATGCTAAATTATGCACTACATAGCACCATAGCCCATAGCCCCCCTCCCGTAGCGCATCCATAGCACGCTCGGCCACTGGATAAGAGGTTCGATATCTAATCCTGCAAATGGCAACTATTTTTGTTTCTAGATTTATGTCTAAAAACAGTACTCAAAAGAAAGAGACATTCGTCTCTAATGCGATGTCATAAGTTGTGATAAAAGTAATTTTCTCTTTGGGGGAGGGAACCCAAAAATATTCAGAAACAGGTACTGTACCCCCAGCTGTGCTATTCTTTTTGGGTAATCACCGTTGGTGTTTGGGTAGCGAGTTGAGATCCTACCCCAGAGCAGCGGTTCGAATACGTGTGTGCAGTTATGTTGTGAAAACGTGAGTGGTTATGAAATAATTCAGTACTCCATCTCGACACCTTTCTTTTATCTATTACGTATTTCAAAATATTGACTTAAGTGACCCATCGGGGTCTTAGCATAGCACAATAATAATACTGCTGGGAGAAGGCAGGACTGCTAGAAGGGCTATTGTGGGAAATTGGTTCCACGGTGATTCGCGGTGATTTGATAAGTGCTTGGGCAGGGAAAATGTAATGTCTTAAGGGAACGGGATGTGGAAGGTGTGTAGTATTCCCGTGCAATATGTTGCCATCATAAGTAGGTTGAGTGAAGACCCTGAATGAACGCTGGAATGGTAAAAAGGGTTTAGGGAGGTTGGAGGAAAGAGTCGGATATAAAGGAAAGAAAGTGTTTGAATTTTGAATCGCTATCGCACCAAATAATGTTGGCATGGACACGTATTGATGCTAAACAATTTTTGTGCAAAACACTTTTCGTCCTTGAGGCGTTTCGTCCACCGGATGCGAATCGCGTCGGCAAGCCGCGTAAGTGTTCTGCCCGCGGCAGAAGGCCGCCTAGCCCGGAGGGCTATCGGAACAGTGGGAACCTACATCAAATAAGGTCAGGGACACACCCCCGACGGTTCTCATTAAATTAACCTATAATCTCATGTAAGTAAACATAAAAATGCGCAATGTTGTCAATACCAATATATTAGTATGAACCATGCAAACACGGTTTAGTTTATTTGAAGTAATTTTTTGTTCTCAGTCGTAAAAATGAAAGTTGTAGAGGGACAGTAAATGTTTCCACGCCACCCAGACTCCACGATTCTACTAGCATTCTAGTCGCAGACATTATTGCAAAGGTTGACTTTTAACGCCTCCTCTCTGATGTCCTTCAGCTTCCGCTGAACGGAACAGTCATGGGCCAGCGCGTCGGGATCAGCTTGCCTGACATTTGGAAGATCAACCGACTCTACAACTGCACCGGCTACCAGATGGGCTAGACCCGAGCTAGACCCGAGCTAGACCCCCGTATTGATCTCTCAACGACGACGCACTTCGAACGTATTCATTGTAATTTGAATCTCTGTCCGTGACTTTCCACTCGGGTCTAACTCAATCGCATGGTGCCGCGAGAACCTCGGCGATCCGTTCCAGTTCTGTCACTGCAGATGTTGTATTTCGCGTTTTTATAATGTTAAGCACCTCTGTCTTTGATAAAATATCTGAGCCCTAATTGTTAGACAAAATAAATGCTGGGTAATGAAATGGCGCTGTCCTGTCTGCTTTACCATCCTTTACTTCTCAATTTCCCCATCCCCGAAAGAATAATATGCTTTAGACATTTGACCTTAACAGCGCAGAGAGCCATAGGGATCAAACGCTGCCCATGTCGATATTTTGGGGTTCATATTTCAGGTGCCTAGACCCTGGTCAGTGTTTGGTGACCTTTATAGAGTAGATTCTTCGGGAAAAAAATTATTTTCTTTGTTTGATTTCGGTCAACGAATCCATACAACAGTGTCAATCAAGACGTTACCCCAAGGTGAATAACACGTATGTCTTAGCTATTTGCGTTTTATTTTCGTTTATTTGCGTTTTATTCAAGCATAGTTTTTAGGATCTCCGGGATACTTTCAAAATTATACCATCCTTAGACCCCATAAGAAACAATTTGGGGTCAATTACTAAAGGCGCGACTGTCTTTGAAGATATTTCAAATTCGTAGTTCTTCAGAAGACTGATGATCCCAATTTTCACATTCATCAGAGCAAAACGCATTCCTGAAAGAAAAGAATTAATCAAATAAAAACGTGTCAAAGTTTATTTGAATTGAAAGCAAATGATATGGGGTTTTTTCGTTAAATATGCTCACCGATGCAAATCCTGGGACCCTCTCCGAAAGGCATGTACGTGTAGGGTGTCCTTTTCGCCTTAGCCTCCTTCGTGAAGCGTTCAGGATCGAAGGTGTGCGGGTCAGGATAGTAACGAGGATCGTAGTGGATCGGGAACACCGGGACGACTATCTGTGATCCTGGCTGCAGGACGACGCCACCTGACTCCGGCAGCGTGTACGCGGTGTTGCAGATTCGCATCAACCCAGACAGTGGAGGGTATTTCCGGAGGGTTTCTGGAGAAACAAAATAGACAGGCGGGCTCTGATATTTGAAAAAATAAGAAATCATTTTCTATGAACGAAACATCATAAGAATATTGGAAATACTATAGTCCACCTCAAACGGTCGGTATTTCCAGTTTTACAAAGGTGGCAGTAACTCACGTGATTCGACTGTGAACGGTACGCTGGTAGTACTGGTTATTTAATACGATGGTTGTCTAGTAATTTGATCCGTTCAATTCCAAGGTCGTAAATAGATTTAGCGCCGGTTATGCAGTTTCCGTTAAGAGACTAACAGTCTGTTAGCAAGAAACTAACAGGTTCTGACTTCTGATTTGTTCTCGCAATAAGAAAATTACGGCGTTAGATATTTATAACATGCCAATGAACACTGCACAGTGAGATCGCGCTGGATATGAACTGGGGATCGAAAGTGTGAAGTTCTGATTTAGAATTTCACTATCAATCATTCGTATTCCATATCATGACTTTCATGCTAGAAGGCCTAATATTGGTCAGGGTTGCGCAGATGCTCATTTTTATGTTTCAACACCCATGTATTTCAATAACTAATAACGAAACTTCGAATAAAATAACCTCTTTGGAAAAGTCTATAGGTATATCATCATCATTATTAATCGTATGCATTTCCCGTATTGCTCCTTCAGTCTCCAACAAAAATACATATGTATAAGTGCTACGCTACTATCAGTACAGATATAATCACCATTCACTTCGCTGGTCGCGAAGAAGAAACCTGCAATATCATGCAAAGTAAACACGAGTTTACATTCTTGGCTGAGGCTGGCCGCATTTGTCCAAATCCTTAACGGTATGTGATGTGCTATATTAGGACTGGCAGGTGTCGCATAATTGCTTTTGGCTAATGGCCGTCTATGAAACACGTAAATGCTTTCACAACTTCCCATTTTAGATGTTTAGAACATGGTCAATCGAGATGATATATAAAACAATCCGGCGTCGTTATGACAAAATTCTCTCAGCCATATGTCCTCTTCCGATAACCGTGACCCTATGCACATAATTTGAGACTTGGTACTGGCAATGTTACGGCCAGTTTCGCCCAAAAATTCGAACTCAAATCGTATGTTCAATGCCAAAGTTATTGCAGATTTTTCTCTCGCCAACTGGGCAAAGCTCAGTTTGTAGAGCTTATGACCGCCAATCAGGAGGTTCCGGGTTCCCGTCTGGTTCGGCTACTGCACGTATTCCAGCTGCGCTACCCCTTCTTTTGATAATAGGTATGTATTTACGTAAATATATGCAGCTGCGCAATACCTGCAACCACCCTGTCCAGATATTCCATCTCCTGCATGGCGTCGTACGTAGCGACGCCGCCGGTCTTGGCCATCTCGGCGTCGATCTCCTTCCGCAGACGTCGCTGTATGTCGGGGTTGGTGGCCAACTCGTAGAGGCAGAACGCCATCGTGGCGGACGACGTCTCAAAGCCCGCCAGGAAGAAGATGAACGCCTGGGCGGCAATGTCATCCATGTCGAGCCTACTCGAAGGATCTAGCATTCAATTTAAGAAACACTTATTTCATGTTTAGCGATCAAAACCATATTATTAAATATTCGGAAAGCCTTTCTTCCCTAAGAACATATCAAGCACAAGTGTCCTGCATTTTTAAAGGCTTTAAAAACTTTTAAAATCATTAAAATTAAAAACGATTGCTTTTGCCGCGGTTGTCATGAAAGTTCCAAGTGAGCGATTCAGCCTCTAATACATTACGGACGATGCAAAACTTATCGTTCGCTTTGGCTCGAAATCTCTTGATTTCAAATCTCTGCCCATGTTAATCCATACAGCAGTTAAATAGAAAACAAATGATTTTGGAATCACAAAGTAACATGATCGCAAATTGTACTGCGATGATAGGTTTGTGTTGGAATAGATTTTCGTCCATTACAATAGTTTAGTTTAGTTACAATATTTAGTTACCTGTATCGGTATAACAGCGTTTAATTTCTATAAATATTTGCTACACCGATTCATTTCCCCAACTTTTTAAATCTATTAATCCTCATCGTTCCTTATCACAAAAAAGTGCTGTACTCGTAACTCGAGCTGGTAGGCCCAATGCCGTTGACAACCAAACCACATTTCAACTCACCTATCTCTTTTCCGTCACCAAGTTCATTTTCGTCCACACACCCCTTGTTCTTCAGGAGGATCAGCAACTGCATGAAGTCGTTCCGCGTCACGTTATTTTTCTCCCGAAACTCAACAGTTTCCCGCACTGCGTTAGTGAAAAATCGCGCCACACTTTTGGGCGTGTTGCCCCATTTGGTCAACGCAGCCAGCGATGGCACAAAAAACATCATAAACAGTCCGAGGTGCCCAAAGATATTTCGCTGAAAGTAATCGCGGCCATTGCTTCGAAACTCTGCGTCCGGATCCTTGAGGCAGTTGCATTCTATACCGAACGTACATGTCGCTATTACATCAATGCTGTACCTCGCAAAGATGTCTTGCATTTCCACATTTTCACCTAAAGCGAGGTTCTCCCCCACACACGTACTGAGATCCACACCACACGATGCAACTGTTTCAAACATCATTCTCATTTTTCCGGAAGTAAAGGTCGGTGTCAGTTTCGCCCGCAGCTCTTTCCACTTCGGTCCACCCAACAGGAACAAGTGGCTCGATATACGATCGTTTACTTCGTCGTGGTAAACGCCTCGGTCTTGAAAACTAGCGAAATCTTTGACCAAAACTGCCTTGATGATATCCGGGTGACGCAAAAGGAGAACTGGTGTGTGCAGTTGGAAATATCCACCGAATTTCTTGCCCTCCAGTTGGTTGTAGAGGTCGGTGTAGACATCGCCGTACGGACGACGAAAGGTGAACACATCGCGAAAGTTGCCGAATGGAAAACTAGGCTCCACGAATGGAACACCGAGGTTTGCCCAGTGCCGATGGATAAATATTTTGAAGTAAAGGTAAACCAGTGTCAGGACGGTAACAACTAGCGTCACCAAATCAACTGACCACCAATTCGTTAACAACGCCATTTTGTCGCCTCTATTGCTCAGGCCACGATACCCCACCGAACGGAATCCCCACACGAATGATTAGAATGTTACACATATTATATTGGCATCGACTGTTGAATAAGGTCATTTGTTTATACAAGATTATGTCGTGATCCTCGATTAAATCGTGCTCCTAACGCAATACACGATTACCATGCACTTTATATATTTATGCACACTTTTGGACCTTTGACACTGATGCCAGGAAATCATGCAACACTAAAAATCCTGATAACTACATGGTCGCATGGGAAACTATGTGAGATCGTTGGGAATTTTCCCAATGGTGAATGGAGTGCTAAAGTCAGCCCTTATACGTAATATGCAGTATTAACAATTTACTTGCGTCAAAAAATAGTGCTAATAGCCCTTCTAAAGTTCTACCTGTGGTTATACGTTATTGTACCTATAGAGTGTAAATATAGCAGCACCTCACATTTGTGTGTGCATCGTCAAAAATAAGTAACAAGATTGGGGACTGAAAGTTCGAATTTCAAGTAAAAATTTTCAGAAACTGTTATAAATATAGTTCCTTATAGCTTTAAGTTTGGGGTGGTCAGTGTTTTCTTTTATTTCGAGCTATGTCTCTGTTACGTACTGGGACAGCATTTCCTCGGTGATTCTGCGTTCAGGCGCACTGCACACGTTCGGCCCGGCGAGTACGGACAGCATTTCCTCGGTGAGTCTGCGTTCAGGCGCACTGCACACGTTCGGCCCGGCGAGTACGGACAGCATTTCCTCGGTGAGTCTGCGTTCAGGCGCACTGCACACGTTCGGCCCGGCGAGTACGGACAGCATTTCCTCGGTGAGTCTGCGTTCAGGCGCACTGCACACGTTCGGCCCGGCGAGTACGGACAGCATTTCCTCGGTGAGTCTGCGTTCAGGCTCGGCGGTGGTACGGTTTTGTGGCGGAAACACCGTCCAACCACGTCTAACCAATGGGAAGGGAGTTTCCGGTCTGGAATGGGATGAGGAAACAATGTATTCTATTTATTCTTCAGACGTTACTTTTCAGGGGAATGGGCTTTGCGCTGGCTTTGTAAATTGTGTTTCCGTAGGTACCAGCATTTCCAAGGAAGATACCAATATATATATATAACTCGTGCAAAAACACAAAGGGCCCAAGGGGCAGCGTTCCTGTCCACAAAATCCGCTACCAGGGCCGAGAGCGACCCGCGCATGGAGTCGCGTCGTCGTGAGCGATGTTACCTGCGCAGCTGCGTGTGGGCGTCCCTTGCTGCGCACGCGCCCAGAGCGTCACTCCGTCCCGATAAGGTGTTGTTGATAAAAAGTAAATGGTGAAAAAACACAAGTAATTGGTAATTTTATTTCGAAATTAGCTTTCATTCGTCACTGAATGTAACAACGACCGTGGCAAGTTATTTTTTCACAACGAAAAGAAAGAGAAAAAAAGAACTGCTGAACCGCTGAGAGGAGTGGTTTGTGCCTGTAACCTCCACCACAAGCTCTCAGTCTCAGCTCCTCCACCTGAGCTGGATATCGGGAGAAATCCAGACCCCTGCAAGTATGCAATGTGTGATACATTACTGAGCGAAGGGCAGTTTTCTGCCGGGCGTCGTTGTCGTTATCTACTCGGCTTGTTAAAGTGAAGCGAAGGCGGGAATACACTTGTGGGGCTCCCTTGCCTCGATAATTCGCTGTGCAAACATCAACACAGGCACATGGGCCGTCTGTGCAAGGTCCATATGTGGCTACATGTTCTCTAGGTGAGGTATCTTTAGGCGTTCTAATGTTTCTGGTGAAGTGCAGACATCATCGAGTTCCACTTCCAGGTACGATTTGACATCAGCTTTTAAAAAGCAACATACTTGTAGGGAGCCGAGACTTTTGGAACAGTTTGCAAACATAAAATTTTCGCAACAATTCGGTTGTCTTTCCGTCACTTCACGTCATTCTCTGTCGACCCAAGTCACTTTGGTACTTTAAAAATATCTTAAAAAAACAGGTTGCGCCTGGATTCGAACCCGGGCCTCCCCTGCTCCTAGCCTCGCTTGGTCTCACTACGCCACAATGCTGCACACGCTGGTAGGCGCGGTAAAGCGTCATGTCACCGCTAGTGACGTCACATCAGCGAGCATTAACACTCGAGACGGTTCCACTCGTCCAGTCAAAGAGCTGGCTCGTCGGAGCACAACCTGGCTGTGCTTTGGGGCGCCTTCCTGGTCGGCCAATGCCTAGCCCTGTGATCGCAGGCATCGGGGGCCGGCCAGTTTTTTGGAAGCCTCGGATGGCGAGGATCCTCTTTGGGGTCCCGGACATAGTCCGATGCGGTGCCGCCCGCGTCGGGCGTGTGGCCATCCTCGAAGTCACGTTGCCGCTAGTGGGTTCACTCTGGTCGCTGGCACGTTATAGCATCGATGTGCCCGGCTGTGACGTGTATGATTAAGACTTTACATATAGTCGTTTTATCATCTTAACGTCCGATAGAGTTCTCTTGGGTTCCGTCGCCATGCACTCGCATCTCGTTAGTGCGGTTTTCACCCTCGCCTTGGCCCCGTTATGATTCCGTTGTTGAAAGTCATGTGAGCCCGGCTGGTTTATGATTCTCTCGTCTCGGTTTGCAATTCGACTTATGTTTGTCTACTAGACTAGCAGCTTTGACGCTGTGCCTTCCGAGAACCCGTGACAAACAAAATTGCTCACAAACACGAGTGTTTGTGTCCGTCTAGCAGCTGGCTGGCCCAACTCGCTTTCCGGCGACGATTGTTCGATCCTAGCCCAGTTTGCTTTTTTTAACCGAGCTCGATTGCGCGCTTAAATCAACAGCCGTGCTGCAATCATCCTGGTAGCTATTCAAAGGACTTAAACTCAGCTCGACAAATGTCAGTTTTGGTACATGTCCACACGCTAGTACCAAACTCTACAGCCTATCGTGCTGCCAGGAATTTTTTTTTAAATGTTGTTATGGTTCATCGACTGGCTACTAGAGTGCTGGACACTGCCATCTAGTAGCTAGTCGATGAACCAATTTGTTAATGCACGATTCAAACACAATTGATATATAAAAATTCTCCGCCGGATTCTTATGGCCTGGTAGCTCAGTTGGTTAGAGCATCAGGTCGGAAGCGAGAGTTCCCAGACGGCTGAGGTTCGATCCCAGTCGTCGGCAACGAGTTTTGTCTTTAATTTAAACACACTTAATTCATATATAAAATTTTCTAAGAGATATTCTACTGCCTAGTTAGCTCAATGGTAGAGCGCTAGGTTGGCAGTGAGAGCGTCCAGGGTGGACCTGGTTCGAGACCGCTTACAGTCGCTTACGGCCTGAGTTTTGTTGATCTCTGTCGGCGCAAGTTGAAGCGATTGGGCTACGTAGTAGCACACGATCACTTCCGCCATCAACAGAGCTCTCAGCGACTCGGCCGTCCCCATTGCGGGGCTCGACTCCGGACGGTGTCGTCCGTCGCGGGTGTCTCGGACTCCTCAGGAGTCCCAAGGAACCCGGACACCAGGGAGCGCTCACTGCCAACCTAGTAACTAGGCAGTCTTTTGGCCAACTAGTAACAATGGGCTTCTTTTGGGCGATTGATTAAGATTCAACCAACGCCCCACACCCCGCCAAACCCCGCGATTTTTTGACATATAGATCTCTGGATTCGGAACCGTCCCGAGTGTTAAACAGATTTCTGTAACGTTGCCACCAGGCAGCACCCTCTGTTAGCAAGTTTGGTACTAACTTGGGGGACTTGTGTTAAAATTTGCTTCGAATCAACGTCGCTTTAGCTTGGAGATTGGCTACCAGGGCGATAGCAGCATTATTAATAACGTTTGCAATCGAACCAGTGACCAAAATCTTACTTGGGTCGGGATCGAACCCTCTTCGCCTGGTAGAGAGGCGAGTGAGCTAACCACAGGCCACACTCGATGCTGGAATACTAGAATTTGATTGTCGTATATGAATTATTAAATAAAACTTTGAAATTTGACCATACGAAAGCGCTATGTCTAATGTGATAAACGCCCAAACGAGACATCAACGGGCATTGTATGCACACAGAGCCTAGGGTAAAAACGCACTAACGAGACTTAGAAGATTTACCAGCAATTCGTTTCGCTCATCATTGAACCTCAAAACGATATTGCGATGTCGATTGACGACGCCAAACATCATGTCAAACATAATAGAATCGCACTAACGAGACTTAGAAGATTTACCAGGCATTCGTCTCGCTCATCTACGAATCACAAAACACCATTGCAATGTGGTTGACGACGCAAAACATCATGACTAATGATATCATGACTCAATCTCTAACAAAAAAGGCCGCTGCGAACAATCGCGAGCTGCAGGGACAGGCTCTGACTGACAACATGCCGGTGCAGTGTCCGGTCGGACAGATTGTTTCTCGACTACCACTGGATGCCGGTCTCTGCCCGTCCACCTGGTTTAGATGCTGAGTGGTTGTATGTTTGGTAAAATGTCATGAACAGCTCGCAGTGGTAAATATGCCGCGATACTCAAGAGCTACCTGTCGATATCAAATTGAACTACCTGATCAATCAATCAATTAAAATGTCGATACAGAGCTAAGTCGGTAACTGTGCTCACTACTCTTCGGTCCGCCTGTGAGTTATGCTTCTCTAGAACCTGTGCTGCATCATACTTTGCCTATACCTATAGTTAGTTGCACAGTGGGTTGTTCAATCCCACCGTGATGTGAGCTTTGGTCGGCGCTGAGTCTCCCCATCTCCCTTCTAAGCTTGGTGAGGCTCGTCATCACCCTGTCATAAAGTTGATTTCAGTAATCCCAAAGACATAAGATAAATTTCTGAGAGAGTAGTTATCTATTTGGCAGCATTAGTTTCAACAACGGACACAACCCACCGCAGACCATGGTGAAAAACGCACTAACGCGACTTTGAAGATTCACCTGTCAAAAGTCCAGCTCGACGCAGACCTCATCGACTCAAAGCACCACGACTGGCCGCACCGCATTGACGACCTTGGCGGGGGCAGGCCAGCCAACGCTGCTGCGTTAAATCGCAAGCACGTGGGCTTCATACTTCGATAGCGAAACGCCACTTCGGGGTCCTGGGGAGGCCCAAGACCAAGTCCCAAAAATTGCCCCCAGTCACAGAAAGCCACCAAGCCGCACATGGGGGTTGGGCTGGGCCAGCGTGGGTCGAACCGGCCGCTGAAGCACTTTTCAAGTGCGATATCGAGGCCCGGGTCTTTGGATGGTGGACTAGAAGCAGTGGTGCAGTCGAGGGTATACACGGGTATACGCCGTATACCCAAAAAACTTTTTTACACCGAGCGTATACCCAAAAAACAAATACAGAGTATACGCTCAGTAAATAATTTTTGCAAAACTTTGAAATGTTTGAAACTCTCTATGTCTTTATGGCAGGAAATTTGAAACAAGGATTCCCTACTGATAAACATGGTTGATTTGCCCAAATTTACATTAGCATGTCGTGGCATGCAGCAATTGCTGGATACGTACAAAATATTGGGCTACAGAATCCCTAGAAACGGTAAAATTTTTGCCTGCGGAGCAAAAGGTGTGAATTACATCGATATTAATTAATATAACAAAAAAAATCTTTGCTGGCTAATCTTATGCTGGCTTTATGTAGCTATCGCATATTATTGCAATGACGGGCCTAGTTTTTGAGCAGCTTCGCAGGGTATTTCGAGCCAGTCTGCCACTGGTTGGTGTATTCATGCGTTGTATTCATGGTTGGTGATTCATGTTTCAAGCCATTAATTGATTAATAAGATTAAGAAATTAAGTACAGGAACCTTCTTGAAGAATACTAAGTCAACCATAACATATGTATGTTCTGACTAACACATTCTTAAGTCCCAAACTTACTGCAAATGCGTAGATTTGCTTCAATGAAAACCTTAAACTCAAAATTTTTTTGAATGCATGTTTGATCCCCCCCCCCCCCCCCCCCCCCCCCCCCGGTCAAACTTTGATAGCCTGGTCACCCAGCGTATACCCAAAAAAATAATTAGGACTACACCACTGACTAGAAGGGACTAGAAGGGACTAGAATGGACTATAATGCGCACTCTACTGCGCAGCGGATAACATTTTGATAGCGATTTCCTCGACATCGCTTCGTATCCAAGCGAACATCGTGCGTAACTGATGAGACCGGTAGCTGGAAAATATATTTTTCGATTGTGTTTTTGCTAATGTTCTCCGACTATTCCGACAAATTGGTTTATTAACTAATGTAACTCCTGCAAGTTGGTTTGGCATCCCTAAAGAGGAAAATGGATGCTTTTAGGGGTTGATTTATTACAGGCAAATTTTACCAATGATGGAAGTTGAGGGAACATTCCCCAAGAAAGTTGTGGGCTCGAGGCTATTTTTGGAGTACATCCGAGCATTTTGGGAGAAATTTTGGGCATAACTGAGTTGTAAAAATGCAAATTAGTGTGTTTGTGGAAATATGCCAGGAATTGATCCACAGGGGATAAAGTGCATGATTCTTATACCAACATTAAAAGCGAGATCGGGAGTAAACAAAAATCTCATAGTGTGCTCATAATACATATTAAGCCCCTGTTAGTATAATATAATGTAATGTAGGTACTATTTAAATGAAAAGTCGTATAATTTTAAAGTGTGTGTGTTTGGTGGGTACAAGCAACCTACCATATAAATGATATAGGTATACAGAGTCACTGTCATTACATATACCACTTACTCACTTTCTCCACTTTTCCATATCACTTTTCCCCAACGGTTCCAGACATGGCATGGCACCACCGACCCACTCAATCCTTTCACACCACCAACCATCCCCCTCAAGGTACTGTCGCGGCCGCTCCAAACGTTTATTAATTGTCATGTCACGGAGGCAATCACCTAGCTGCCAGAGCACAGTGTCGGGACATTATGGAACAAGATTCAAACTGAACTCTTTTCTGAGGTGCGGGGTCGGTGGAGTTTCCGTTCCATACGTGTTTTTCGGCCCTTCGGTCACGTCTTGCCGCCCTGGAGGCGGCGAAAATGCACGCGCTTTTGTTCTCTAACACGCGATGGGCTTCACTCATTCTAATAGGGTGAAACTTAAAGGACCGATTTTGGACACTGTACATAAACACTTCTGGTCGACTGGGGCATATGCTAGATTTTGGGTTAAGAGAAGCAACATATTGTATATTATTTAATTTAATTATTAATATTAAGTATTTAATATAATTTTAAAAGACTGACAACACTCTTTGTGAAGGGTAGCGAACAATGCACGTATATATATTTTTTGGCTTGCTTTAGATTTTTCCAAGATGAAGGGGTGCCCATATTAGTGAAAGACAATTATATCGCATGACATAGTTTTGGGCAAAGAGGGTATAGGGCAAAGATAATATTATAAGCAGTCCTAGGGATTTTCGACGGCGGAGCCCGATGACTCTCCTAGCTTCTGCTCCCCTGATACAGAAAGGCATTTTTGCTCTATGAAAATGTTCGCCTGCTTTTCGGCAAAGGGAGGCTGCGTCAGCCCGTGGTATAGACTGCACTGCTAACTTGCGTGTAGCACTGGTTGCCTATCCAAAAGTGATTTTTAAAATATTGTATTGTAAAACTTGAACAGCATGATTGTCAGCATTTAAGAAACTTATGTTTCAGTAAATGGATCTTTTATAGTAACTAGCAGCAATTTTATTTCAATTTTGAACTTAGGGCAGGGCTATAGGTACCTTTTAAAAAATACCTTTGCTCCTGACCCGAATAGCATTCACGTCACTTCAACCGTCCGACAGGAAAAGCAAAATTCAGCCCAGGCCGATCCCAAAGGAAAGTCATGAGTAGCATAATGCAGAGAGCTGTCATTTGGGCCCTTTTTGCCCGATTTTTCAAATATAAGTGAAGAAAAAAATCATTCTCCTGATATTTTACCTGCGATAGCGTTTTGCGTAAAAATTACTACGTTCAGAAATATTTTCCAAAAATTGCGTTACATGCAAACAATGAGCTTTATAAGGGAACATGGTTGGAAAAATTCATGAAAATTAAACAAATACAATGATTATAGCCGTACTACAAGGGAAGTCTTTATTTATTTTACAACATTGTGTGTGGGCAACTAAATTGTACCGTACTGCTCGAGCAGTTAAAAAAAGGTGCAGACGTGGAAATACGAGGTACACACAATAGAGCATTTTCCATAAAATATAAAACATGAATATGAAACTAACAACATATTACCTAGGCACATAAAATTAATATGCCAAGCCATTTATCAGACCCATCTTATGCAGATCATTATTCCACTCTCCGTAATAATTTCAGTTTGAACTAGCGACATTACTTATATCTGCACTGCACAGCGACCTTATACAATACATGACATGGCATTGCTAAGGATTTAATTTTCAACCAAGACATATCGCAGACTATTTACGATATGAACTCAAAATCTAAAGTGTTAACATCACCGCATGCACCGGAATCCACTCACAGCAACTAAAATAACTGGGACGGCATTCATTCATGCTCAACCTTTTCTTGCTGTCGATTTCAGGTGCAAAACGGAACTATTTGCGGGGACATCAAGTCTTTTGCTCCTTAAAGCACTGGCCGCATCAATCAATAGAGGTTTAAATCGAAAACAACACAGAAATAAAGCGTGAATAAGTGTCTTTTTACACCAGCTTGATTGATACTGAAGTGTGGCATTATTGATTTTCACATAGTTGTGTTATATGGCTACTACCATTCTAGGCGGTAACAGTGCCTACTTATACGAAGTAAAAAAATAATCATCTTTGAATGATGGTAAAAGTTTGAGAAGTAAAATTCACTCCTCAGTCCTATATCTTGCAACGGTTATACCTATACTTCGACTAATGGTCGACTGTGCTCCAAAATTGATAAATAAGTAGCATTTTGCTACAACTGGTATATAATATACGGTACAACTGTTGCACTGTTACTTATAATTATTGCAATAACACAAACAGTGGGTATCTACCAGAGATTTTCAACCTGCATGATACACATGTAAAGAGAATATTGCAGATAAACTTTTTGTCAAAAGATAAATGAATGAAAAACAAAACCGGTCGATGAAGACAATGTCAGAAATAAATAAGGGTACCTACTACTCGGTATACTAGATCAATTGGAAATTGTGGAAAGCTCCCTGAACAAAAGGACCACGCTGGATGGTAGTGAGCGTAATCGATGAGATGGAGAAATCTTTAAGGAGTGATTCCCACGGTGGGTGGATCGATTGCAATCACATCTCCGCTGGCTCCGAAGGCGAACCTGCCGGAAGCAAACAGTAGTTGCTTTTTGGAGGCGTTCGATCAAACACTAGGTCAAACTGCACAAACAGTGTTGACGAAGAGAGAGACTGCAGGGCAGCTGATTTTTTAAAGGTATGTGATCTACCAGTAAGCAAAGATACCTATAGGCCAGTGGTTCTTAAACTTATTGAATCCGTGACTCCCTTAAAAAAGTGTTGCGGCTCCCTTGTACTAATAACACGAGTTTACAATGTAATCTATATAGAACATGGGTACTCACTACTCATGTCCATTGTATATATATATTTTGGGAATAAATATTATTTCTATTTTCTATCCAGACAAATTGAGATCTATGGAATCTTGTGACAATTCGCAACGCTGAAATGCGCAACGCCCCAGGGAGCTGCGACGCAGTTTGAGAACCACTGCTATAGACAATAATTACAGCACAGATGGAAGGTTACCCAGAATTTCTCCTCCCATAGTAAAGCAACTACGCAAAAGCTCTCCAACCGAAATAATAATTTCGCTGGCTGTCAAGGGATAGAGCAACTGTGTGTTGTGTTACCAAGGTAACTGTAACCACATGTGGGACATTGGGCCTCTTGATTAAAATTGACATTGTGCCATGGCCTGGTAGATGATATTAAAACAAATTTCCAACACGCCCCAACAGTAATGCCAGACAAACTACTAGCATAAAATTTTTGCCGTAGCCATAGCTAGGTATGGTAGTTCGTCTGGGCAACCTTCTGCCTGTGATTTCTGCTTTAATTTACAGAGTGGCAAGAGATGTAGTGCAGCGCAAACTTACTTTGAGCGGAATCTGCGTCTTCTCCATTCTCCCCATCAAGAATCTGCAACGGATCCTGAAACAAGAAGGGAAAAAATCATCTAAATATTGCGGACCATATTAGTCAACCATTATCTACCCCTGGATAAAATACTGGCAGTGGTGTAGCAAATGAGGATCAAAGATCAAGCAGAAGGATATTACCCCAAGGCGGCACGAGGGACAGAAGAACTCGTCGTCCTCCTTGATGACCATCTCGGCGAGGCCCACGCACGCGAGGTGGTACCAGCGCTTGCAGCGGCTGTCGCACTGCACCCAGTGTACTTGAGGTCCCGCGCAATCCGGCGCCGCACAGAACTCATCGTCTCCCGTCGACGCTGTCTCTGGCACAGGTGGTTCGGACGTTGTCTCTTCCGAGTCGCTCTCCGCAGGGTACACCACCTGCGAGTAGACAAAAGCAAATTTGCAGAAAAAGAAATTGATTTAAACTCATTTAGGAGCGCTGTGAAAGTATGCACTTAAACTTTCCAATAAAAAGCATTTGTTATTTACAGATGAAAGCACACAAGAATGCATACGTTGTTTTAAGTCGACACAGGAATGAGTCGGAATGTATCTCAATGTGCCAATATGTGATTGTATCCAAGCCCATCAAATGCGTGAATAAAAATGCTATGGTTGCATGTCATGGAGCAGAAATGTACAGAACAACCCTCCTCATAACAAACTGATAGGTAGTAAAAATGTCGAGTAGCCCTTACGCAACAGCCGAAGGCTGCGAAGGCAAGGCGTACTCACGTTGCTAGTGCGCCGTCGCCCCTTTGCGGCACGCGCGGGTGATCGCGGCGACCGCGGGCGCTTGGCGGTTTCGGTAGGTCGCGCAAGTCGCGCCAGAATGCGGCACTCGTCCAGCGTGACTTCCAGCAACAAGCCCTCGCGAAGGAGATCACGCGCCGTGGTCAAGCTGCCGCCGCGCAGCACGCCCGGCTGCGGGAAGACGGTGCCGAGGTTGGTGGAAAGGGACAGCAACATTTGCACAGGAGTGGCTTTTCTCACAGCGAACCGCATCGGTAGGATCCCAGGATGAGTATGCATTCAAGGTATTTGGCAATCAATAGTCATTCATTCTACAACAAATACAAGTAATTCAGATAAAATAGATTGAGGGTATAATCGTAAATCGAGAACCGAGATATACATCGAGATCTACATGTTTCTAGAATACATTTATAATGCCTAATGAAAATGAGAAGGCTGGGCCTAGGGAGGCATGCTATTCAGTGAGCTGCAAACTTGTGAGCTTGAAAGGCTATCATGAGAACCCCGACAGCCTAGAACTAAAAAGATATGTAGAACCTCCAGGGCCATTAGGTCCACACTTAACCTATTATTTTAGTACCCATGAAATTACCTGGGTGGTGGCAGCAAGGTCGAGTAGGTTGGCGATTCGTGCGACCGCCCCAGAGTCTCGCATCGAGGAGGCATTTAACTCTCCCAATTTGGGGTCGCTCTGCAATGCCACACAGATTATGTTAGGGCATCTGCACTTCTTCAAGGATCCCAAGATTTGCATTATCCATTCCATGTTCATCTATTGGGCTCACAAATTTCAAAGAGGTACACATTGCAGTACACATCAAACTTTTTGCACCCTATGGGCTGCGTACGTCTGGACCCGTCGAGCTCACAAAACGCTCTGGGCAGCTAAGACCGAGACGGATCCGCAATACACTCTGCGCTTTAGAATCCAAAAGGCACAGCCTAGGGCTCGAAAGAGATCTTGTGCCTTAGCATGTCAAGATTATGGATAGTGTCATGGGAAACAAAGAGAGGACCAAGAAGGAGAAACGACCAGCCGAAATTACTCCGTATAAGCATTCGCTTTTGTTACTGCTCAGAACAAACAAGTCATGAAAGAAGCATAGAAACAGCACATCATTATTTCTCTGCAAAATCTCAAAAGGCTGTACAATCCTATTTTTGGAAGGGAGACGAAGCTGGAAAAATGTGCACCCGAACCGGGATACGAACCCGGGACCTCCTGCTTGCCGGGCAGGTGCTCTACCAACTGAGCTATTCGGTCACAAATTCTCCCTGTTTCGCCGGGTGGGACAGGGGGATCTCCAGGGAGACGAGAGGCCGAGCGACCCGTACATGGGATGGGTAAACGGACTCGGCCCCAGGACGGCGATGGCGCAATCACTAGACCCTTTGTCCCATTCGCAGATGAAGAGACACAAGGTGTATGAGAGGAACTTGTTACTGGTTTAAGCAGTTACCAGTATGCATACCAGTATGTATACAGTATTGCATACTGGTAACTGCTTAAACCAGTAACAATTTCCTCTAATCCTATTTTTCTCCAATGGACGGTTAAAGTTTCAGTGTGAATAACTTAAATGGGCAACAGACTGCCATAAGAAAAGAATTGCTTTTATTTGCCCAAACAAGTGATTGGTGACTGACCCTGGAACAGTAGTGGCCCAGTCCCATAAAACACAAAACTGTCATTCATCGTGAGAACCTCGCCTGGAAACAATATCCTCCGCCGACTCACCGCGTGCTCCAGCACGGCAGGTTCCAGCAACAACGCTCTGAGCAGCGGCGCAGACGCCAGCAGATTGCGTGCGCGGTCTTGCCACCCGAGCGCGCGGTCGGCCAGACTCTGCAGGGCGTCGCCCTCAGGCAGCCGCACTGCAAGCGGGCGCAGCGCCACCAGCAGCCGCAGCACCGGCTTCAATGTCGGGCGCATAGTGCGGCAGCAGCCCGCGCATACGAACGCAGCGCTCTGAGGAACCAAACGAAAAAACTGAACTGATTGAACTGAATAGAGAAAAAAACCTCAGTCTGTACGTGGCAAGATTTGCTGTCTGTATGGATCTAGTTTATAAGCAGAGATACGCCAGTTTTTCTACGTTAGCCAGAGGTCAACCGGACTCAGAAGTATTTATACTCTAAGTATCTCTAATGGAAATAAACTGTAAAGCTCTGATTAGGCACTCTTTAATTTTTAAATCCAGGAGAAGTATGTCCAGAGCTCGTTTTTCAGCATAGCACACTTTTATTGGAGGCTTAAATTACCCTGTGTTGTGTTCACAGTCTACAGCAGGCTTGGGAAAAAGAGGCTCAGAGCATTCTCACAATTAATATAAGCCATACTGCACTAAGATTTCGGTTGACCAATCGAAGAAGTTAATGTAACAAAATCAAGCGAAAGCCACGGAGAAAGCAGCGATAAGCATAATCTCGTATTGGACCGCATTCCAAATTGGGGCCGTACCTTGAGCAGAGCGGGCTCCAAACAGTCATGATGGAAATACTCGCAGCACACGGTGCACTTGGCAACTGGCCCACGACCGCGCAGCATCCGGCAGGTGCAGACGGGTGAGGAGCCGACGGGAGCCGCCGGGTTGGCCAGCTTGCGGATCAGCCGCAGCTCCAGGGCGGCCGCATCGCGGAAGGCTTTCTGCACTGCGCCGCCCTCTGCACCGCCCCCACCCAACGATACGCCCCCGACCGTGGGCGGGCCCGCCGGCGCCGGGGGAAGGTTCAACGCCGCTACGCCAAACACGGTCTGCAAATGGTGGGTGCTCGAGGTTTAGGGTGGCTGCTTATGGCACAGGTTCCTTGCTAGTCTCTTCAAAGATATTTTGAGGGACAAATAAGCTATTACAACACCGTGAACTAATCTGATTCTTGCTTATCGTAGCTAAATATAGCCTCCAGCAATGAATTTTTCTGTTCAGTACTACATTTTAAGAAATTGGCTGCATCAGGGCTAGGTAAGAATTGATTATTTTAAGACAGACCCACAGTTCAACCCAGACTATTAATCTTTAGACTATTCTTCCAGCGACCTAAATTCAAATTGGAAGCCCCCCGCAAAAAAATTTTTTTGCCTCCTCCCCCTCAACAACAACACACCATACAAACTTACAAACGAAAAATAACAAATCTATCACCAGGCTTTTGTTTCACTTTCTTTGAATTTAAATGCAAATATGTTTCTGCAAAATGTGTACTGCATTGAGAAAAAAATTAACAGAGCAGCACACTACGTGCTCTAAATGCGGCATTAGCTGGCCAAGTAAGTAGTAGTCAGCAATACCAAACCCTCCTATTTAAGTCCTTTGCTAAAACCTACACAAAGGCTTTATAATCTCAAAATTGAACATCTTTCCTTTTAACTCAAAAATATATAACATTTCAGAAATTTCAGAGAAATAAAAAATCCGTGGATCGGTATATTTTATCGGGCCACCTATACAACGCCGCTCTGAGCATCAGGCACCCGGGCTGCCTGATTGTTGTTACGGCCCTGTATTCTACTGTTCTGTATTTCCATTGGGAGAGCAATGACGTTGAAATAAGGGGAAAAAATCACAACAGCCTACGGCCTACCACTTCTATCTCTTAAATAAACAACAGAAGTAACATAGTCCAAACACCAAAACCGAAACGATTTCGCCCCACGACTTACCTTGGGCGCGATGGCAAACATGAGCTGATCGGGGTCCGCCGGTTCGGGCAGAAAGACGTTGGCGGCGTCGAGCTTCCACTTCCTTGCGGCGGCCATGCGCTTGCGCAGTTCGGGCAGCGCTCGCAACCGCACGGGAAGCGCAGCCCCTCGGGACACCAGCCGCCGCAGCGCATCGTAGTACGGAAGCAGCTCGCCGCCGCGCATGGCCTGCGTGGCCTCGCGAGTGAACGCACGGCCCGCGCGGTACGTGCTCTGGTGGGGAAGGGAATGGAGAATTGTTATTCAAGGGAATTGTGTGAAACAAGTGATTTTTTGCCCTTTCCAGGAGCATTAATAATTATTATTTATTACATCTTTGAAATGCATGAACCCTGCATGCCATAACCCCCGAGTAAGAAACTATCACCGACGGGCGACATAACATTAGCATGGTCGAAAACCGAGCCGAGACCGAGCCGAGACCACCGGCCACGAGACGACAAGTGCCGGCGACGACGGTCCCGCCACACGTACCCGTGCGGCGGCCGTCCGAGCAAGGGCACGGATGGGTGACCGTGTTGCTTAACCTGAGCCAACCAATCCTGGCCGGCCTGGGCCCTAGGCAACCGGTTACCCCTCCACCCACACTAACGGACCGAGAAGAGAATAACCGTCTTGACGGTATATAAGCAGCGAACACCGGCTACTCACGACAGTCCTGAAAATGTCGGCGCCAACGCCGACGAATTGTCAACCAGTCCTTTTTAGGACCAAAAGTCACTCAAACCAGAGCAAAACCGCACTACACTACACCATCTAACTACGGCTCTGAACCACTTCGCCATTCCAACTATAGCATGATGGCTGTGGGTATTTAGAGAGATGAATCGACATATCTACATTAATATGTTATCAAATAAACTCAGCTGCTAGCAGCAAAAAGATCTGGCACTTACCCTCAGCTTCTCCAGACAGACAGCACTGGTTGGCGCCTTGAGCGCTTCGTCCAGCAGCGCGCGCAAGGCGTGCAACTCTTTGGGCACGGCCGCGTTTCCCGCCAGCAAGACTTCGGCACGGCGCTCGACGTCGTCCGCGCGGTCGAGGGCCGCTCGTAGTGCTGCCAACGAGTCGGCCACCTCCTCCGAGTGCGCCGGCAGCAGGTCCGCGCCGGCCAACAGCGCCAGCACCGTATCGCGGCGACCGGCGCACGACGAGGTGAGAACTGCGTTGGCGCGAGCAAGCCACGCGTCGCTGTCCTCCACGTCCACCGGCTCCTGCGCGAAGGCCGGGGCGGCGGGGACATTTTAAAAACCATCGACATCCAAGGCTCCTATTCATATGAGCTTCATGAAATCCATGCAGTAAGGGCGGGGACACTTTTAAAAACCATCGACATCCAAGGCTCCTATTCATATGAGCATCATGAAATCCATGCAGTAAGGGCGGGGACACTTTTAAAACCATCGACATCCAAGGCTGCTATTCATATGGGCTTCATGAAATCCATACAGTTATGAATAGGATCATAGCTGTTTGTACCAACTCCTGAAACAACGAGTCAACAAAACGAAGTGGCATTTTGGTTTTTGGAACGGATAACAAATTTTGAGTTTCCTATTAGGGATAGGAGTAAAGAGACAGGCTAATAATAACATTTTATTTCACAATTGGTAGAGTGGGGAAAGAAACAAAACAAGGACCGCTATTTACTAGAGAGCTACGAAAATTATAAGTGTTGATGTTCTGGCTTTGCTATTTGACTCACTAGTAGATTTCTTTTTCTACTTACTCCTTCACTATTAGTACTATTACCTTGACGGCCCTATTGCACCCTACCTATAATATTCGGTTTTGGTTATTCTATTAAATTTCCGTCAAATTATGAAATCTCCGGTATAAAAACAATCCAAAAATAATATGTGTAACCTGGCAATAAGCAAGTTTGCTTTCAAAATCAATTTAAGAAGCACAGTTGACCATTTCCTCAAAAAAACTTAAGAAATCCCATTTGTTATTTTTTTAATTGACTCGCATCTACTTGCATTCCAGCCCACTAACGAATTTTCTTTTCTAGAAAATATCAACAGGTGCTAAGTTAAACCCTTTTATGCTTTCAATGTACTGTAAGGTCTAATTACCTCAGATCTCCAATAATACTATCATGCGCAAGGAAATCAAAAACTTTGCAAATTAAAATATCTCACTGTCAGCCAATTCCTAACGATAGTCCCCTTAGGTCTACACTTGCTAGCTGTTTTGCGATAGGCACTACAAGAATCGCCCGGCAGTTGCAATGTAACGACACGGTCAACCGCAAACCGTGTTGCCACTGGCCATATCGCCGACTGTCCGCACCTGCTTGGGTTGCGCGAGAGCGGCATCGTTGGTCTCGGTCACCAGTGCAGCGAGGTCTTCGGCTTCGGGCAGCGTGGCGCACGGCAGGCTGGTGAACTGCGTGTGCAGCTCGCGCAGCTCTTCAGGCGACACCCGCAACGTTGGGCTGCCAACGACAATCAAGGAGTCACGCTAAGTCAGCGCCAGATGACAACGGCACTCTGTTACTGTGCATTCTGTTACGTTTGAACAGCGTCATACTGTCAATTCATCAATCGAAAGAGTTATGGAAAGAGATCCTGCATCTCCAGTAGCTTGGGCCTGCACGTCGACGTACCTCTCTCCGGTGACCTTCCGCGCGATCCCCACGAGCGTGTCGGCCTGCTTGATCTGCGCCTCCAGTGCCGTGAGCAGGGCGCCGCCGGGAAAGCGCCGCCGCCGCGCCTCGTCTGCCAGCGCTTGCAGCTCGCCCAACGTCAGACGCTGGCATGCAGTTGGTTCAAGGGCGGCACGCACCTTGCGAGTCCACGCGTCCCATGCGCCTGACGCAGACTTCAGCGCGGCCAGCAGTGCCGGAAGCTCGTCTAGAGTGTGGCGGTACCTAAACAACAGAATGTTCTCATTGATTTTTTTAATACTTTTGTTTGTTTTTCATATGAAACATTTTTATGACATATTTTTTTCTTCAAAAATAACTATTGAAGAAGATAATATGACTAATTTTAAAGCTTGTGTGAGCAATGTGAATTTAATCCCGTACAAAATCATCAAGGGCGGTATTTAATCAGCTGAATTGTTTTGTTGTAACCACTCAATTATCCTAAAGCTGACATAAGAAGGGATATAGATCGCCTCTACCTTGTTGCAAGAAGTCACGTTTTAGCCAAACATTCAACCAAACAGATAGAAAAGTAATAAACAGATCAAGAAAATTAAAAATAGTTTGGCTTCGCAGCATCGTGAGCAAATGCGAGTCGTGACTCAACCCCACCAACAAGCTATTTAAATGAGAATACAACCACAATGTCAGTCACTTCTACTGTTATTTCTTCTCCAATTGCTAGTGAGTCTCTGTCGATCACATTCATTCCCACACAGTTCACTCCCCTGTCATTTTATACGAGCCATCTCACATTGCTAACCTCACAATTAATACAATTTTGAATAACAAAACATTTTTTACTGACAATTTTGTTTCCAAGGGTTGCTAGAAATTGTTTTTATCTGCCATAGGGCCATGCTCTCGCCACGCGCCACATACCTCAGAGTGTGTGCCTTTGCCGGACACGCGCAGAGCCGGTCGAAGTGCCGCAGACAGACGAGCTGTCCGGGACTGCACGTGCAGGTGACTGCCGAGAGGAAGCACGTGGTCTTGCACGCGTGGCATTGCCGGGCGTCGTCCGGCAGCAACTCCAGCTCCTGCCGCTTGGCCGACTTTACGCCCCACTCCAGCAATGCCTTGCGCAGAGTGCGCTCGGCGGACACCATCGCGCGCATGTCCTGAGCCACAAACCGACCAGATCAATCCAGAGACCAAGCGAGAAATCATGGTCCGGTTAACACTAATATTTTTAACTGGGTTTGAATTCATCAACTTATCAAAGCACAATGCCATTGCACAATGAGTACAAACAAATGCTGAGGTTAGGAAAAAGTAGATACACAAGGCAGGAATGAAAAACTAACAACGCTTCGGTTTTGGTCAGTGATGGATAGTAGGTAACGTGACTGCTTCCAAGCCAATTTTATGCTTTCTCTTTCATTCCATGGAAAAAGTGAATAGATAGACGTAACAGACCCAAGGACAATTAATTTCTTGGGTACTAGAAACACTGTGGAACACTGCATAGTGGGTTATGTTGCTTTCTTATGTATGACTACAACTAGACTTAAAGTAAAAGTGTCAAAACAAACAATGCAGGTCCTAAAGTACCTATTAGAAAGTTTCTATACAGTTTTTTTTACCCTTAAGTCGAAACTATCAACCTGTAGCTCTTTTGTGCATCCAAACGTCTCTTCTCTGAGCATCGCAATCGAAGTGCTCCTACCTGGTATGCGGCAGCCGCCTCGTTGAGGTCGAGCTCTGCGTGGTTGGCGGCCATCTTGACCACCAGTTCGTCGTGCGCGAAAACGCAGAAGCGGCGCAGGTTCGAGTAGTGCGCCACGCACTCGCGGCCCATCGCCAGCCAGTCGGCGGGCGCAAAGTTGACCGCTTCCGCAAAGTTGTAGCCCTGGGGCGGAACAGGGGTGCAGGGGAAAGTGGTTCGTCAGTGTTTCACGGGATCCCAGCAGCGGCGTGTGTTGTGGGAGGAGAGAAATTTGGAGAGAAATTTGAAAGAAAATACTGAATTGCAGTGTGGGCCCGTGGGGGAATTGCAGTAGCACTGCGTGAATGCATGCCAACTTACTAGCTTAGATTCGCAAAGGGAGCAACTTTGCTCCAAAAATACAGAAACAGTGTTCGATCTACAGATGTAGGTAGTACAAGTCATCACGCAATATGAATTGAATTGACACACTGATCTGTTGACTGTTGCAATTTAGCCACTTCCCACGTTTGTTTTCCAGCATCTAACAATATCAACCGGCCAGGCCACTCTGTCCAGTGTCTCTGCAAGTCTAAACAAGCGCACCTGGTTGAATCCGGCGTGGTAGGCGCGTGGGAAAGTGACGACAAACTCGCCGCAGTGCTGGTCGGTTCGACAAACGGGCACGCCGGCTTCGGTCAGGATGTTGGGGTTCATGATGGTCACGAGCTGGTGCAGCAAGTCGGGCTGCGATTGGAACAGCTCGGGCGCGGCCGCACGCATGGTGCGCTCAAACGCCTCGGCATTGCGTCCCGACACGCCGTACCTGGAACGAGCATCAGTTGATCAAAACATTGCCCAGCCGGTAACAGTATTTTCCCCCTCTGGCACATTGCTTTCCTTCTTGCTTCACTCCTTCCCCCAGACACTGATTTTCGTTGTGAGTAAGGCGCAGGCCAAAACGTTGTGCAACATTAATTTCTCCTTCTGGTGATACCAGTTTGGGGGGCATGGGTCAAGGGGCTGTTTTTGTCTATCTTATGGCAGGATGAATTTGCACCAATTTGGAGCGAGTGACTCAAACTGTGATTCCGATTTTATTACTGTTGTGTTGTGACTTGTGAGTATTGTGATCGAGTGCCAACCAGATTCTTGCTACGTTAAAGGAGGAGGCCGTACGTACCAGGTCTTGGGCTCGCCCCAGTGCAGATAGTTGATGGAGTAGCTCCAGTGGTCCTCGTTGTGCCAGCAGAATGCGGCAAAACACATCCCAACGTACATCCACGGAACCTATCAACAGACAGAATGTTACAAGAGCTCAACAGAATCCACTCCATCCAATCTGTGCTAGTGAAACAAACAAGTCATTAAAATTCAACTCTAAAGGAGCTTTGAAACAGTCTGAACATTTATTATTTTGAATAATGGTTCCAGTGTTGGTTCCTAAAATTTTCGAACTGTGGCCTGGTTCTGGTTCTTTAAATTTAATACCTAAAACAGGCGAAAGAACGAGTCTGACTTGTCAACACCAGCTGGCACCATGGCTAACCGAGGATAGCAGTTGTAGCATTGTTCCTGGGAAGTACTAGATAAAGAACACAAGGCAGAAAGCCTACAGAACCAACTTTCATGCCAGAGGTGTCTATATCAATGTCCCTCCCCCTCACCAGCTTTTAAAAATTAATCACGGTTGATTTGGGGTGTTTAGCGGTGCACTGTCTTAAGTAACAACCGACCCTGTGGGCGGAGATCAATCCTCTCCCCCCGCCGTTAAAAACGTACCTTCATGCCGGATATGTCTGCATTGATGTGTGCCAGCACCGATCCTGCCATGTGGGCGGAGATCAATCCCCTCCCCCCGCCGTTCAAAACATACCTTCATGCCGGATATGTCAGCATTGATGTGTGCCAGCACCGATCCGGGCAGCGTCGGCAGGTTGTTGAGATTCCACGGCGAGTCTGCGTACGCCTGGTCCACCGGGTGCATGCCGGCGATGGCGCGCGTCGGGAAGCCTGAGCCGTGGTCCATCGTGTGCAGGTCGGCGCCATACTCGACCGTGACGTCCTCGTCGATCGACGACACCACGCGCCAGAACTCGGCCTCCACCGCCGATGGCAACACGCGGTGCACGGGCATGTTGAAGTAGGCGCACTTGAACTCGTCGGCCATCTCCCCGAACTGGACCCCGCCGCGCGGACAAAGATGGGGGTCAGCATCGACAGTTTGAAAAGACAGTCTGTCAAAATGTGAAGCGAAGGCTGCACACGAATAGTTAACACTAGAAATTGTTTTTGCAATTGCTCGGATGCGTTGCCATCGGGATGAATGATTTCCAACATGAGATGGAAATGGTTGCAAAAAACAGCTAAGCAATTTAGACATAAAGCATATTACTCTTAATATCTCCACCACGCAGTTGCAGGCAAACCTGCCTGAAACCTTCCTGGGTGAGAGACCATGCAAGATTAAGTGTAGCCAGGCAGATTATATAAGGGCATGAACTATCTGCAATCCCTTTGCCAATGCTATAAATACATATATGACCGTGACAATAAGCTTACACGGCCACATCGGCAGCTGTGGGTAACAACTGTGCACGTTTGCCGCGCGACACTCACCTGCTGCAGTGTGTACTCGCGGCGCGCCTGCTCGAAGCCGAACGCCTCCTGCGGCTTGCTGACCTCGAGCGCCACGCACCGCGGACAGCGCCAGTCACCTGCAGGGATCGCCGACAGCGGAGGGGTCAGACAGAACGTGTGGTAGCTGTCGTCGCATCCGTCGCACAGCAGCATGCTCTCCTCCGCGCCGCCGGAACCGCACTGCAAAACAAGCGCAGGTGTGAGTTGTGACAACGTTTCCTAGGCGCCTATTGAAATTGTGTCGGTAACATAAAGAACGCCAGCTAAAACGAATGGCAATGACAGTGACAAGATAATTTTGATGATAGTTCCACTCTTTTTATAGCATACCGGAATTCACAAGTATGAACGATTGTAATTGTAAATATGGTGTGAATGAGTGACTAAATGTACAAGAGTTTTAATTGACAATTTCCAAAGCCTGTATCTACTGTTTTATATGGCAACAGCCATGGCATGCAACCTCTTACAATGGAAAAAAAACTACAATACAACAAAATACAATCTGCCTTATTTAAAGCATTGATGAAAATAGTGGGGCAATCCGCAATGGTACTGTACTGGAAGTTGGGGGCACAAATAAAACAAAAATGGAAACCCAACATCGACTGTACCCGGCAATATGCAATATTTTCTACTCATGGTCATTTACCTACTTTAGTAACTAGCTCTCTGGCAAGTCGAGTTGTAAAATGTACATCTTATACCAATACCTATAGAAAAAGTCAACCACTAGTTATGATTGTATCATTCAGCAATCCTGCAAGCCCTTTGAGGGGACGTACTCACCGTCAGACAAGCGTACTTGCTGAGTGGGTCGAAAGGGTCCGGTGGAGTGGCCACGAAGCCCGCCATCTTTGGTCCGGGCCCAAAAAACTGAAGCCTTCGCAGCTCAGTGTTTTCCACATCCGGCTTCACTTCCGCCGAGTCTGAGTCGCGCCGCCGCCGACGCATTCCCACCGACGTCGACGGCTTCTCGTCCACCTCCTCGCCAGCCTGCGCAGATCAGTTTCTGATTGGCTGCTACTTGATTGTGTGGCTTTACATAGGGTCTTCTAAACTTCTTGGTTGGAATTTCAGGGTCAGCAGTGCAGTGAAGTTGGTGCTAATTAACATCCAATATCGTAAAAAACTTTCAACAAACTAGTGTTCTTGAAAACATTTAAATTTATCTTTCAAATGACTTACGGCTTCTAACCTCAACTGAATCCTGCCAAATCTGGCAGAATTCCATGACCTTGATCCTTCGGTACCGTATGTAATGATTTTAGTCACGAATTCATTCATACCTCTTAGTACCTAATTGTAGTTGTGCATGTGTTTTGTGTTGTAAATTTAAACCATAAATGGTGAGCTACTTCCTTCAATAAAAAAATCAAAGAATGGACCAAGAATAAAGAACAAAATATATTGGGAGTTCTTTTAGTTTTAAACATCTGATCAGGGATTAGAACCTTAACTCATTACTCATTACTCATTAGTCATCACGGTTCCGGTCCAACAAATTATATCTCAAAGAGTTCCAGTTCCAGTTCTGGAGCTGTTTTGGTTCCTGTGCAACCGAGACTTCAAAGGGATCCTAACGGTTCCACTTTTATATAGGTACTGTGTAAAATAAAATCCTCGATGTACTTTTTGGTTCCCACAGTGCTTTTTTAAAACTATTTTGACACTTCAAGATCAAGATGTCAAACACAAAATACTTCCCTAGGTATGTTATTTATTAATTAGGAGGAATCATTTTCAAACTATAATAACTCTCCTAGAGTATGCTTTCTCGGCCGATATGTAAGAGTGAACACTGATTAGTGCGATCGGTTATGCTGTGTCTAATTGATTAAATTAGATTTTTAGTTATTACCATTGTCAAATATATTGGGAGCCTGCAGAGTGCAGCTGTACTAGACAAAATCCACAAAATTTGCACAATAATTTATCGTGCATCACTCTCTCTCTCTAAAGTTTTCTAATTATAATCCGGAACATAATTTGTCACACGACATTTCATAATCTCCTATTCCTACTCCGTATTTCTGAATTAAGATTGCCAGCAGACACTGAAACCCAGATATTTCTGGCTATCAAGAAATACCATCAGTACATTGCTAAAGTGTGGTGCTTACAGCCACTGAAATTACACGTTATGTGAGCTTGGAAGAGTTGAACAGCCAGTGACTCTAACTATGCCAGAAGAATGCATCCAAATACTTTTTCTTTACTAGCAAAATCAACAGGATCATTGAAGTTTTACAATTCTCATAAATAAAATCTTCAAGAAATAAAAATACTAGGTATAGCAAAAAAATGAAAAATGATGCCAAACTTGGACCAAAAAGAACCCTTTGGAAACGAAACAGAACCGTAACTATTTATTTCGGTTCTGGTTCTTACTTTTTTCTGTGTTATGGTTTCGGTTCCAGATTTCAAAAATTTCCAAAGGGTTCTAGGTTCTGGTTCCAATCCCTGCATCTGATAATGGAAAATTGATTCTCAAATTCTCAATAAGCTCAGCAAAGAGACAAAATTATCTACGATAGCTCAACAACCCAGGAAGACTCAAGAAAGAAGCCACAAAAGCGGCCACAGTGGCCTGCTTACCTCCGACTTGAGTGGCTCAGGCTTGTGCAACTGAAACACGTCGTACGGATAAAGAATGCGCATGTAGTGTCCACGCAACAGTGCACCAGCACTATGGGAGAAGCCTAGTCGGGTGGCTAGTCGCGACCATCGGCGCCCTGCTGTCACCTCCTCGTGCCCGCCCGCTGATGCCACCAATCGGTGCAGGGCGCACAGGTCCAGCGCACGGCGCTCTAGTACTGGGATCTTTAGTGTGGAGCCCTGCAAATGTTCAACATGCTTGGTTAGATTAATGCTTAGGTACTAGCTACATAAAAAGCATTGAGAGCCAACAACAAGCTTTCAATTATATATTGGTATGCAAGAATGGCCAATGTGAAAGCCATGTTACCTGGAGCTCCCAGAACTTGGCGATGGAATCTAGGAAGTTAAGCTTGACCCGAGTATTTGCTTCCAGTTCATTGAGTCTCTGAATGCGCGGGGTGAAGGCAAATCGGTCTACATCAAGTGCGAATGGTGGCTGCCACGCCGGTGGTGGCCTAATCTTGCAGATCCCCCAACGTTCAGCTTCGGCTCGAACACTACGAATGAAGCCAAGTGGATCCTTCCATTCCTCCTCGGTGGGGCAGAATACGGGAGCCTCCGGAGGTGGCTCAAACCGGAAATCAGACTGCGAAAGAAAGTTGATCTTATCAAACTACAAACATGCTAAACCAAGCACTAAAACACCAAACCGTAAAAACCTCCTGGCAATGGTACTTCCTAGACAGTACCTAGGTATAAGAACCTCCCTTGGGACGGCAGGGCACTAGCACTACCTAGGCTTCAACAACCTAGACCTAGGCACCGAAAACCTGCCTAGATATACCATAAATGTCAAAGACAAATACAATAGTTTAGTAGATCTTTGCAGTGATATATTACTACTTACTTCTGATATCTTCTTAATGCCACCATTCTTGCCAGAGTGCGACATCTCATCACTTTGTAATAATTACTCGAAAAGAAGAACAGTCAACGGAATATAGAAAGTGCCTGACCAATTTCCCAGACTCGTGCAAGCTATTGTCATTTATTGTTTTAATTCGATCATTGTCCCCGATAGGAGCTCACGGACACTAAAATACCACAAACATTGCAGCGATGGTAAACTTCGTGATGAATGGGCTTCACACTACACAACGATAATTCGGGCAGACACGAATACTACGAAAATAACAAACTTCAGAGAAATATTTACGAGAGAAAACAATCTCGTCCAGCCATTACACTTGCAGCCATGTTTTTGTATTAGCAGGTGAGCACCCTACTTTTTGTTAATGGAACCATGCGCATCAATTCAAAATTAGGCGCTTACTTGGGATACTTATGATAATCTGCGTTAACGACGCACCGGTTTAACGACGGCTTCTAGCTGTGCTAATCGGGCACTCATTTATCACGGACTCTACGCTTGTACAGTGAGTCACACTCACGAAACAGGAATAGGATCACAGGTTCATTACTAGCAATGCAAATAAAGTTGTTGCACTGACTACAATCCATTCAGCCCCTATCCCAAACAGGGTCATGGACTAATCCTTATAGGATCATCGGTCATGACTCATGAGTGGTACCTTCAAATACTGGATTCCAGTGGGGATCTGCTGCAAAAATGCAGATTTTTCAAGTACACTATTTCAATATAAATGTTGTGTTGTGTGGACACCAGATAGAAAAGGGTTTTTTTATTTTTGAGGAAGTACTGCACATGATTGACAGTATAATGAGAGATTTACTGATGTAAAAAGTTTGTTGTGTAGTTCTCTACATTATTTTGCTACTGTGACGGCCTGTATTAATAAAAGTAAACCCTATCAACATTCTTGCATACTTCTTCATTTAACTCAACATAATAATGCACATGTTTCCATTCCCTTAAAAATTGTATAAGTTCCTCGAGTCTTCAGTCTCTTGGAAGTGTCACAGGTTACAAAAAACAGAAAAAACAGATTACGACTCAGAAATAACTTAAGACTGAACGACTTCACATGCTTATCTATCTACTGTCGTAAGCTTACCTATCGTAAAGCCTGCATATTGCTCATTGCCCATTGGTCACTAAGTGTATTAGTAATTGCTCATAAGAAGGCACGTCTCAATTACTCTTGAAACCATCATGCCCTGTGGCCTTTTCTGAATTACTCGTTACTCCCCATCAACATGCACTTGAACTGACGTGTCTAAAAGAAAGTGTACAACACAGAGCGTTAAAAAAGGCCGAGGAACTTGGAGCTGGGGCAGGCGGGCTTCTGGCAGATCTTCTCCTCCATTTCGGCGTCGGCAACTGGACACTTGTCGGCGATGCAGTGGCGCCAACGCACTTGGCGCCCCTTGCCACACGTGACACTGCAGCAGGTCCACGCGGTCCACGGGCCCCACATTCGCACGCGGATACCGTCTGTAAGTGCAGGCCACAAGGTGTATCACATGCCACAAAAAATTGCCAAAAGTCTTCTTTTATGAAACTATCTTAAATTCGTCCATGTTAGTGGTTAGTGAATTATGAAAATAAAGTGATATGTGAAATGAAAGGAAATTTATGAATGTTGAAAAATTAACACAAGTTTGTTTGTATGAAAAAGAAAATAGAGGCCTTATTCCAATCTGCCGATATTGGTCCTCTGAATGATTTTGTCTCATTGATGATCATAACAAATTTGTGGTAAGAAAGCCTACAATCAGTTGATTGCAATCCTAGTGGAATAGTATGGCCAGGTATATTACAAAATTTTAAAAAGTTTTAAAGATGTTAAAAGCTGTGTATTGGCAGTAGAAGCAGCAGTAGTAGTATAGAAGTAGTAATAACAATTAGTCGTCCAGAATACCAGTTGAATACTTCAAAGCTCAAATACTTCAGAACTAATAAGTTGAACTAAAATCCTATGTACAGGGCTCGAACTGTGGTGGACATTGATAGAACACCTCTTTTACCAGCCGCAGATTCCATGGTTCGTAAGTGAGTTTGTTTCTCGTACTCCAGAGGCAAAGACATGCAATTCATTTGGATAGTCCCACCAGGGGTTGTTAATGACTCGAGCCTTTCAGTTTTTGCTGCAGAAGTGGCACCTCCCACACTCTGCGATGTGGTCACAGAGAATGTGCTTCCAGACTTTCTGTCTGGGCTCGTGACGGGTTCAGATTTAGTAGGTGTGGATTTGGCTGTTGTGGAAGTTGCAGGCAAGGGCAATGGTAGTGTGGAAGTTGCAGGCAAGGACAATGGTAGTGTGGAAGTCACAGAACTGGGTGTGTGCGTGTGCTCTTTCGTCAACGCTGACGACAACAGCGTGGTGCTCGTTGACATGGTCATGTTGTTTAACTTCTCAAGTTCATTAACTTTTTCTAGCATTTTGACAGCAATTTCTTTTATTTCAGAAATATTTGCACCAAAGTCATTATTTTCTGTGCATGATTTTGTACCAGAAGAGACAATGTCTCTCCTAAGAGAAAAATTTCTTTGTACTCTTGGACAAGTATGTTCCATTAAGTTGGTCTGCACTTTGCTTACTTTTGAGCATGTTATCAAAGATAGAAGAATATTGAATATGATAAACATAACCGAGTTTGCTAATAAAACGTTGTCCATCTTTTGTAAAATTTCAAATTTGCAATTGCCAATATCAAATTAAGCTGTTTATCAAAAAAATTTGACATGAGTTCACCCAGTGTTTTACCTCTTTGAAACAGCTGCCAAAAGAGATCAAAAAAACTGCAGCCAAATACTTTTCTACTTTTCTAGTTGTCAAATTTCATCATCAGGCCCCCCACCAAGCACAAGAGTCATTGCCCAATTAATTTATATTTTATTTTCTAATCTTTACTGAAGAAATGAGCTGAACCACATGCAAAATGACAGAGTGATGAAGAACAACAGAAGTACTGCCTACAGGCTTGTTAAACTTTAATTAACTCACCACGATAAAATGATGAGTACTTGCATCAACATCTACTTGAATTTCCGCTTCGGATTTTGACTCAGTCTCGGCTTCTTTTCCAAGCTGGAAAAAAAAACTAGTTGAGAAACACAAATTTTACCCACAGAAAAATTACAAGAAATGCTGGCAAGGTTACAACTTGAACATACAATCACATTTAATTATTCTTTATCTGTAAAGATGGTAATTTATAAAATGAGAGAAACAGGGAATTTTAAGGATAGAATTAAGAATATGGAAAAATTAACCATGGCATGAAGAGAAGTTGTGCAGTTTTTCTAACGCTAAAATGTTGACAAAACGTGCAAAAGTTGCCAACTGGTACCAAAGATCAAATCCAGAAACTAGCTGCACAACCAACCCTGCAGCAACACAAAAAAAACCTAATTTCTCCAGGACCTTTCTTGCATTCACAAAAACTTGGAACATTTTGCAATTTTGCTTGTTTGTGGTATTTTGTTTAACAAAAAATAAAAACAAGTTAATATTTAAATAAACATACTTTTCACGCTGGAGTGGAGAAAGGCTGTGCCGAAATAATGACTGCTTCAATTCTGTTGTCTTCACATTAAGTGTATGATATTCTTCGGAGGAGAAAATTGCTGAACACACCAAGTGTAACAATAACATCGTGAAACTAGATACCTAAAGCCCTTACAACGGAATCACTTATTACACGCTGCATTGAATTAATTGTACGTAGGTTCTCCAGCTACTGACACCTATGCATGCACGACAGTAGGCAAGAGCTCAGCGTATGGTACCCTAATTAGAGTGGTAATAAAAGGTGTACAAAGTAACAAAACTAACAATGCCAAAGTGAAAGAAGTAAGAACCCATTCCACACATATAAATTTGACGAAGCTTATATTATTGTTGACGATTCATCAAACATCTATCGAACATAAAAGACATATTATTTGTATAAAAATACAATAAACAATGCTTTGAAATGCAGTGAACCTACCCATTAAATGGGCGTGAAATATTTACGTGGTACCGCAAAAGTGACATTTGAAGGTAGGTATACAGTGTTTAACTTTACGTCGTCGGCAGCTGATTATCGTTTGTGGCATCGCGACGAGATGACATACAAAACAGTGAAAGGACAACGTTCCCTGCCATTAGCTTATTAGGACTACCACATACTCAGTGTAGGCACACTACTTATTAACGAACAAGTAAAGACATCAGTTCCATTTTCCAAGACACACTTTCAAGACGCTACCGGCTCCCTGCTTGCTTCTAGATGCTTAGCCCTATCCCCCCTAAGTAGGTACACTCATTATATAAACTTCTGTTCTCCACTTTTTACACACTTCCCATTCCACCAAGGATCTCGACAAACGACTGAGAGAAGACAATTTCATATATTTATTATATATAAGAAACTACCACTCATTTGATATCTAATATTTACAGAACGTGTTCAAAAATATGCAGCATGCGTATGTCCGTTAATGTTGATGCATTCCAGGTCACAAGATAAATAAGGTTTTGCCCGGGGCATTTATGGGGGCCGTCGAAACCTCGCACCGCCGACATATCACAAGTCACAGCGCGTACAGTCTGTTTCTCATCTCCTCCCTCCCTCGGCATACGTGTCGCCAGGTGATTAATTATTCCATAGCCTGATCGACCGAGGCTCATCTACTTGCTTTCTCAAAGGTCTCGATTGCTCCTGACTCTGGTGCATGCCTGTAGCATTCACATCTCAGCCCGAGAACGAATCAATTGAAAAAATTTCCACGCGTCTTAGGAGTCTTTCGAAATGGAATTCTTTTTCTTGTGTTTTCAAATTTGAACAATGCTGAAAGTGTGGTTGTCAATTGTTTTAAAATGCCCATGCGTCTGATGCTCATCTAAATGTGGAATGTGATTGGTACAATGTAGCGGAGCGGAACTTTCGGTTGGTCACGCCCGTCAAAGAACATGTAGAAATGGCACCTTCAAACGGTGCACCCCCACTAGCTTTCACCGGTTTTGCCGGGATGATTGGCAAAGGAACAGAACGAAATAAAGTAGCTACAATAATGTCGGCGGAATTTTACAACCTCCGGGTTTCACTAAGCGAATAAGCTATGAGATTGGCATCCCTGATTCGTCAAAACAATATTTACAAGAGATTAGGTAGTATAATGGTCAATAAATTAATTGTTAAAGGAAAAATTAACATTAAAGAAAGTATTTCTTCTTGGAGTTTTGAAATTAATTACTTTAACCAATCCATTTAACTAGTGAATACTTGTTACTATAGACTTCTTAAGGAATAGTATCAGTAATAACTGGAGGTACGCACTCGTTCAGTGCGAAATGCGTAAACACCGGGGATAGACAGTCTCCCAACCCGAGCTTCCGCCCACATGGCACTAGCTAAAGGGCAAACCCGTTCAAAATTCGCAGTGGAAATCAAAGCCACTCCTTGCCCTTCAGAATTCACGCGGTCCTCATTTGTTTCCTTTATCCGAAAAGAATAGCGGAGGCAGCAACTTGGGTCTAACAGTTATGTAAAACTTTTCCTTTACCTTTCGTGACATTTTCTTGTTGCTGCCAGCAAAACAATACTAAGTATCTAGACTTCTCTTCTTGCTATTCAGTCATAGATGAGAAAGGTTGCAAAAGTTAGGCCCCAATTACACAGTAATAGCCACCGATTGAAAAAGACAGGCTACTTACAATAGTAAGTGAATGTGTTTTCTCTCGCCGCTAGATGCATATAAACCACGTACATTGGTTCGAGATCTCTACTCCAAAGACCAGTGTCGGCAGTTGCCAGACTTCCGAAAAGACATAGCAACTATTCACGTGTTGAAGTGAATGGCGATTCCTGGCTTGGATTTCTCCTTTCCCATCGAGTGAACCGTAACATCTTCCCCATTCGTAGCTTCAATCCCACTCAAGTGAGATCCATTTTGATGCTATCTTATAAAAGTGGCTGTCGGTACCATTCTATTTCAGCAAGAAAATGTTCGGAATCAGAGAGTGAAAATTCCCGGGCCGAAACCAGGCGAGTTCATTCACAACTAAAAAAGTGGCAAAGGCAATATTCAATTTCCTACGAGACTTCACACCAATGCCTTGGGTTTTCTCCCCGATCTAGATACGATCCATTCGAGCGCGATCCGTTACTGCGTACGTAAGGAAGCGGCTGTCGGCACCGTCCTAGACCAGAGAGAGAAACCCCTTCGGCTCGGAATCGGAGCACGAAATCGCGAGGGCATCAGACGCGGGTGAAGTACGAGTACGCTATCGCTCCACCCCCGATAAGCAACGCGATCCCCAGCCCGATGTTGAACGGGTTGGCTAACGACCTCTTGGCAGATGCCCAGCTCTCGGCGGCCGCCTGCTTGCGCTTCATGTCGCGCACTTGCGCGGAAATGCGTTCGTTGCGATCCGCGCGCCGTTTGTGGGCGCCCTCCACACTGGAACAGAAGGTGTGGTTTTTGGTTAGGGTGGACAAATGATCAGGAAATGTACACACACATGAATAGGAATTTTAGGGAATATAACAGATGAATATAACAGATGAATAAATGATTCTCAAAAAAAACTTAGTGCCTTAAAAAAATGTCAGCAATAAAAATTGTCTAGCAAGTGTACAAAAATGGGCCATTCAGAATTCATAAAGATTGCAAAGGATTAATGAACCTTCCAAACAAAAAGACACCCGCAACATTTTGACAAAAAGTGTTGTCAAACAGTTCATTATATTACATAGATTAAGCAAAATGATTTGAAGTGGCTCACACTGTATTAGAATAACATATATATTAAATTTATGATTGGCTGGTAACAAAGGGTAATAATTAGCATTGGGAACATCATTCCGACACAATGGGCTTCACAAATTGTACACCCACTAACCTGGTGTTGTTCTCGTGTGGTTCCGGACTCGAGGGGGGGCCCGCGTCTTCGCCGTTGTCCGTGGGGGGCGGCGGAGGGGCGGGCCGTGCCGGCAGCGGGGGCGGTTCGTCTGACGTTGGCGTGCGCGGCGTGAACGGCAACGGTTTGTCCGCAGGGAAGTCGCAGTCCGGGGATGAGTCAGTAGAACCTACCGCGATCGAAAACGTCGGTGAGTTTCGTTTCGCCAAAGAAATATTACCACACAATTTAATACACCACACCCAGCCATTCCAATAAAACCCAAATGAAATAAAACCGGAAGTATAATTTTATCAAAACTCCTAATGTCTTCTACACTTCACGGCCGAGGTTTACCCCTGCGCTGTGGTTTACCGTGGTTGTTTGCCAGCGACAACGACTCTCCGCGCGGTGGCGGAAGTGGCGGTGGCTCGTCGCTGTCTTCCGCCGAATCGTCTTCAAGGTCCGATGATGCCGAGAGCAGCGGGTCCTCTTCGTTCTAGCAATGCAAACACAGTACCAGTCACGGTCAGGAATCGAACAGACAAGGACTGAGTAAATGTCTTCTCGTAAGATATGCAGAGATTAGCAACATATTTTGCTGTTGACAATTTTCTCTTTAATTTACAAATTCAACAACCATTTCTTTTATAGGTAGTAATATTGAATATCTCAGCTGGACCTGCAGACCATAATCTTGCAATTTCAATGATAGTGGCAAATGGCAAGGGAACTAAATAAGTAAAAAATATCAACAATTGTTTGCCACCCAGACTAAGGTCTGGCTATGAAATCGATTATTGTTTAATATTAAAATCCCCCCCTCCCCTTCGGCCAACCAAACTATCTAGCAACATTGAGTCTGTTGCAAGCGTTAGGCAATCGTGCTCACCGCATTGGCGGTGGCTGCCGCCTGCTGTCGGGCACCCTCGATGATGGCCTGATAGGAGAAGCGCAGCTGATCGGGCGTCTGGATCAGCCCCATGCGGTACGTGCGCATCTCAAGCAGCACCTCAGTGACGCTAACAGCGTCCAGCCCGTGTTCCTCGATCTGCAAACGCACGCAACAATGATGTCATATACGTGGTTACTCCCTCCTATTGCCAGCCAATTCCCGCCACGAAGCATGCAGAGGCTTTGGAAGTCCCCTCCCGTAACGCTACCCACCAGCAGCAGACAGGAGTCTACGAGACAGAAGGTGCCCGAGCGACCGATGCCGGCCGAGCAGTGGACGACTGGCGGCCCGGCGTTCTGGTCCAGTGCCCCGCTTCGCCGTACGGCGGCCAGAAAGCGCAGGAACGCCGTCGGGCTCTGCGGCACGCCGAAGTCCGGCCAGTGCGTGTAGTGGAAGTGGAGGATGTCGCGGTGTTGGCCCGTTTCCGTCTCAGTCAGCCTGGGGACATCCAATTTTGCGGTCAAGCACTTGAAGCTAAATTGCGTTTCAAATTTCAATGGACGACAAATGATTCAGAGTCGATCACAAATGTGGGATGAATAGCTGCAATAAGAAATGCATTGAATTTCAAACCTTAATCGAGTCTGAAAATGCCAATCGGCGAACACTACTCGTGTATTGCCGAGAGGTGTAATTAACGTATCTAAAGCCCAGTTTGTTCTTGGATTATCCCACGGCCTGAGCAATCACATGAAATCAGAGACAAAGTGCTTGGCCACTGTTAGATTTGAATGAACTTTCTCGAGTCTTAAACACATTGTGAAGTATTGAAAATTAAAATATGTAGTAGTTTTTGTGATAAATGTTAAGAGCTAGATTCAACTAGGTACCTAGTGCAAAATCCCCACCAAAAAACACCTATTTATTATAATATGAAGATAAATAAATTGGTGAACTGACTTGTAAATTTATGTACACGTATTTGATAGAGAGATTAAATAAACAGCCGAAACAGATATGAGCTGTAGAGCTGAATGGAGGCACAGGCAGTGAGAAAATTTGAGAATTCAGACTATTGGAACCTTCCTTACTAATCAATTCTTCTCAATCAAGGTAACACTTTCTGAGAAATAGTCATATCGCTCAGTGAACAGAGCCAAGACAATGGCTGCCAGAGATTGAGGATATCTGCGTACCTATGTTGTTAGCTAGTGTTGTGCAGGTGCTGGTGCTCACCTGAGTGTTCTCGTGGTGAAGTAGGAGGCCTTGGTGTGCGATATGTGCTGCACTTTGAGCCCGACGTCGGTGAAGTCCATGGTGTCGGCTGCCCCCACGCCCCCCTCCGCCCCCAGGGGCCAATACTGGTGACACTTGACCTGGTTCTTCTCGATCACCCTGCAGGATAAATCACGAGTCTACAGGCTACAGCCCTGAAGCATTATTTCTAAACATCATGCAGCAATCAGCATGCAGCAGAACCACAACTCAGAACCATAAGAGGTTTCTTGATCTAGCCCAGGCAGTTCAATTGAGTAGAACACCGATGTCACGATTTAATGTTACGGCACAATTTTCATCAGGATTTTTACTTCAGCCTCTTGATACCAGAGGGCAATGCCCTTTGGGTCCAAGTGCTTAAGGCCCAAAGTGGTAAAGTACCTTGATGGATAGCATGTATAGCAGCAAGTTTATAGAATTTAAGTGTAGCAAGTTGCTTCTCTCCTTGACAAGTTTAGTGGGTAGGTTACAGGTACCTACCTGTTTAGCATTAGAACAGCTTTGCAGTTTTGTTCCCAAACCATTAACCAGAAGTGTCCAGCAGTTTGTGGCAGTGGTCCTTGAGTTAGAATGTACCTTCGATGTGTACGGTCCATCTGAAACAGGTGCCATAAACAAAATATAATCTTGCAGACCGCATCTTTCTTCTAATACTATTCATAGAACTCATTGTAGAAAAATATAGATCCAGGCTGTTTGCATTAGGTATGTAAAAGAAAATATATGGTACACCAGTTCACACAAACCACAATGAATTAGGTAAACCTAACAGATGGCTTACCGTGACGATGTTCGCGTTGATATAGTTGCATCTGCCTTTCGTGAGTACCACTCGGCTGTGATCATACGGACTGACATCTCTATATCGATTAAGGTTTTTATTCTCAGATTTTCTTGCTTCTGAACACGTGTATTCATAATTTAGGCATTGGTTTCTTATGTGCTGTAACAAAATTAAATTGGGCTTTTTTGGGATCTGCTTGGTAGGTGCTTCTAGGTAACTATTTAACTGATTGTCACAACAAAATAATTTAGGTTCCCAAAAGGAAGAAACAGGCATAGCTTTTTTACAATCTGTCAAAACTTGACATGAAGCTTGCAGCATGTGCAAAAAATGGTTTTAAATGTTCTTGTTATTTCAGAGAATCTTGAAATGTTTCTGGGGCTTCGTAGTAAAGAGCACTTCAAATTTAAATTAGTAGTAAGGCATTTAAGTAGGTAGAAGCTGATGATAGGAAATTTAGTGAAGCTATGTATGGCTTTGTAAAGCTTTCAGATCAGTGGAATGATATGTCCCACAGGGTCAAACAGAGACAATATAGCACTGCTTGAAGTAACAGCATAGACATGATTTGTCTCAATCAAGAATTAGTGGAATTTATTGAATGAATGTTGATATCTTTCGTCCTTGGGCTTGAAAATCGTGGTTTGTGAGTCAGGATTGAGGCATACGCCAAATGCTACGCCAGGAACACTGGCCCACAGCGACGCAAAATCGCACCTGGAAGAGTAGAGGCCACGCTCCTTTCTTGTCTATTTCGGCAAACTCGGCTTCCACATTCTTTGCCGTACCTTCAGCGTTCATTTTATCTACACAAATATCTATCACACGCTTAATTTCGATAAAATTAACTACATTTGCCAACACGCAGCAAAGGCCGATCCGATGTTTTCTTAACTTGTCCCAATTGTGGTAGCCCTGCAATGGAAATGCCGACCAATGGCGGAAACATTTTGAATAGCGAGACAGAACATCGAGTTTCGTACCGCTTAGTGTTATCGAAAGTTTTCTATTAATGTATGACTGTTTATAAGCCTCCATGAACAATATTAACTTCATTTTAATGGTAGTTTCGTTTTTTGATACACTTAACAGTCAATTTTTTTTAAATGTCTGATAGTTTGGGCAATTTACGCCGTGGAGTATGGCAGCCCGCGATACATCCTCTCATACACGTTGCCGTTGTTCCAGGCGTTATTTGAGATGCTTGATACAGTTCAATCTTCGATCACTGCTAGCAATGGTCGAAGATTCAATTATAACATTGCTGGTATAAATTGTCCTTTAATATTTATCCTATAGAATATCAGCAAATTTCTCAAATAACGCCTGGTACATAGTGGTGTATAAAGGTTTTCATCAACTTTGAGGAGGGGGGGGGGGGGGGGGAATAAAAATGAAACTTAACTCGTATTTCCACATTTTTGTTTTTAACAATATTCCCTATTTTCACATATCATTGTTGTTTGGCGCGGATGACTATTTTCGCTTGGGTTTCACTAAAACACATCAACATATCTCGATTTGCGCCTCAAAGGTAAATTGATAAATGGGTAAATGGGTGTGCTAGAAAATGGGAAAGATAAGGTGAATGGGTATATTAAACGTGTGAAACATGAAAAAAGTATAGAAAACTCGCAATGGCTACACATTTTCCAAGCTAGAACTTAGCGTACCATAGCGTATACCTGCGTTTTTCTTCAAAATAAAGATGAGTGTATATATACGCTAATTTCGAAAATAAAAGGTTAGTATACCTGCGTATACCCTGGACTACACCACTGCTGGAACAACGGAAACGAGTACGTGAGAATGTATCGCGGGCTGCCATATTCCACGCCAGGGGCGTAGCGACCGCACCCGCAGACCCCGCGGCGCGGGGGGCGCCGTGGCTCGGGGGGCTCCCGACGAGGGATTGAGGGGGTGCAATAGGTCTCGGGGTTTTTTAGGGATTGCCCTCGGAAAAATTCGGGAGACGTTTTTTGCACTCGGAAAATTTCGGGAGACGTTTTTTTACGGAAAATTTCGGGATAGGGAAAAGGGGGGGGGGGGCGCCGTCAAAACTTTCGCGGGGGGGGGGGGGCGCATCATATTCTATCATATCCAAACTATCTGACTTTTTTCAATAATCTTATTTCTCCCCTTCCCTCCCCCAACCACCTAAAATAACTCTTTTTGCTTCAACTTTGCATTACTATATTTTATGCGATGCTTATAGGAAATAACCTAAGTAATCCTTATGATGGAAGTAAAATGCTGTAATTCCCGGTGACTCACGGTTCATAGCCGCAATCTAGTGGTGGTGTCGCTCATGATACCTACTATATTATACCGATGCAGAAATCGAAAGACGTACATTGGACTGTTTTGTATAATAATATACTTTGGGGAAGTTATAGAGTAATAATGAAAATCCGCTGCTATTTTGGCAGTAGTCATTCTGGAAGGAGCCTTTAAAGAGCCTCTTTAAAGAGCCGAAGAACTGCACCAAAGCTGCAAATATTTCCGTGGACGGATTGTATAACGTTGGCCGAAATACTGTAGATAAAAAAGTAAATATGTAGATAGGAAGATAAGAAGATAACATTATTATGTCAGTGGCCAAAACTCAAAAGCACAGCTCAAAGTATCTTTTCAAAAGGATGTACTCCTGACGGCGGTAAGCAACTCGATGTCTGGTCCATGGGCAGTGTTGTTGCAGAATGCAGAGTATTAGTATTTTTATATGAATATTATCAAAATATAACAATATTAAATAATATGTCTGCTTACGTTCAGTGTATAATATAACAGCTGTTTACCAGACTGGAAGGCTAGCTGGTGGGGTTGTAGCCCAAGATCATACAACTTAACATATTAAAGATGAGCGTTAGCGAGCAGAGCTAAATCGTATCAAATAACTTAATAATATTATAGGTGCCTATTTATATTATATTACAGGTATAAGGTATTTGATCGTATTATCAAGAGTGTGGTGTTGTTATCAAGGGTGTTATATTATCCACATATTTTATTTTCAATCAATAAAAACCAAAGACTTCAAAAACATATCTCGTTGAACTATTTTATACAATATGCAATACACGGTTTTCTTTTAAAATGGATTGATTAAAATGGATTGCCTTGATTGGTTGGCCCATGGTTACACTAATATCACCTTATTTTATCTGAAACTCGTATCTAGATTTGCTTGATTTCTCGATCCCTATCCGCCCCCTCCCCCTCTACTGCCACCCAAAAACACATGAAGTCCGTGTAACAGACCCACATCTGGTATACTGAAACAGTCAAGTTCTTTGAAAACCATGCATTCGCGGCCAGTAAAATCAATTGCGGAAATAAATACCACTCCACACTTTTCTTAGTTCGGAGAGTAATTTCCTTGAACCTTCAATTATTGCAGGAACGCCATGTCATTGTTTCTAAAAATACACGTGCAATCTTATGAGATTCACTGATCTCAGATCTTACCATTATTATTATCAATCAGATGAGATATGAGATACACAACATCGAATATGCGTCAATTCGGTTGAAAACCTTCACTTATCAAATTGTTTTGACTGGCGAAAAAAATGCTCAAGTTTATAATTAAGGTCGGATCCAACCTACGCAAGAACGTTTATCTCTAATTGCAACTAAAACTCTGAACGAAACTCCAAATCACTGTCTAATGTGTCTATATGATTACACATTTGGTATTATTAGAAAGTGAGCATGGTAGGCCGGCATGCCTATACTCCCTTGTGCGCAAATGAAACCAACATCAAAATCATCCACGTGAATGTCTGTGACGCAGACGGTATTCGGCGAGAGATATAATATGGCAAATGGCTGGCGACAGAATCACACTCGAAGCATGGCCTAACGATATCAGTGCATACACCAACTCAATTGCTATGCGGGCGAACGCATTGGGTAGTGCTATATACAATTCACTGGGGAAACTACATTCAAACACACGCCATCATCAACCCAGCCTGCGTTTGGTCCACAATATCTAAAGGAAGGGATGCAAGATGTAATTCTTTGTAATGTAATTGCAGACAGTTTGCATACACAGTTCGAAAATCTTACAATAGTTATTAGCAATAGCATGTAAATCGCTAGTATGGTTGACCACTGGCGTGCGCAGGGGTGTGGCCGACACGGCACAAGCGTTTTTAAGATTTTGACAGCCCTGCAATTGATCGGAGTTTGATAGTAACACTAACATAAGGGGGCGTGAAACCCGACTTGTCCTGACTTGGACCACTTACCAGTTATGAAACCAGCACGGCGGGTCAATGACCTTGGGACGCCTTGGTATGGGTTTGTTTTGGCGCGTCGGTGTAGTACCTACTTGAGGGTTGGTTTTGATCCGTTTGGGCTTCTTTCCGAATCTCCCTGTCTGTCAAGGTCGTTGGACGGCCGAAGACGTAGCAAGTCAGAGTTAGAGATTACCTAACCCTGTAACTACCCAGGAAATACACAATAATAATAAACATTGTACCGTACTAACTACGATGAACTACCTTGTAGGCATAAGTCAACTTCATTCACTGGGAGCTCGATGGTTTGTGACTCAATGAACTTGTCATTGATCATCATTTAATTCTCTCTAGCCCATTACCCAATAACCCATTATCTGTTATGCAGTTCAAATACTTCTTGCACAATTTCATAGATTCTTATTGATGAGCATTGCGAGCGGACCGAAATCTTCTATTGTCCCCCTCCAATCTCCACCTATAGATAGATACCTACTCCGGTCTCGTTATTGCAACATCTTATTTCAAGGAAATTGTTTATTTGATGAGCGAAGCGAGCGGAGCGAAATCTGCAATTTCACTAGCCCCAAAAAAGCACTTGTGTGTTTGTGTTTGTTTGTTTGTTTGTTTGTTTGTTTGTTTGTTTGTTTGTGTGTTTGTTACTTATTATGGCTTACTATGGCTTAACCGATTTTGATCAAATTTACAGGGGTCCTTCGCTATGTTCTCACGTAGACCAAATGCTTAGTACAATCGACCGGATAGTTTTAAAACTATTCCAAGTGTAAAAAAATTCATGATCTCCGAAAATTTTGTCCAAGCCGTTGAGCCAAAAGTCCCCCAAAAGGGGGATGATGTTTCTTTAGGGAATGGATTTTCTGTGTCTGTCGATTTTCCCCTGCTGTTTGGCCCCACCTAATCTGGGGCCCATGCGCACGCCTATGGTTGTAGTGAAAACATCTAATTTGAACTGGATAACTTCAAGACGAATTCATTTCCAGTGCCCTCTGAATGGATTTGTTTCGATTTGATCGCATGACAAAAATGTCTCTAGGTGGCTTAGACCTTGAGCGAAATTCTAAGGTATTTATTGACTCTGTCCTTTTCCACAGCCTCTTAGTAACAGTAGAGCAACCGTCGCGCAGTGGGACTAGAGAGCGTATATAGGATCAAAGGGAAAATTTTTCATTCAGAAGGCGCTGGTTGTGTTCTGGGATAGAGAAATGTGTGCTGCCGATGGCTGCCATGCCTTGTCACAACACTTGCTTTCGCAGTCACGGGCATAGAAAACGGTGTACTTTTTGTGACCATCATTTTGCCTCCCACAGTTAATTTCATAATTTCATAACGGAACAGAATCTTGAGATGATGTGTGTAAATAATAATGCGAAAAGCAATCATTTTATTTTCCCCGTTTTCCCCGTTTCATTTGTGGCTGGGCCGTATATAACCATTTGCCATTTACTCTTTGCCATTTACCCTGCGCACGCCTATGGGTGAGATACTGCACATAACAGGATGGACCAAATGTATTGTCACAAAAATTACACCGTTTGATATATGCCAGTGACCGCGCACGCAAAGGACGAAAACAGAGACGTGTCACTGAGTGCGCACTCACACTCAGTGCACACTCAGTGCACACACAGTGCACACTCAGTGCACACTCAGTGCACACTTCACACTCAGTGCACACTCAGGGAGCAATTTTCATTGCACAGTCGAAATAGTACACTGAGTGCGCCCTGCTGTGAGATGTTGAATAACGAAACCAGATGGGTACTACAAATCTGAAAACTGTATCGTGCTGGAAAAATGTTAGAAATACGCTCTGCGCCTTGTCGGTCGCTCGCTCGCTGGTGGCAGGCCGTTAAGACGCCTGAATACCTCGCTCCCTGCTGCGAGATTGCGCGAATGTACAATCTCACGAGTATATGCGCTTTTTTACTAAACACTAAGAGAAAAACTAATGAAGTAAGCGAGGAAGTTTTAGATTAAGAATCTATCTGTGTAGGTAACGGAGCCTTTTTCTCAATTTTAATCTCCTTCATCTCTTATCTATTCACGAAACAGCGCAATAAAGAGCAAAATACAACATTGTAGAAGCGGTTTCGACACTTTTTGACCCAAAAATGAAAAAACGGATCCGTTACCGACACAGATTGATTCTTTATCTACAACTCCCTCGCTTACTTCAATAGTAAAAAGCGCATACTTACTCGTGACACTCTGCATTCGCGCTATCTCGCAGCTGCGAGCAAGGTATAGTCTGTCTCCTTAGGGTTTATTATTCTATAGCTGGGATAACTCAGAATACCTACTTATGAATACTACCAGGATAGTATGAATGAACGTAATACGTTTTGTGGATCCTGACTCAGGATTGTTGTCAGAGTTGCCTCCGATAAGTTCGTGAAGAATATTGAAGTTTACACATATACATAATATGTTTACACGATATGATCACATTCGCAGAGGGGCAAGAGCTCTTAGTCAGGGTGTGCGTTATCTCTATAAGGCTGCACGGTGTGGAAACAATCGTGCTAATCTCGCCAGGTACTCGATCACTCGGTAATGACGCACTGTGCCGTGAGTCAATAACATCAGGTCGGCGCTTATCACAGCAAACATTACCGACGATCCCGAGAGCATCCAGCCACAACGCGTCCGCCGCACCAGCCGCCTCTGTACCGAAACCAGGAAGACAGTCTTCGCTTGAACCAGAGGAACGCGAAGCAACACCAAACGATGGGGTGCATCTGTGGACTCGCGGCCGGAGTGGTCAAGTACTTGCTCTTCGCTGCTAACTTGCTCTTCATGGTGAGATTTGCTTGCTCTTTATGGCTTATCTGCATGAGTTCTTTTCGTGGGTGTCATCACCCACCATCAGTGTCGGACTGGCTACCAAAGGGCCTCGGCGGCGAGGAGGTCCTAACGGCCCTCGTCATAGAATCCATTCATTCTCTACAAAAAGGTCATCGCTGAATTTTTCGGTTCAACAAACCTCAAAAGTCAATTTCCTGATAATAAGGTCATCGCCTATTGTAGGGGCCCCCGCGGTCAAATAGCACGGGGCCCCGGCGGCAATCGCCGCCTATCCGCCCTAGGGAGCCTATATACGGTTAGAGAGTGGCCATCTCAGCGTATGGGCTCCATGTTTTTACCAACTTGAACTATTCAACAGCCCTTTCAGCAGTAGTTGATACGTTACGAACTTACCTCACTATTGTGTACATAATACGTAGATATGCAAAGGAATATGAGATATTCATAGACAACTGCCACGTGCTTCGTGATAGACTTGGTAAAAACATGGCGTCCGTATAGCACGGAATTCGAACAGCCAATAGAAAAGTGTTACCATGTTGGCCACTCTCTAACCGTATATAGGGTCTCTAGTCCGCCCTAGCCAGTCGGACCATGGCCTGGGTAAAATCCTAGATTTTCGGCATGTGTCGTGTCGGTCGCACGGTGTAGCGCACGCCGATGAGAGTTCATTCCAGAATATTTTGCCCGGAATTTGGAATTCATCAGATATGGAAACCCATGCTCTATCATTTCATAGATAAATCAAACCACCCGACTACAAGCATGATTTGGGGCAATTGAAACCCTGATAGTTCCGACTCGCTTGGTATACCTTTGCTATAACTATAGGACACCGAGGTTGGCTGTTTGCTAGAAAATTGTAAAACCCCGATATTGACCGAAATGCAATCGGGTACAAGTATAAGTAAATGAGAAAAGGAGATAGAGATTATCCAGCCGATAGCTGAAAAAGTTACCGTTAATACCGCGCGCTATCTCATCGGCCCTTTTCCAAGAGTTGTTTGCCTTTCATTTGCTGATATCAGTGCTTTCAATTTCGCAATTTTCGCAATTTCAATTGCGAGCGAGAAATACACTCTACTAAATCTAGGCGCCGATGCCCTTTTCACGGACACCAATTAGTGCCATAGGTACATTCTAAAAATTTGTAAAACACATTTTTAAAACAATTCAAATATATACCAACCCTCTTTCCATTGCTTGGTTTTTAACACCGATCTCTGCAGAACAAGAACTTGTTCCACTGGCCCTCAATATATAAAGGCTCAATTCGGACAAGTTTTATCAGTTTTATTATTATTTTTTGTCGATTTATAAATATGCTGGTTCAAACTTAAACTGACAATGGTCTTCGTAAAATTCTGATAACCTACATGTAGATCAGTGATATCAGACCCCGGAAAGATTTAAGATATCGAAAACACCGCTGAGCCTGCTCAGGGATGACCCATACAAAATATTCGTGGACAATTTTGAATCTTTTGCCAATACCTGGCTGCAGTGGCCGTGGACACTCTAAAAATATGCAAATGAATAGTGACAGTTGACAAGGGACTATAATCAAAATATGCCCTTCAAGTGGTGTAAGGGAACTAACAAATATACAATATTATATATCAGATATTGTATATTAATACAAACAATTGTTAGCCGAATGCGAGACGTCTTTGCAGTTGGCTTAAAGATGATTCCTTGTGCAGCTGTCAGGTATCGCCATCATCGTGGTGGGTGCGCGAGCACAAAGCAACTTATCCAATTTCAACGACTTCTTCGCGGGCGCCTTCTCGGGCACGGCCATCACGATCATCGTGGTCGGCTCCATCATCTGCGTCATCGGCTTCTGCGGATGCTGCGGCGCCATCCGCAAGAGCCACTGCCTCCTCATCACCGTGAGTAGCATTGAGCATTTTACTTCCAGATACCATGGCGGAGAGGCTCAAAGTGCCTGTTCCAGATAACTTACCTCTACGTATACCTCGCTTTACTTGGTTTTGTCTGACTGCTCGAAAACGCCCATGCTCTTCACGAGTTCACCGCCGGCCAACAATAACACACGTAAGTATAGAGAGATAAGATCCAGGTAACACGTCTTCCTGATACAAATTGATAACACAGTGCGCAGCTATAGTTTTGTTTCGGTAAATAAGAACTAAAATATTTACTTGAGATAATAGCCTACTATCTATATATCTGATCGCTACGCTATGATGAAATGTGAATAATACATGGTTATAACGAAGATAGAATAACCTAAAAAAAAGGGTTTCGGCAGGGCGCCGGCCCATTTTTTCAAAGAGAGTTTCGCGGTCAGCGGCGTTGGGTGCATGCTGTCCACCACCAAAGGAAATTTAAACATTTTGTTACTTGCTGCCATTGGGATGTATTCTTTTTTTATTATGAAAAATATAAGACCATGGTTGTATTTTTTAGTGTGGATGTATCGCAGGGCATCCGGCATCATCACCAAGGTCATACAGCTATGCTCATTTCATAATTTACCTAATCCTAGCCAGTTTTTAATGGCCTCTTGTTTTCCTCTTCAGTACTCGATCCTGTTGATGGGAGTGCTGATCGCAGAGGTGGCCGTGGGCATCGTGGCGCTGACGGATGTTCAGAAGACCGATACATTCATCAACGACAAGCTGGACTCGTTCTTTAATGAACAATACAAAGATCAGATCAATGTTGCCAACCCCACTAGCAAGACATTCGATGCCATTCAGAATCAGGTAAGTCCTGCTCTCTCGCTCAGTCTTATCATCGCTCAGTCTCAGTCTCAAAGGCTCCACACAGGCAATTATCAGTGAACGATAGGACACATGTGATGGATTGGACGCTAATAAAATCACCGCCGAAGGTCCATTACTCTGGGTTACTTACGATTGCTATCAGTCTAAGATGGCAGATCGACTCTATTTTTAGGGGAAGCAACAGGGCAAGGCTTTTATACTGAGGACACAGCGGAAAGCTGCGAATTTCAGCAATTTAAAGTTCGCCTTATTTCAAACTAAATATTGCTAGACAAAATTCTGTGGGAACTGCTGGCGATGGGGTAAACTCGAGAAAATGAGAAAACGTTGTGATAATAGTCGTGTCTATTGTTAATTTTGTCCACTAGTTCTCCTGCTGTGGTCTAACCGGCGCCGGCAACTTCGCGACTTTGAATGTTAACGTGCCGTACTCGTGTTGCGGAAAGGACGTCACCTCATGCAACGCCGCTAGTGCCTTCAAAGTCGGCTGCAAAGAACCCTTCAGCAACTGGATGCACGACGCGATACAGACCATCGGCATCCTCTCGCTCTGTGTCGCGCTCGTAGAGGTCAGCACTGGCGCATGGGTGTTTTTCAGACTCGGAAAGCGTTAAGCAATCGTCAATTTCCTTTCCGCTCATAGCGTCTGTTTCCGAAATTGACAAACTGAATTGTGCCTTTGGTGGGCATGGCCACCACTTCTACGTACAGAGTAGCGAATTCTATCTAGATAATAGGAGCAAGCTTTCAGATAGAACACTCTGCCTGGTGGGCTCTGGTATGGTCCATCAAGGAGGTTAAAACAAACACCAACTTACAACGGATTGCCAGACCGCGGCTTTGCAAGAGAAATTGCGGATGTGTGCACAAGTGGACGTATCAAGAGCACCACTTATATGATCTCAGCGGCCAATTCTAGACAACCTGTCTCTCCTGAGCAAAAACCGGGATAATGTTAATTAGATGGCAGATGTTTCTGTCCGCGAGGCTTGCGTCGACAGCGCGCCTAAGATGCGTTGCGGTTACTCGTTGGTTACGAGTCACTCGGCCTCTCTCCCTCCCATATCCCACCCGACGCAGCAGGGACAACGTGCAACCGAATAGTTCAGTTGGTAGAGCACCTACCCGGCAAGCAAGAGGTCCAGGGTTCGTATCCCGGTTCGGTTGCACATTTTTCCAGCTTCGTCTCCCTTCCAATGACGATAGTTCGATATTTCTGTTTAGTTTAGACTTAGAGATAGGAGCACAAATTAGAACGGCTAAAAGTATTTCTCATAATAAAATTAAAATTTATTTCCAGTCTCCCCCCCCCCCCCCCCCCCCCCCCCCACTTCCTAACCATTTAGGAAGTTGTGAAGAGTTGTGAAGACTAGACATACAAAATGCATGACTCTGTTCTTGTCGCTTGCAGGTAATCGCCATCGTGTTTGCATGCTGCCTAGCGGGAAGATACAAGGAATGATGACGGGTGTCCACCACCACATCGCTCAAACAGGCAACCTCATGACAATCAGTCGAAGCCATGACGTCGGCGGGCTTTTAGAGCCATCGTCCATTCTTGTGAATCACAAACTTTCCTAACATATACTATGAATGGTGAAGACTTTGCTAAGTGCTATCACATTTACCTAAGTGACAGTGACTTCCACTTGGAAGAAGCAATATTGCAACCCAAATGAAATGATCAAAGCGGCTCTAGGCCGTCAGTCTCGCAATGTATTTTTATTAGTAAGTTTGATTAAAGAAAGATTTACGTTTTTTTTACTTCAAAATATCTATATAACTTCCTTCTTTCCAATGCCACGTATCCCATGCACAAAAAAAACCTACCAAAGGAAACGCTGCCAAAGTGTTCGCGTTGAAGATGAGCATAGCTGTTTGTAGCAGATAAGTTGAATGCAGGGCGTCGTAATGTTAGCTCTAATGCGTGAGAAGACATGGGTTAGTTAGTACTTTCAAGTTCGGTCACACACAAAGTCACAATACATTTTTGGGAAAATTTGGGAAAAGTACGTACTTCTAGAAAATTTTCCGTATTTTTCCAAATGTTCCCAATTTTAGAATATTGCTATTTTTTCTGATTTGAAGGTGAAGGGAATGGACGAATTTCTTGAAAAACGCAGGGGGTCTATGTTGAGAACAAAAGTATAGACACCTTGAAAATTACATCGCAATTGAAGCAGGCGTTTGGCCTGTAGAGCGCACACACACACATAAAAAATTAAAAAAATCACCAGTGAAATTGAAGATTTCGCTTCGCTCGCTACGCTCATCAAATCTTCGCCAATGATTTTCAATGCGACTGATCCCATGTCTACATTATGGTAGGTACGGAATTGATAATTCGTAATTTCCACCGGCTGCATGAAGTAATTCTATCACCTAGTTGTCCTGAAGCAGAAAAGGTCCCTTTCCTCTGACGCGAACCGTTGTCGATTCAGGGCCTCCTCGCGGTGTCGCGTGCCCTGCGCACCTCTCAGGGGAAACCACGTCGGCGTCGACGACTGTTACCTGCCGGCGTCGGAGGTGGAAGGGGCGTAGAGATAATGATGTGCGCATAACGAGAGACTAATTGTTCGAGTGTAGCAACTATGTAAACAAAACAAAGCGCCCTGAGCTGGGAGACAGTCGCGAGCTACGTGGAGTCTAAGTCAGTGTGTTTCGGCGTGTTGGGATCCAGGGATCGAGGACGGGCGACAGAAGCTGTCTTCAAGATGACCGCGTCCCACAACATGCGGGCGCTAAGGTGAGATAGAGCCCGATCTGGCTGCCATGTCTCAGTCTGATACGTCGCATACCTGTATGCAGCGCAATAACACTAGAGTTCGTGTAAAGCTGCCATTTGTCTGCAATGTTCAATGATGACGTTTTAAATTTCCCGCCAAGAATAACGGAGGCCATTGAATAGTTTAGCACCCTTGATAAAGAGATGCCGGTTTTGAATGACAGAAATGCGCGTACGATCGGGCCATGTGCTCGGGTGCTGGTGCGTGGCGGACAGCGACGCCGGCCACGGGTTCATTGCCGTCTCCGCACGAACGCGCACGCACTCGTGATGTGCGTGCGAAATTTACCAGTTGATCATATCGCCTCCGATCATATGCCAATCGGCTTGCGGTGACCAAACACTTGTCGGACAGACCTGTTGAGCGGCTCATTTTCAATTATCATAGCGCACAAAGATAGCAGGACGCTTAGGGTGACAACGGGCATGGTTTTTGGGTCAGATGTTATCACCGCCGAATGTAGACCATGGTCAGCGCCGAGTCCTGGGGGTTCGGTAATTCCGTGATAACTCCCGTCTGCACGCCGAATGCCACTGTCCACCCCTGTCGCTTTGATATCCGGTGCCAGACATTGGCACTCTGGCCGTGGGTCTGAAGATCCAGTGCCGTCCAGTGAAGAAACGTATCTTCAGCGCAGTGCACGTAGAATATCTTTGGCTGAGCAAGACGATTTTTTGGTTTTTCGTATTTCAGTTTGTGTCGGTAATTCATCGATACAATTGTGTGGATGTTTGCCGAGCCTATAATGTCAGTAGGCTGTATAACGTGTCAAGAACTTACAGAAGTCCGCGCTTTCTTCAATAAAAACTTGTAATTAGTAGATAAAAGCACCAATTGTGTGATTGAAGTCAGGGCGATACCTGGCGATACTGCAGGTTTAATTTATCGTGTGTCAAAGGAACTGCCGCTATTATTCCGATTTGTGATTACGCAGTAGTGTATACCTATAAATCACGTGACTGAGAGCAGAAGCAGATTATAATTTATTGTGGGTTCTTAAGTTTTAACGCAGGCGATTTCTAATCGGTTCGCTGCCGGTGGAAAACGCAATTCGGCGCCACCCGGAAAATCTGTGCAGATAATTTCCCGTGGCCTCGGCGGCAGTCATGGACCCTCTGCTGGTGGCTGCGCAATCAGAGTAATCCAGCATGACGTCTATCGTTGCGCTTGCGCATGATGTCTCTTTTGAAAGAAGCCGCATGGCTTTATGTGTCACCTTTCAATGCATTATATGGTTTTTGTTTTTAAGTGAGCAGTAAAGATAACGAGTGTATATGAAGGTAGCAGTATAACGGTAAATAAGGAGAAATGTCACAAAATATTCACAGTGTTGTGAGGTAGTATAACTTAAAGGTTATGAGCACTCTTCCAGATTATTTGCTCGGTTCTACGAAACAATGAAATTCAACTTACATTTTGTAAATGACATTGACCCGCCCCTGTAATTATAAGTACCGAGTTATTTTTGACAGCCACAGTTCATGGACAGTATACACAGATAATTACGCAATATTGTGTATTAGGTACTTCGCTAACGTTTTGTCCCCGAACATGTGGACGGCACAATATTTCTGCAATATCAGATACGTATGGGGGGGGGGGGGGGGCGTCAAGTTGACACATGGAATTGCTTATAGAAGGGAGGGCATGCTGAAAAAATGTTTGGCTCGTAATTATTCAACAATGCATTGATAACGTCAGACGGTCTCACCTCTTATTATACATGTCTTTACGCATGATTGTTGTTGCATTTGCTGGACTGCTAGCTGCAAAATGGTTTATTTTAATAGTTACATCAAGCACATTTATCTGATTTGCTAATTTTGCATGAACCGTTCGATGGTATACGTGGCTCGTATAGCCTCAGGTCTATGTGTACGTGCATCCCGCTATCTCCCGGGGAAAATTGTAGGTCAATAGTTGGTCTCTGATCTATAATTCCACATGCACGCGAAATACACGCACAGCCATCCACAACTGACCGAATAAAGCTATCCGTCGGCGTATCTAACACGTAAATAACTATTTGGGGTTTCGTTTGTTCGGAAACTAATCCCGCTTCTCTCGAGCAAACCATGCCATGCCGATGCTGTCCCGCCGGCCACCTCTTTGGATCCAAGTGGCCTTGAAACGTTAGACGCCAAGGTCATTCGCATCTTAATTCCTTATCTCTCTCCCTCCCATTCGCCAAACCAGTGATCACTGGCACAAAATAACTCCCAAATCGCCCAAAAACACAAAGATGGCCACGTTTACCCCCATTGCCCCAAATGTCTTTCGAGCGCCAACGACCTTGCGGTTCTAGGGGCTGCGTGCGCACCTTCTCCTGGCTGCTCACCTGGCTCGGTTTCGCGACTGCGCAGTGCGACTACTACCAGGAGATCGCTGCGCTGCAGACGTTCTACGTCTACTCGCCGAACTACCCGAAGTACTACCCGCCCGACACCAGTTGCACCTGGACTGCTGTGACGTCACCGGCCTCCCGGATTCGTCTCGAATGCTACGACTTCAACATGCCAACGGTACACTAGAATTAATTTGAGTTTGCCACTTTTTGGGGATCTCATATCGTAGAGTACCATACCATAGAATCAAATGATTAAGTTTTTGTCATTACCATTAAAAACTTTATTTATCATTACAATTATTAACTATTTTACTCTTTACAAATCGTGAAAGAGTCAAATGATACTTTACTACAAAGTCCACTAGGCAGTGGTAATCTTAGGCTAACACGACTGTATTATGCACGCTGCTCGACAGATGGTGTTTAGGGGCAAGAAATCAGGATCGAAACAAGCAGCGCTAGTTTGGCCCCTTCCTTCGTTTACGAAAGGTTAGATTTTCCAGTAAATTCTTCCAATAGAAGATGTCAAAATGAATTGTAGGAGTCTATAGGTGTTTAGATGGGCTTTGGGAGGGTTTTTGCTCTGCCCCAAGATCTTAAACTCAAGGTTAAAATGTAACGGTACGATTAAGGGTTCAGACTAAAATAGGAAAAAATGGAATCACTGAGCTAGAAAATAACTCCCTTTTCACTCAAGAAAAGCCATGCTGAACTTTGCTCTCTGTCGGATACTATAGCTCAGTAGGAGCAGACGCATCTTTACTTCCAAGATGGCTGACACGAAGTGAATTTTGAACAGTGTGCATGTTAGACTGTGTATAGACTATGTTGATGAGACAAACAACTGTTGCTCCTTACATCGGAGGGACCAACCCCAAAAAATTCTGCTCCTTAATATGCCCCTATCGTTCCAGCTTCCCCAATGACCGCTCGTATCTTCCATCAGAGTCCGGGGTGTACGTCAGACCACGTGGCAGTGTCGCAGACGGGGATGCTGACCAGCGGGGACCCGCACCACTTCTGCGGCCGAGGCACGTTCGCCGTCGACTCGGTGGACAACCGGATGACCGTGGCGCTAGTGTCGATGGGCAGTCTCTACGGCGGGTACTTCTCGTGCTCCATCACCGCCTTCCCGGCGTACGAGGTCGGCACCGAGACCCCCACGCCCACGCTGCCGTGCAACTGCGGCATTCGACAAAGGGTAGGCGCCGTTGCGACATTGGAACAGCTATTAGCGCCTTGAGATTGTTCCTATATTTGTGAAGTGATGTAATCGCTTTCAGCTGCAGCGTTCTCTTTAAGCTCTAAGTGCTGATAGAGACATGGCTTGACGTCAGTGAAAGATAAATCAAGTATTAACTGTAATTATTTTGAATCACCAATTCCACTGACCTTAAGTTTTAAAATAATCAATTAAAGAAACACAAATACAGACACACAATCAAATCTAACGTATTGCAATATCAGAGATACTGGTTACTATAACCAACATTCAGTATATTGCATTAGCTGTTAGGAAAGCTAACTTGCAACTTTTATAACAAAACATGATACTCTCAGTACTATAAGATTCCCAAGCCAATGAAGGACGGACGGCATCGATACGGGAAGCACACGACGACTACGTTGGAACCTTGGACGAAGGGAGGGGGACAGCGTCGTTCGAGCAAAACGAGGCGTCGGCGTCGGTTCGCAGACAAACGTGTGCGTCGACGCGCCGTTCTGGCAATGCGTCGTCAAACTTCTACACGCAATGTCGCAATAACCCGGAGGCGATAATCTTTCGCACACATTCGCGCACTGCTTAGCTTGTTCGTGGACAGTCACTACTTAAAACTATACCTTGGGGAGCGTATCACATTGAATCTGTTTTCCAGAACACAACACTCACACACACTGTTTATATATTATAAACTAATTTTTGAATAACATTAATTTTTCAAAACAGGCTTATTTTAATGCTTGTACCAAAAGTATATATTTTACATACTCACATTTGTTGGAAGGGAGGCGAAGCTGGAAAAATGTGCACCCGAACCGGGATACGAACCCGGGACCTCCTGCTTGCCGGGCAGGTGCTCTACCAACTGAGCTATTCGGTCACACATTCTCCCTGCTTCGCCGGGTGGGACAAGGGGGATCTCCAGGGAGACTAGAGGCCGAGCGACCCGTACATGGGACGGGTAAACGGACTCGGCCCCAGGACGGCCGGCGACGGCGATGGCGATGACGGGACGGCGATGGATGCATACTGGTCACTTCTTAAACCGGTAACAATTTCCTCTCATCCACCTCGTGTCTCTTCATCTGAGAACGGGACAAAGGGTCTAGTGATTGCGCCATCGCCGTCCTGGGGCCGAGTCCGTTTACCCATCCCATGTACGGGTCGCTCGGCCTCTAGTCTCCCTGGAGATCCCCCTTGTCCCACCCGGCGAAGCAGGGAGAATGTGTGACCGAATAGCTCAGTTGGTAGAGCACCTGCCCGGCAAGCAGGAGGTCCCGGGTTCGTATCCCGGTTCGGGTGCACATTTTTCCAGCTTCGCCTCCCTTCCATCAATTGCATACTGGTCACTGCTTAAACCAGTAACAATTTCCTCTCATCCACCTCGTGTCTCTTCATCTGAGAACGGGACAAAGGGTCTAGTGATTGCGCCATCGCCGTCCTGGGGCCGAGTCCGTTTACCCGTCCCATGTACGGGTCGCTCGGCCTCTAGTCTCCCTGGAGATCCCCCTTGTCCCACCCGGCGAAGCAGGGAGAATGTGTGACCGAATAGCTCAGTTGGTAGAGCACCTGCCCGGCAAGCAGGAGGTCCCGGGTTCGTATCCCGGTTCGGGTGCACATTTTTTCAGCTTCGCCTCCCTTCCATCAATTGCATACTGGTCACTGCTTAAACCAGTAACAATTTCCTCTCATACTCACATTTCTCCAAAGGTCACAAATATCAAGGCACTGTTGAAACCCGATTGACATATTCCCTTGCTCCTGTAACCGCTATAACCAACCGCTTGGCACTGCAAATCGTAACCACCTTCAAACAACACACATCAATTTCAAAGAAACTGATCCAGTAACAACTACCTGAATGTCGATTCTCAGTGGCGTATTTTCACCGATAGTGAACCCGGTTCGTTGCGCGATAGGTACTATAGATGGAATTGGCATAATATTATATTGTGTGGCCGTTGGAGCGTATTTTGTTGCATCAATTATGGCTCCCTTGACCCTGGCCTTCTATTATTACTCAGACCTGATTGTATACGCACTCAGTTCATCTGCACTATTATCAGGATTACTAAACTAACACAATAACAAATTTTCTAGTATAGGTAGGTATGAATGAATGATTGTTGAAACAGGTGTGCAAGAAGACGAGCGATTTTTGTGCATTCAGGCGTCTACTGCAGATAGCGCCGCGACTTTTATAGTATAGTTATCAGTATCGGACTGGCCTGGGCGGCTAGGCGGCGATTGCCGCCGGGGCCCCGAGATATTTGACCCGCGGGGGCCCCAAGTTTCCGACCTCGAGAGGAGAGAATGTGACAGGGGCCCCAACGGCCATCTCGCCGCCGGGGCCCTTGGGTATAGCCAGTCCAACACTGATAGTTATTTTTTTAAACTAAGAAAACAAAAACTGCATCAGTCTCAGATTACATGCTTGAAATATGACCGCCATTCATGAATGCAACTCGATTCGCCAGTGAACAACCAATTGGATTTGTCTTTCGGTGCCTATTCATAGACGTAAATCCGCTAGGTGCATACGGAAATGATCTTAATATCGTTGGAAATAAAGTGAAATACATTTCACTTCATTTCAAAATACCATTTCCGTTTCCGGATTTTATCAACAATATAAAATGGCACCGCTGTACACCATACCTTGCAAACTACCACTTGGTGCTCGCCAGAATCGCATCGTGGGCGGCACCGAAACGGGCGTCAACGAGTTCCCCATGATGGCGGCGCTGATCGACGGCAACCGCAGGGTTCTCTACTGCGGCGCCACCCTCGTGTCGGTCGACTTCGTCCTCACCGCCGCACACTGCCTCCTGGAACGCACGCCCGCCGAGGTGGCCGTGCTCGTCGGCGAACACGACATCAGTACAGGTAACACGACATCATCGACAGTATTAATCCCTTCTATATGTGGCATAATTATTGAAGTCGACACAGGTATAATAGCCAATCCAATCCAAACCGATACCTACCTTTACGAGCCCGTGGGCTGAACCCGACTGTTTCTAAAGCGCAGTGTGAATTGCGAATCCGTCTCGTTCTCGGCCTCTCAGATAGTTTCGGGCTCCGACGGGCTCCGACGGCCCCACCAGCCCTAAGGGCTCGAAGCAAAAGGTTTCCAACTGATTTATCAAGCTATACGCATAAGGAAACCCAAGATAGAAAAGAGACTTGTTCGTTTTATGAAGCGACCCTAAACCTACAGATTTAGAAATCCATGTTTCCATTTCGATCTCTATTCATTAGTTTCCCCTTGACTGATATTTTCACCACCAGGTAGCGAGACCGACGCTGCCGACCTGATCCTGTCGAGCGAATTCCACACTCACCCGATGTACGACTCGAAGACGCAGGTATACTTGGTTTATTTGCACATCCCTGCTTTACAAATGGCGTCGTAGTTTGTTCAAAGCTCAAAACGGATGACGTTGCTCCAATGGAAGGACGTAATCTCGAGAGTCATTTGAGGGCAGTTGTGACTTTGAATTCCAATAGCGAAAAGTTGTGACATTTGTGTGACCTTATTCCCTGTGCACTATGGTCATTTAAGTAGATGACGTTCGTTCAGTGGTAGAACATCGTCTTTAACTATAAGATGACTTGAATATATAAGTTATCCTGTTCTGGGTGTCTGCGTTTTGGGGTGTTTTGACCCAATAGACGGACGTCAAGTTCATATAAATATGCCATCCAGCAAGTTAAAGTCCGTCCATTAGAACAAGGTAATCTACCATCGTGTCAATGACACGATGACACGACTGCACGATGACACGAAATTGGAATTGCAGTGTGTACCAATCGGAGATTCTGTGGCAGAGTCCTGAACATTCACCCATGCACACCTAACGCCTCTGATTGATCCATAGCCAATGAGTCACTGACATTGCCATCTACTAAACACCCAGTTTTCTGGTCCACACTGACACCCTCCGTGCCGACAGGTGAACGACATCGCTCTGGTTCGTCTCTCCCGGCCGGCCGTGTTCTCCAACAAAGTGGGCCCCGCTTGTCTGCCCTTCCGCCAACAGGGCCAGTCCTTCGCCGGGCTCGACGTCATCGTGCTCGGTACGTCGGTCAGCTGGTCCAGCCAAGTGCACGACGCCATTTAGTCGCAGGGATATATGATTTTAATGCGGGATGGTCCGATCCTACTTCCAGTTATGTAGTGCTATGGCTATGAGTGTAACTAACTTATGCTTATCTCCCAATGGGGAAACGATATACATTTGAACTTGAAACTGTGAGTCCCATTTCTAAGTTCTGCGGAGACATATTTGTAACTTTAACGACTGCCAAATCTAAGATCTGGCTATGGCGAAGTCTTCGTGATCACACACTTTGTAATACTACTTTACGCTTATAACGCTTAGAAAATTAATTGACGAAAACAATTAATTATTAAAATTACCATTGAATATGTATGTTTTATAATTATTAGTTCCTTGCCACCGCTGGTAATACTTGCAATTGCATTGTAATAAATAAATAAATAAAAATAAAATACTCACTTACTCCAGTATAGGTAACGATTAATAAAGTGTTTCTAACGAATCACTGTGTGTCGAAGATAACGATGTGTGTATCATGCGTATTTGAATATGCACCACGCAGAATGTGTACATCTTGGATTTAATGTCATGCCGTTCCGATACCACCCAGGCTGGGGCACTACCGAGTTTGCAGGCCCGATGTCCCCCCGGCTGCAACAGACGCAACTGGGCGTGTTGGACGACGATTCGTGTCGCGCCGCGCACCCCTCGGAGGTCATCACCGAAGCGCAGCTATGCACCTTCGCCGCCGACACCGACGCCTGTCAGGTACAGCCTGTCCTCCGATGAGAGGACCATGGGAGTCAGGCACATATTGTTCTGTGGCAAACACGGACATGGGCGTAAGAAAAGAGATGCATCTGTCTGGCACAGCTTGGCAAAAACTGGGGAAAATTTTTACCGATAATAATTTACCTGCACCTAAGCAGCATCAGCGCTGACCTAGCAGCTATACTGCAAAGAAATTTGTCCCATAATGTTCTTGTATCGCAATCATCTTCAGCCCAAAGGTCAGTTAAATATAGTGTTTGCATATTATAAATGGTGTGGGTGGTAGCATTGAAGTGGCAGCTGCTGTGAGCGAGACGTTCCGCGGTTGCAGAGTGACTCCGGAGGCCCGCTGCTGTGGCCGGACCCCGCGACGGGTCGCCTCTTCGTGATCGGCGTCGTCAGCTACGGCGTCGGATGCGCGACAGAGACGCCTGGAGTCAACACCAGAGTCGACGCCTATCTCGACTGGATACAGGAAACGACCGAAGGTATATACCTCGATGGATTTGTAAAACGGAATATCAAAACATAAGCAAGAAACAGTTTCGGTTGCCGAAAATTGTCCTATATTAATGTCGCATACCGAGGTGCCCTTTTCAGCGATCAAATCCATAAGGGGTTTTCCATATAGGGTGTATATCTAGGGTCGGCTTTGCGCTTTCGTAATGACAGCCAATGACAGCCATAGATTCACATGTCTGCGCTTGTTTCAGCTGCGTTCTGCGTCAAGTAGGAGGCGCTTCGCCCATTGGGTGGCTGCCGTTGGCGACGACTTGTGGAGTGGAACACATAGTTATATCGTGACAAATTCAGCCATTATTGAATTGTCACCCGCGCGCGCCGAATCTCACCGGAATCACTGTAATAAACTGACTTGCCAGCAATCTCGGACCAAACGCGCACCCTGCTCTTTCTAGCCCTGAATTCCCCCATTCCCTGGTCAGGTTCAGACGTACTGCTTCCATCCTGAAAATTTCAAACCTTATCTTTTCGAACAATGGGCCATCCGGGAAAGTGTTTTTTTGCAGCAGGTATTTATTTCCACCATTCCCTTCGATCGGCTCTGGCTTAAAACTTCTTTGCTTTATTAGCAAACAAACGTTAGACGACAAAATTCCTATAACGTATCTAAAGATTCAACTTTTGTTGCATAAACATGATTAGTTCAAGGACGTTTGAGCCCGGCAGCCTTGAGCAGGCGTTTTGTCTGCGTAGAGCGCGTCGCAAACACACACAAGAAACTACAAAAACAACAGTTTTCTTAGGGCTAGCGAAATTGACGAGTGTTTAATTAAAGATTTCGCTTCTCATCAAAAAATAGTTGGGGGAATTTTGTGTGTTGTCAATAGGTTATAGGGTTTGGTCAATCCATTGGCTGACGTCATTGTGATATTTCCGGGGAGTTGACCCCCCCCCCCCCCAGTTTAATGGATCGGACCCCCCAGTAGGATTGTATTCAAGAAACAGTGAATAAAAATTCAAATCCGAATTCAAGCTCATTGACTATGTCATCATGACACCTTAACAGCGCGCCCCACTATTTCACCAGTTACTTGAAAAGAATAAGATGTGAATTGGGACTCGTGCCTATACTATAAGGTTTTACATTCAACGTAAGGTAGGTATACATAGATTTTCAGCCACATTTCTTCGTTGTGTATAATATATATGGCGGAATGCAAAGTTATTGATTTATCACCATTTGAATGTTAATTTAAAGTCAAATAAAAGCGTTTTAATTGTTGCTATATAAAACATAGGTACATATCTATGAAATATAATATGCCCAACTTTTAATGATAGCCATTGTACCATAAGTTTTTAACTATCAGTATTAAAATTGAAAATTCACGCAATCACACTGCAGTGTCGTCTCAGGTACTAATGTTCTCAGAAAACCGGTATTCTGCCGGTGTTCATACGCCCAATACCCGTAAGTATTGCATCAGAATCTGAGACGTACCATACGCACTAACACTATTTTTTCATCATCATCCCTATTTGTTTTTAACAAATAACCACAAAGTTTAAACTATAGGGACTGGGAGGAATAAAAGTACCTAAATATGGGAACCCGATGCACTATAAGTGTTCCGAATCTAAGTGAAATAAGTGCCTCCGAAACTGAATCAGAACCAGACTCCATTCTCGCTGCCGGTATCACTTTCATTCGCGCAGCTGGCAGGAATGAGTTCATGAATCAAGGAACCAAAATTTAAATTCGTTTGTCCTTTTTCTTCAGCTGCAGATCTTAGCTCTTTCTGCAGTTTAATTTTGAAATTGTATACGAACCCAACGTGTGCTTGTACTGGTTAGACTGCTGTACAATAGTCATTTGCCTTTACGTTAGGCATATTTTAAGCTGATTTGCAAGTGTATCATCGTTAAATGTTAATTGATGTACGACTCTCAAATCAATTAATCCCTCACCACGTTTGAAATAATGCTGATCTTACCTTGAGGGCTCCGAAAATGCTGGGTATCCGTGAGAAATTTCAGTTAGCTCACACACACACAATGTTGCACACAAATTCAAAATACCATAGATGAATGAAAGTGATATTACCTTCTCGGGTTGTGATCGTCGCATTATGTTGACCTTGATATAGGTTAGGTACTGAAGTGTACGAGGAATTAATGACCTGAGCCAAAACAAAACGTAAATGCATCGATACAACAAGCGGCGGATTCGACTCCGAGGCAATGGCATTCCTCCCTTCTTCGTCCTTCTCAATCGAATGACTGGAGCACAGTGGCAAAAATCGCCTCTCCGACTTCGAGGTATACGGCTCTTCCCTCTCACCGCGTAAATGTAGAAACTGGCCGTGTACAAGATTGTTCAGGGAAATATGACGCTTTTGTATCATATCATTCAAAAGAACAATTTAAAGAAAAATACCTAAATCCCACAAGAGATAAACGCAGTTTAAATGTTAATTTAAGTATGTTAATGTTAATTTAATGTTAATTTAGAGTATTGGTTGGAGACATGTACACCAAAATTTTACACAATCTTTCTTACACCTTACTCTATGCTTCCCTTATTTTTGACATTTTTAGCCAATGGCTATTGCCTGGAATTATCCTGGATCCAAGCAGATGTTCACAAAATTCAGAGTGTGACAGAAATAATTCCAGGAAACAACCCTTGGCTAAAAATGTAAATGTTTTTTTAGGAAAGCATGGAGCAAGCCGCAAGGTGTAAGCAAGGTTGTGTAAATTTTTGGTGTCCATATCTCCCGCGGCGTCTAGTGCGTGAGCACCTGGCCCGCCATCAACACCAGGGTCGACCCGTTACCTTCATGGTGGTTATCTTCTGGATTCACTACTGGATCGGAGGTAGTTCCATGGGCCCGTCCACTCGGAAGAAACTACCGCAAACTCCCGAAGAAACGGCTGTAGCTTTTATTGCTTTAATCTGAAAACTCAAGTTGTGCTGCGTTGACGATGAACGTAGTTTTTTGAAGCGGATAAAAAAGAAAAGGTAAATTGCAAAACCACAGCAAACCGTAGTAAAGGAGGCCAAGATGCTTATAGGAATTACTTTTTCAATAATGGGCCAACTAAATCTTAATTTAAACAGAGTTTGGTTAAATTTCGTGTGAAACCTTCAAAAATATACTCAAAAACATTACAAAACCCGCAAATTTAAAGAGAAGAAATAAGTATACAAACCTAAAAATTGCAGGGTTGCTTTATTTCAGTACCATAATATATATCCTTTCCATCTCTGCACAGTTTTATCGTAAAATATGCAAAACTTTCGAGTTTCGGCTTTGCAGTGTCGACAAAGTTTCGAGAAATATCATTATTTTCGTAAATTTTAATTAGTTCAAAAACTCTCAAGCCAATTTTACTGAAAAAGACATGCTAAGTTGAAAACACTACGATCTTATTTTAAAATTTAATCAAAAATTGGAGCTGGGTTTGATCTGTTAGAGAGCGCGTTAACGCAAAAATGCAACCACAAACAAACAAACAAATAAACAAACTAGCTAGCTAACGAACTAACAAACAAGCATTACACGGAACTTTGAACAATCCGCTCGCTTTACTGGCAACGTTCATCAATAAATGTTGTGCCGTTTCATACCTTCGCCATGTGACCGGAATGAAAGTTTTAAGAATTTACTCGCACCTTTTTGATATGATATAAAAACCACTCGGAAAAGCAGCTGTACAAATTCACAGGACGCATGCCCCAGAATAAAATATTGTTCGATGTCAAACACTTCCAAGCGTTACCCGGTTTAAGGCCGCGCTGGCACTACGAGGTGTTCCTGAGGGCCTGCGGTATGTCGGCTGGCGACGCACGTGGCGGTGGCGTCGTTGAAGGAGTCGCCGTGGGGACAGAGGAAGAGCACCGGGTAGAGCAAGTCGTCGCGACGCTTGCACACGTAGTAGATGCTCGTGTTCTCGGGCAGGGATCCGACAGTGCCCACCGCGGTGCAGCCCGGCACTGGACCTTGCACACAGGTCACGTGATCCAGCGGCAGGTTGCAGAACCCGCGCGTCGAGTTGTACGCGTACCTGTTGGTGCATGCAACATGGTGTTAAGTCCTGAAAATTCGACCACGAAATCAGATTTCCGCGCGAAGTGCCTATAGGGAAATGGAGGTGATCGGATGATCCACCGGCTTGAAAACTGACAAAAAGGAAGTAAAATAAGATAAGCAACCGCAAATTTTATAATATGATGTATATTACTTGAATCAGTGAGCTAAGAATGCAATTGCAGGATATATTATAATCGTGATCGATGGTCTCACTGACACGTAAACCAGATGAAGCGATGCGCTTTCCCTAAAAAATGTATATGGACTTCACAATGGGGTTTAAATCTAGAATAGGGGTGATCCTAGTATGATATCTTCGACTATCGCAGTATCCACTATACAGCGTTCACTTATTAATACCTGTACATCATTGGGTTTCACAGGCAATAGACAAGTCCAGGTAGGAGGAGCGACCCTTGGAGCCGTGAGTATTGGCTTGAAGGCCAATGCCAGGGTGTGGGAAAGATTGTGAGGTCTTATGGGCTTTGCATTGAAATCGCCCTCATTTCAAACCTTTGCAATAACGAAGATATCCATCAAATCTTTATGAAATTTTAACTCGTTATATAAATAATAGTGATTCTTAAGTATTTAAAATTTCAACATAATATGACCAACAGGAGCTTGTTGACAGGCCTCCAAACTCGGCTAAAACCCGCCTTACTCCTGTGCTATTCGTATTCCGTTTCCCACAGTCTACCCGTCGAGCAAGTCAGACCGAAGCGCCGTGACGTCAGAGGGGCGGACCATCAGGAGTTGTGTATTGGACCTTTGGGAGACGAATGTGCATTCTCACCCCGTCTCGCACGGTGTCTTATGAGGTACTAGACGCAGCTCCCGGCCAGGGGCAGGGTCGGGCGCGCATATGTAGTACGACTGGCAGTCGACGGGGTTGGGGAACTGGCCCACGCTCGTGCACTCGAACGGCTGCTCCGACGGATCTTCGCACGAGTTACGTGCCTCACAGCGACGCGCCGGTGCGTAGCAGTGCGTGCCTAAGTCCGCGTCGCACGTCTCCACCTTAACAGTAGAATTTGTTATATAATTAACGTTTTCCACAGCAATATTATGGCCATAAAAGCCACTGGCTCCAGGTATAGCGACGTGCAGGGAATCAACAATATGGAGGATGCACATGAAATCCGTGCCGAGTCCTTTCTTTGATGCCATATTAAAAATTACCCGGGATACTGTCATTTTTGTCCAAAATATTTCTCAAATGTATAATAAAGATGTGTCAAAGTGAATAACCGCAGAAGTAGAATTATGTATTGTATTTGGTAAATAAATGTATTTTCAACAAATATCTCCAATTGCCTTCCCAGCAACGTGCATTGTTACTTGATTAAGAACCCCACGAAATGACTTGGAATGCAAGACGGGACTAGCGGGCTGCCCCTTGATGTCCCGCTGGTCTCACCGTTTCTTCGCGGAACCCGCCTTCCCCGTCGCCCAGGCAGACGACCAGATTTTCACACGCGGTATCGCACACGACCGCCCCGGGCGTCGAACACCGAGTCTGCGCCAGCGCCCCCGGCGGGAAACTCTGCAAGCAGCGGATGGTAACTCTGCATTATTCTGAAGTGATGCAGTACTTGCTATGGTGGTTCACTTAAGCCTGTTCAATGAGCTCTGAAGTCGAGTTGTATCCTACACCTCGTAAGGTATACACTTTCCAGACCACACTTTTGGTCGGATCGCGACGAAACCTATGTTTTCGGAATCTTCACACTTCTGGCAACCAATTGAACCATTTTCATTTCGCAAGATTCACTCGTCAATTACTTCCAAGAGTTTTAAAACAACCTTGTTTAGCCTGTTCATTGAAAGGTGTACTTAAGGGTCCCTCCCAGCTAAGAATTTACCTCTTACCAAATACACTTTCCAGGCCACACCCGTTATCCGATTGATGCAAAACAATATCTACGGAATCCTCACCCTTTTGAAACCAAATTGAATATTTCAGAACCTCGAAATATCTCTTGGAAATCCATACAAGGTTTAATTAAATTTACCTCAACAACCATCAATTAATGACCCTAATCGACAAAATCTTCACGATTTGTGTTGAATTTCAACAAGTACTATGTTTTGGCAAAGCGGGGATACAAACCCCATTTGTGGGCTGCCTATTGTTGGTATTAAGATATTTTATTCTGATGCATTTTAAGAATAGAAGAAAAATTGGTCCGCTTTATTGACTACAATATATTGAACAGGTTTTCAACCCAAATGTAGCTAGTCATATGACTTCTGGAAAAAAACTATTACTGAAATCTTGAACGATTGATTACTAATTCGCCACTCTATACTCGGAGTTGATAAAATGGTAAAGATGGCGCCAAATACGTATACTTACAGTCACCGCCAAACAGAGTGCGAAGCAAATAGTCAGACGTTGCATGGTGCGTTTAAATGCTCAACTCTCAACTGTCCCAATGTCACACTACTATGCATGTTGTGAGCTAATCACTTATACGGGTACCTACTATCGGCGGCATCATTATCGTGGTGATAACATTAGTGCACTTTTGTGCGGCGCCTTGCATGTCAGGGCCCAATCGTACTGATATCGGGATTGATGTACAAATTGATACTGTGAGTTATCAGTGTAATGGTGTTTTAAAATAATGTTGACATCCTCTTAAATATCAAAAAGGTAGAATTCCGAAGCAATGTCTCATATAAAGTTCTAATGACCCAAAGTTATCGACACAAGTCGCAGTAATGAAATTTGCTAACAAACTTGAAGCAACCATGCTGCAAACAATAGTGAAAGACCCGCTGTGTGCAATAATTGTCAAACGTAGTATCCCAGCATTCATATCACAATTTATTATCTAGTCTCGTGTTAATATTATAAAAATTTGAAAGTGTATACTCCAATTTGTGCAGACAGTTACAAGCAAGATGACGTCGACCAAAGAACGGAACGTTTTCGACTCTCGCCGGTCAGATACGGGATACCTGTGGCACAGACATAGGGTACGGGTAGGGTGCCCTGATCGGCCGTCATTATTGAAGGGTTGAAATCGTGTGTCAGTCATTTCCCATTTTCCCATTTCCAGGAAATTACAATGTGCTTGGTATTTAGGTACATTTATAAGTTTGTAACCCAATTACCGCATTGCCGGACGTCTACAGAACAATGTTTTCCTTTCCAAGGCCACGAGCAGCAAGAGTGGTTGGCGAGCCGCTGTTGCTGTTTCCACGTCCACACATCCACAGTGGTCATGCCTTCAACCATGTACGTGAAACATGCTTTCCCGAATTTGCAGCTAGCGACGGCTACCTCGAAGGTCGACCACCACCCACCCTCGCTACAGACCAGCTTCTACCTCAAGGTCAGCAGCCTGACAGAGGGCACGCAGCGCCTGCGCTCTATCATAAGGGACAACAAGGTCCTGGTGCAGGCTATCAACATCACAAACAGGACCAAGGTCAGAGAGAACACTCCATGCCGTGTTGCCATACCTACATAATGCATAATAAATGTTTCGTCCAATCCGCTTAATCCACGCAACGTTGCCGTTTAGGGCAAGACTGACACACACCTGCGGCCGTACGTCCGCTACCCACAGTTCGACTCGTCAACACTGCCGGTCATGGTGGACGTGGAAAAGTTCAACAAGATCTTCCACAAACGGATCAAGAAAACGGTGACTATAATATCATGTACCAAACTGGAAGATTTCTTGAACTAGAATGAACATAAAACGTTTACCTACTCGGGACTGGAAATAGGCAAGGATAAGGCGCATGCAAATTATTGTTTTGCACCAGTGGTCAGGCGCATGAAATTATTTTAAATTACGGTGGCCGTATCAGTAATGCCTTAAAACATGAGTATTCAGGTACCTACTACATTAACAGTGCGTATATAGGGCGATCAGTGTGGGAGGGCGATCTTTCGTAAACCTTTCGTAACGCTTTTCGTATAAATACGAAAAGCATCTGATATATTTTCCTTCGAGTCTAAAAGAGAGGTATCTAGCTTCCCTTGTCCCCTTTAACCCAGCCGGCGGTGTACGGATTCTGGGACCTGCACCGCGAGTGGCTGCGCAACAAGCGCTTGTTGCGCGCGCAGTGCCGCTACCCGTGGGACGAGTCGCGGATGGAGCAGCTGCGTCTGGGCAGGCTATGGTCGATCGAGCGCATGCCCAAGGCGCCCGAGGACATGGAGCGCGTGCGCAAGATAAGACCTAGGTGGGCGTCTAAACAAGAAGGTGGTCTCATATGAGAGATCATGTCACGGGCTAAAACGGCGCACGCTTGTGCGCAAGTGGGTTGGGAAAATAATGTGTATTTCACAGCTCTGCCGCTTTGTTAGAATGATATAAACGGGCTCCAATGAAATCACCGTTATACTGATTTCAAGCGTTGTATTGAGTGAGAATGACCGCGTTTTGGGCACGTCTGCCACGCATAAACATAATGTGGACTGTGGAGACAACATAGGTTGTCGTCAAACTCATCGTCAAAACGAAACAATCTCGCTCTGAGAATCCAATTGTACCATAGGCACCACAGTCCCAGCCAAATTTCCCTGAGTGTCTGGCGAATCGGAGACTAACTTTTTTTAAATTGATTTTCATTTCATTTTTCAGCAACCTCGAACCACCAAGCAACCATGCAAGTGGTAGGCCAGGCGGTGATTTTCGTCTGGGTTTAGGGGCGTAACTACAGGGGAGCAGTTACACCAGTGCTCTGGGGCCTCGGGCTCAGGGAGGCCTCGCGGAGGCCGATGTTGTACTGAAAACAGGGGGGATTACCTCTTTTGGGGAAAGGTCTTTTTGAAATCTTGTTTACGTATCCCAGTTCAAGCTTCCTTAAAAATGTGTCATCGGCCTTCATGTTTCGGTTCAACTTTTACAAAATTGAATTGGCAACACTGGTGGGGGGTAGGGGACCTCGATTTCTTTTTTTTTTTTTGCTTTGGGGCCTCCGATTTGAAGTTACGCCACTGCCGTGGCCCCGAGCTATTTGACTGCGGGGGTCCCCAGTTTTCCGACCGCGGGGGCCCCCAAAATAGAGGCAATATCGAGGGGCTGCAGAGGTCCCCCATTTCGAGCAAGCTACGTGCTGCTCTAGTATGTGTGTGCGAGCAACCGAAAGGAATCAAAAGTCTGAATTTGCTTGGGGGCCCTAAGGACATCCTTGCCGCCGGGACCCTTGGTTGCCAGCCCGACACTGCAACTCCTGACTTCGGTGTGGCGTTCACAGAGTGTTCCTCGAGTTCGCGACGTCCAAACACTCCCTCGGCCGCCTCGAGGTGGAGCTGTACCGCGATGTGGTGCCTCTCACAGTCGACAACTTCCTGTCGCTGTGCCGCGGGGACGGCCCCCACGGGCTCTGCTACCGCGGCACTCCGCTCTTCCGCATCAATCCCCGGCTGTACGCGCAGGGCGGCGACGTCGTCGGTCGCATCGGCACTCACAACAACTCGGCCGACGGGCAAACCTTCAAAAACGAGAACTTCGAGCTTCAGCACTCCGGCCCAGGTATGCCTATAGTACCTACGCATCAGGTTATTTTGTCAGTGCCACGGGGCATTGGGCCTATACTATAACATTGTAGAATACCGGTTTGCTGCTGACAAAATAACCTGAGACATACTGTATACGTGTGTTTACGAGATCACTCTGTTTTTTTACGGTACCATGACCTTGTGCGGTGAGAAGCCACATTAAACCAATTATGGCAATCCTCGCATGCCATGCGCATCGTAGTCAACGACGATGCAACAAATGTGCAAAAATACACCAAACGATCCACCAATCAAAAGATAGATTCAGTACCCGTTCGATCCATTTCCCGGCATTCTCTCCATTCACTAGCATTTTCTTTTCCAGCATTATCTCCTGTCATTACGGTTAACATGCCTTAGAGGTGCCACTATCTGAAGGTTTCCCCGAGCACCGCAAGAAAATCGCACCCAAGTGTAAAACCGTGGTATCTGCAAATTCTGGTAGTTTCTAGATGATCGAGACTAAGGTTAGAAATACGTATAACAAGCGGGTAAATGCCCTATACACCAAGGGTGCGAGATGCCATCGCTGTTGTTTTGCGCGCAGGCGTGCTGTCGATGTGCAGCACCCCGTGGTGCAGCCGCGAGTCGGAGCTCAAAATCGGGTCGCAGTTCGTCATCACGTTCCGCGCCCTGCCCGCGCTCGACGGCAAGAACGTGGTCATCGGCAAGATGGTGCGCGGCGAGCAGACGCTCTACAACGTGAGTAACACCCTCCTTTGGTTGAACGCGGAGCCGTCTGATATTCACGGGACGGATATGAGGGAACAATGTACCCTACGGAGGATTATGATTTGATAATAGAGCAGCGGTCGATGATGGTCCTCACTCGCACCACACGAACAAATTAAAAGGGAACAAGGATTGTTAGAAGCCATTTCTATTTTGGAAACAATTCCACTTAGTTCTCCCCAAATGTGTCCTGTGGTGTGGTGGTATATCTCAAAACTCAGGGCTCAATTGAAGAACGAAAATCCGGCCATCTCTTGATCTGACAGCTTCAATCATGCAGCTATATAAGTGATGGAGATACTCATAATATCAGTATGCATTGTCTTAAAGATGCAAAAAACAAGTTCGTTAGGGGCTGGGTCGTTAGGGGTAAGCATTTATCCGTTGCTAAAATAAGGTTTCTCATCTGTGAAACTGTGAAAAAAAAATCCTATATACCAAAAATTGACACTTTACTTGTGCGCGTAGCCTACGCGCGACGTCATTAGATCGCCATGCGGCTGGCTCAGCAGCGCGCGGCTGCCGCTGCGCCAGCTAGCTCTTATCGCGAGCGAGCTTGGTGGTCGCGGAGAGTAGAGTTCCTAAGTGGTTCGATGAATGACTATAACGCGAGAGCCAAAAATAGATTTGCCGTGTCAACTTCATGAAAAAATGTCCTAGCTCAGTAGAAACAAAGATTTAGATTTGTTCACACGTAGTATCCTGTGTAGTCATGGCAGAAGAAGTAATACAGCCGTACCAATTTGAACCCGAATATTCTGACGATGAAATCGAGAATATATCATTAGTACAAGAAGTTCGCGCCGGGTTATCTGTTGACGTTTTATTGGGACGAAAAGACAATAATTCTTGGTGTACTTGTAATCGTTGTTTGTCAATGCCCACTGATCACGAAAGCTTGTGTTGCTCTGAAGCCGAGTCAGTGCGTAAAGTTAGGGAGGGACACACATGTATAACCGAGCATCGATCTTGAAACCGATTCGGCGATCTATCGCGGGATGGAAACGAATAAAAAGATATCTTTGGAACAGTTTTGTGAGAGTTACTGCATCCGAAGACCGAGCAAAATACCATATTTAGTCCAATTAGCAGCCGATTTGCATCATTGCAAGTGACAGACTGAGGCTGCTGCCTGCTGTAGCGCGCGTAGCGAGTCGCTGTCTGGGATTTGTCGACGTCATGCATTCTTTTCAAAGCGCTGCGGGCGAGTATACGCTGAGCGGCGCAAAAGATCATGGGTACCATTGTTTTCGCCTGGAAACTGCCTTTCTGAAGCCGGAAAGTCGAAAAACGAGTTGTGTCCCCCTTTAATGAAAACAATGGAAGTTAATTTAAATTTTATGGTAAAATGAAGCGCTAGTTTTGCCGAACCAGTTGGCTGAAGCTCGCTGCAGAGCTTCTGCAAAGCGACCACAGAGCTACCGCAGAGCTACCGCAGAGCTACCGCAGAGCTACCGCAGAGCTACCGCAGAGCTACCGCAGAGCTACCGCAGAGCTACCGCAGTTATACCCTTTCTCACTGAGTCACAAAGTTCGAGTACCTACCTGACCAATGCCCCGAGGCAGTGACTTCTGAACATGAGACAACGAATAAACATTGGCCATAGCCTTGCCCTTGAATGATTGAAGCTTGAAGCGTACTTACTTAAATACGTGCTTGTGCGCAGATCGAGCAGCTGGGTACTCGCATCGGCAGGCCCATGAAGCAGGTCATCATCAAGAGCTGTGGCGAGATCGAGCGTAACACCACCAAGCAGTGACCGCACGCCACTGCCGGTGCTCAATAAACGCCTCTGCTCTGACTAACCAATGCCCAGCATGAGTTCTTTGTGATTTGTGAGTTCAAATAACAAACAAGTTCAGTAACTTCGAAAAATACACCTTATAGTTAATGATAAGGAGTTATAGCTACTGATTTAAATCTGAATCAGTCGTGTTACAGTATACATCAAATTTAGGATGTTATATCATTTAAATACTTTATTCCAGAAGCTGCACTTTCATCACGCATATGGAATACCATCTGAAATGTGAATGGTATACCAAGCGTGCCATATATGAGAAAATCATCATACATACCGCTACGATTCATGATTTTAAACAGAATAATTTCTTCATTCGGCTACAACTGTTCGTTCTCTTTGAGAGGCGACTGGTCCCAGAAGGCCATGCGCTGGTCGTAGAAGTCGGAGTCCATGCGGAACTCAATGGTGGCAGCCTCCTCGTCGTGGAAGATGTCCAGGACGGCCAGACCGTCGGCCGGCACAGGGGTCCACGCCAACGATCCCAGGTCGATGCAGCGGTCGTCCGTGTCGACGCTGTCGGCGTCACACGTCACACCAGACGACGTCCCGCCCGGCGTCGGTTCCCTGCGGTTGCAGTTTTCAGATTTCATTGGACAACGTTATCAACCGAATTGGGCGAAAACGGTCAGGCAACTTTTTTTATGCTGGTATGGCGTCGTAATTATGGAAAACAAGAAGCAGCCTTGAAAAACTGTGTTTAAGCTCTAACATGGCCGCTTGGTACAAATGATGATTGCTTGCACAAAGTTTGCTCCAATATCACTATATACCAAAAACTTTCACAGGTTTGTCCATCTAGAGCAAATCACAATGTTATGGAGCAAGTCGCTTGGCACAGATCTACCTATAGCTGTGGTCAGGGCTAGATTCGGGGGGAAAACCGACCCGAGCATTTGAAAGAATTCGGCCCAATAACACATCTCCCTTCTCCCCCCCCCCCTGTCCCCTCCAGAGACAGACAGGAGACAAAAATTTTCACAAAAAATTCACGAAATGCATGGGCATGTGAAAATGTTTTCTGTAGTTTTGGAAAATCCCGCCGCTGGCACTATAGTAATATAGTTTTTATTTCCAGTAATTAATAATAGGATGCAATATCTACTTGCAAGGTCAATAAAATATCATACTATAAGCGAAACCCAATGTTTCGTTTTTCAAGGTCAGTGAATCCCACACGCTGACACCATTGTAGCGAATTACATGTTTTCTTGGTTTTGCTCTCTAAAACCTTTTCAAAGACTCCGAATAAAGTCTATGAGATTGTTTAGTGGAAAATTAGTCGTTCGATCTTATATTTCAGCCATTAATGTTCATAAACAGCTATGATTCAAGGGCTTCCACTGACCAACACTGAGCAAAATTCACCACAAGGGTATTCAAATAGTAGGCAAATTTTCTGAAAATTGTAGGCAATTAGGAGGCAAATAATCATGCACGCAATGAAAACATTAACTTTAAATTAAAACATAAATCTAAAAATAAAAATGTTTCACATTTTAGGACTTATGTGAGCAAAGCAAGTATTTTGAAATAACTTAAGACTAGTCACACCAGGAGGTTTCATGTGGACTTGCGTACTTCTCCTTATAGCTAAGGCTATGAGAAGTATGCAAGTCGACTATGCAAACCCGCCATTTGGATATCAAATTTCGTCTTGTTTCAAGTGCAAGTTATGAAAATGTGTTCAATAGCTAAAAGTTATACAATCTTGCCCGCTGAGAACACTTATTATCACATATTACCTTTGTATGGCTAGGTGAAAAAAACATGTTTTAAATACCACTAAATACTAACGGATATAATAAACGTGAGTATATACAAGCTCCCCTGAAGTCAACTAGTAGGTGATCATTTGGTTTATACGGGCCGGGGAGCTAATTGGTTTAGTCGGCAAGATAGTTTTGTGTCCGGGGATCCAATTTGTTCCAATTTCCAAAACCATGTGGAGGTTCGTACCCGCTTATCGCGAAGTTGGTCCAGAGGGTGACGAGGCTGTCGAGCACCTTGAGATCACGGTGGTGCTCGGGCCACGGGGGCAGAAACTCGGTGAACAGCAGGTAGATGAGGTCGTCGCCGTGCGCGACTCCTGCAAGGGTCGATTCGGTCACAATGGCATCCAAATGACGCCCCCAGTATACCTTAGAAAGCTATAGATTCCAGTGCCAGCAAGCCACCTTACCGTAGTCAGCCACCGGGTTCTCGGCATACACGCTTCCATAGCTGTAGATGCCCTTGTACCGGAAGTTGTACAGGTAGATGGAGTCGTGGCCGCGTCGCGTTTGCATCTGTGCAGACTTGTGTGTACCTTGCATGAACAGCCGGTCCGAGTAGAGCTGGGGACACAGGAAACTTGTATACTGAATACTGACCCGGTAAAGAGATACCTACTTTCTACTAACATGCGAATATGTTCCACTCAAAAATAATTTGGTGGACCCCTTGCTGGCAAATAGCATGCTTATTGATCACAAAGGTCGGCACTCAACCACCGCGTATTCAAATTGCAATGCAGGAGTGAAGACTTTCCTGGAATAAGCTGTTTTCTTTTATATGTATATCCAAAAGTCCAAATGAGCTGTAATTCATCGCATGGATAAAGAACATCCACCTAAGAGAATGCAGCGAAAGATATCCGGATCGGTCAGCGACTGTGTCTACTATACGCATTACGTGGAAGTCCAGACTTAAGAAAGTACTCACGTCAACGAGATGGATGCCGTTGTCGGGCGTGACCGGCAGGACGTCGTCGAAGTAGAAGGTGGTGATGTTGCGCCACACCTCGTCGGCGACTTCAGGGTCGGCCACGCTGCGGTCCAGCTCGAAGATCCGGGGGCCCAGCGTGTCCCAATTGGCGTTCAGCTCGGCGAGCTGGACAGGGTCGCTGAGAATCGCTGCAAAGCACAAATCCCAAGGTTCATCAGGGTTCACGTTCAGATTCAGCAGGTGCCGTCAATATAAATCTGACGCCGAACCTCAAACACTAATAATAATAATAATAATAATAATAATAATAATAATATGTTTTATTGTCGATAGCAACATATGCATGTTAAAAGACAGTCAGTATAATAATATTTACAGTTACAATTGTTCAGTCAGTATAATAATATTTACAGTTACAATTGTTCAGTCAGTATAATAATATTTATACAGTTACAGTTGTTCGCAGAACTCGTTTATACTATAAAAACACTTGTCGATCAGGTACTCTTTCAGACTTTTTTCAAATTTAGTTGTATTGACTAGTTTTTGTATTGATGCTGGCAATGCATTAAATAGTTTAGGTCCAGCGTATAACGGGTCCTGCTTCGTCAGTTTTAATAAAATCCTTTGTGTTTTCATGTGCCCTTTGGCCTTTGTCACGTATTTGTGACCTGCGTCATTACCGTTAAAATCATCCACTACGTACAAGATGGTGTTATAAATATAAAGACACTGTCACACATAACCCGTATGCTACAAATGCAGTACATCCAAACCGACACCGCTTCCAATATTAAAATGTTAATAATATAATCGGATATGAGTTATATACCGCACTGGATATGCTCGCATCCTTTAGATTTCCCTGTAGCAATGTTGCAGAGACTCTCCATATTTCAAAAAAGCTTCCAATGGTGTGTTCCTGTTTAAGATCAGCGGTCAAAGCTATCGACAGCGTGATTTTCCGAAAGATACTCATGGGCGAAAGCTACTCATTGCAAAAACCCACTCTGAGCCAAGATATAGAGAAATGCATTTGTTGCCTACATAAATACAGACACAACCAGTTTTTTATTATACTTTATGACTGTTGTAAGGTGCATTCCTTCATGCGCCCAAGCTTGTGTGCAGCTTTTGAGGTATGGAATAACTTACGCAGCGCTTGCAAGATGCCTTCCTGAGCCACCACCCCTGTCATCCAGGGCTTGCGCTGGAAGCGTCCCTCGCGCAACAGGTCCATGGGGAGAGCGGTCAGGAACGGTTTCTCGCCCTCGCCGTCCCAGGGCGCCTCCACCACAGGCTAAAACACAGTGATCGGCTCATTCATGCAGAACCTTCAAGCCGATGGTTATCTAAAGCATATTGATACATATGAATTCATGTTGGAAAAAGAAACATATAAATAGCGTCTTAAAATCGATTTGGTCGAGGCACAAGTTGAACCACAGTTTAATTGTCACGTGGTCAATCTTTTCGATCAAAAGTCGCACTAGTTCACATGTTGCTTCTCACGTTGACAACGCCCCCGGTCGCGGCCAGCTCGTGCGCATCCACTCCGCGCAGACACTCGATGAGCGCTACGCTGTCCGTCTGCGCGCAGCCGACCGCTGCGCCCTGTTGCTGCGCATAGGCCATCGGGTCCAGCGAAGTCCATGACCACGGTCTAAGAGCCGTGCCGCTCTGGCTGATAGCGCGGTGAAACAGGCCTGCGAGTTGAAACTGATTTAAACCTCTTTATGTGACCAAAACAAACAGCTGATTACAGAACATAATTGCGTATGTTGCGTCCGCACTCTACAGTACTGCATTGACCAACGCATTGACCGACTACCGAGAATGACAGTATAAGACCGAAAACTGACAATAGCGCTCACAGTATTTTTTTTTTACATTTTGGTTATGGAATGAAAAACGCCAGCTGAGATAATCAGTATTGCGCAATGCAAACTTAATTTTGTAAATTTGCAAATATTCAACTTGACCCACGCGCTGCCAGAGTTTGGTAGGAGTATGGGACTTGCTCGTACCGTCAGACAGGTCTGAGAACATGTGCAGGTGCACGCTTGACGCGCCTGCGCTCTGGCCGAAGAGCGTCACGCTGCCCGGGTCACCACCGAACGCAGCGATGTTGTCGCGCACCCAGCGCAGCGCAGCCACTTGGTCCTTGAACGCGTAGTTGCCACGCGCAGAGTCGTCGCCCGTGGACAGAAATCCTGCGCAGCGAATCACACAATCACACGTCAATGCATGAGAGAAGTGTTGCGACCTACGAGTTACAAGCCAGCTGTGAGTGTCTACAGAAGCAAGTTGACAGGTCACTCCATACACTGTTTTTCCGTCGGCACACTCAACCGTTTCCTTTTGCTATGCGAGAGATTTTGGCAATTTTAAAGTCCATTCAAACTTGGGTGTAGCGATTGTGTAACTTCTTTCGTTCGTTTTGCCTCGAAATCACTCGATTTCAAATCACTGCCCATGCTAAACCATAGATAGTAAAATTGAAAACGTATGATTTTGAAACCACAAAAGTTACAAATAGCAACTCTGTCTCACTGCGAAAATTGAGACGAGAACTCGATTGATCGAGTGAGGATGGCCCCATGTTGGGCGCCAATGCGTACCTAACACCCCCAGGCGGTAGTTGAAGGTGACCAGCACGACGTCTTTGTCGAGCAAGTGGTCCGGTCCGCACATCAAGCTGGCCCCTGTGCCAACGAGCCAAGCGCCACCGTGGACATACACCATCACCGGCAACGGTTCACCGCCCGAAACCTGGCGGGACGATATCACGTCCATCAGTAGGTATAAGTGGTGACATCATAATATCGGTACGCCCACAGTGTTGATGAATAAAGTTAAAATGCAGGAATTAGAAATATCGTTGATTTTGCTAGCTTTGGTTAATGCCACTGCTCTAGCTGCAAATAAACTCTGAGTTGAGACTCGCAAACAATGAAGGCGTCGATGAAACAGGTAGTGTGGCAGTTCTTGACACTACAACGCTCTTGGGCAAGGCAGTGGACGACAACGTAGTGGTAGTTGTTACCTACAGATAGCTGCTGTTTTTCTCAACTCCGACCTTGGAAGCCGTTCTGGTTAATAGAGTGTAAACGCTTTATATTCGTAAACTCTGTCAAACTTGGCGAGTTGTAACGAACTTACTTGCAGCTAGTTCTGTATACCTGTGGCGTGAAGACGTTGATGTTGAGGCAGTCCTCGCGTCCAGCGGCGAGCGGTGACTGCACGCATATCGGCCCGTCGACGGTCGCGTCAACGATGTCCTCTCCCGCGTCCACCGGCTCTGGCGCCTGCGCATACCGCGGATATTGCTTCGGTCAGGTTTGGTAACGGGTCCTGTGTCCCAAACCCTGTGGAATTGTGTTAGTGGCGCTGGTGATTGATAGTTGTTTCGGCGAATCAATTGTGTTTAATTTTCCAGTGCATTGATTTTGTTTCTGTTATTTGATAGCAGCTCCCCGCCGATCTTTTATTAGACATGTTGCCAACGGCCCTCAGCCGGGGCTATAAAACAACCTGCAATTTCTTTCTGTCAGTCAGTCTTTCACTCAGTCATTCACTTGCATTCTCGAATTCAAGATCCTTCGTTCACAAGTATATCTCATTAGGTACCTCGTGCATTCAATCGATCTTTAATTTGTTAAACTCCGATACATTGTTCCAAATTACATGAAGAATAAACAGTTTCAAGAAGATGTACTCGCACTGTGCTAGACCATCTCCAACTCCATGGCTCGACAACCCCAACTAGCTCCTTCCACGCACCAGAAAAATAATACAAGTGAACCCATAAACACAGTAGTGATGTTGATTAGTGATGACTAAATGCCATGTCGGTGGTTACTTTTTCAATGTCACTTTTTCGGGATCTAACTAGAACCAATGTATCATAGAAAAATATTGTTTTCCTTCCAGAACAAAGATCCATATTCCATGGGACGCACCTTGAACCTGAGCGGCCCTATCGGCGGCTTGGCGTACGGGATGCCGCGATACGCTGCGATCTCGCGACCATGCAGCGAAGTCATCGACATGCCTACCACCAGCCCCTGGCTGAGCGTCACGTTGGGCACTGCGCCAGCGCAGAGCGAGGCGCACGCTGACAGCAGCACGCACATGCGTACCATGCTCGCAATGCCAGACATGTTCTGTAACTATAAAAGGATTCGCTTCATATTTATCGACAAAGTGGGCTCTCCAAGGGATGAAGAAGCTAAATAATAACCGAAAGGTTTTAGTAAACGTCCTTTAAGGCAAGGGGCTTGCGCGTGAAATAGTGAATACGTGAGGAACGAACGTATAAACGGTTATCTTTCCGCTTGCCATGGTTGACTGAAGCTAGCCCAGCTTGCAGCGAGCCCCTGTCCAACAACACATCACCATGAGCCAACCACCTACAGTAGCTGCAGCTGCAGGCTGATGGACAGCAGGCTGAGCAGTGTGCTGTTAGCACTGATACCTTTTTATAAGTGATTAATTCGTATTGGAAAAAGTTATGTAAATCCTTTAAAATCAATAACCCCCAGAGAGTATAAGATATACGATCTCGAAAACGAAAAATTTTGGAGAGCTAATAATTTGGAGCTAACCTGTAGGATCCGTGCTTAAAAAATCCATTGTATAAAGTAACTTTCCCTGAAGATCATCGCACTTAAAAGCGGTTGTATTCCTACTCCTAATTATTTAGCTTTTGATGAGCCGAACAAAATGTTATACGTAAGTCGTAACTTATTATGAGTGAAACACTGAAAATAAATAGTATCCCAATCTTTGAGAGTGGTACCTATTTCGAACAATGTTTGTGCATTTTGTCTGTGAAAATCGAAATATTTTCAATGTCAGACGCTTCTTCGAAGTATACCTCGAAGTAGGTATAGGAGCAAGATTCTGGCTAGTATTGAGAAAATATAAGAGAATAGAACAGAAGATGAGTAAACTAAGTTTACCCGTAAAAATAATTAGTTAGATAAATGAGGCGTTTCCTTGTTCACGCAAAAATGTATTAGTCTTGTCCCCATCACAGATCGAGCGACAGGAACGATCCGTGCAGTATTCCTTCCTGCCGGACGGGTGGTTGACTTGGTACACTCACCTGAAGTAATAAGAGAAGGTCAGGCAAGAACCACAACACACGCGCTGTGAATATCACTCCCTGTTATGACGTGACCTGTCGGGACGTCATTTTGGATGGGAGTATGGACGCTCAGAATCAGCTGCAAAGATCAAGATACGAATTTCCGATATGCAAGATTGATAGGCGTTCTGATATCATTCGACAGTTTTTTACTCGTATCTGTTGAAATCAGTTAAAATCGACGACAAATAATTAATTAATTTAAGATAAAATAAATAGTAAGTAATACTATACATAGCTGTGGCGTTGCTATAGACAAACTATAGATGTTGCAGTGCAGGGTACTGGTGAAAGTTATTAAAATACCCCCCCCCCCCCCCTTCCGACAATCCAGGGAGTGTACTTAAAGTATGTCACACTTTTTGGACCACCCCTCCCCCCCCCCCCCTTTGTCACAAACTGTCACACATGGCAACCACCCTCCACCCCTAAAAGTATGTCGCAATTCATGACCCCCCCCCCCCCCCCAAAACACATTTTCTAAAATGGAATTGGAACTGCATACAAAATTGACTAAGAAACGCTACCATTAAGAAGTTTGACTATGCATAACTGTAAATTGCGAAACTACAGTGGACAGCAACGTTTTTTTGACGTAGCACCAATTAATTTTGAATTTTTCGCTATTTTGCTTTTTAAAATTGTGCTTTTATCTACAACTATAAGTGTAACGTCACAAATGTCTGTACAACCCCCCTCCCCCTTGTCACAAACTGTCACACAATGGCAACCCACCTCCTCAAGCGTGACATACTTTAAGTATATGTTCCCCCGGAGCACTAAGGTTCAAGAAATGAGACCAACTCCCAGGATCAGAAATATATCCATGCATGTTAGAATATCATCCTGCTACGAAAGAAGTAAACTTGAGAGGGGAGCCTATCCTGCAAACAAGTAAAATTGAGATGATGATGATTGACGACTGATGACGAATGATGATGATTAGAGATAAGATGATTAAGATGCAACTGCAAGGATAAAAGATTAAAGTTAACAGTCAAAAACCAGTACAGCAAATAGCAATTCACTTTATTTCCTGTAGCTGCACTTAAGCACGCATACGGGTAAACAATCCGAAATTTTCATGGAATGCCAAGCGTACCAACGTGGATAAATCCTCCGCCATTCGGCTACAACTGTTCGTTCTCTTCGAGCGGCGCCTGGTCCCAGAAGGCCATGCGCTGGTCGTAGAAGGCGGAGTCCATGCGGAACTCGATGGTGGCAGACTCCTCGTCGTGGGAGATGTCCAGGACGGCCAGACCGTCGGCCGGCACAGGAGTCCATGCCAACGATTCCAGGTCGATGCAGCGGTCGTCCGTGTCGACGCTGTCGGCGTCGCACGACACACCAGACGACGTCCCGCCCGGCGTCGGTTCCCTGCGGTTGCAGTTTTCAGATTTCATTGGACAACGTTGTCAACCGAATTGGGCGAAAACGGTTAGGGAACCTTTCTTTCTGCTTTGTTAGCTATATATGTTATGGAATATCAACAGTCTTCGAAAACTGTGTTTAAGCTCTAAAATGGCTGCTTGGTACAAATGTCGATGCTGACAGCAAGATGCTCCAGTCATACTGTACGTGTACGATAAGGCCACTGTCATGTTTTTCCCTCTGTAAATCAGTGTGAATTGTGATAGGGCATGTCTCTTGGCACGTAAGTCTTGTGTTATATTAATATGATGACAGGCTGTTGATAAAAGCTATACTTTAAAACGTTGTCCAGGATTGCAGAAAGGAGAGCCCTCAAAACACACTGTGACATTAACATGTTCCAAAACCATGAAGTTTCGTACCCGTATGTCGCGAAGTTGGTCCAGAGGGTGACGAGGCTGTCGAGCACCTTGAGATCGCGGTGGTGCTCGGGCCACGGGGGCAGAACCCCGGATATGAATAGAAGGTAGATGAGGTCGTCGCCGTGCGCGATTCCTGCAAGGGTCGATTCGGTCAAACTCAAGTCGAAGTGTTTTTCCTTGTACATATATCATGAGAGCAAGTTCCCAATATTGTTCGCCACCTTACCGTAGTCAGCCACCGGGTTATCCGCGTACAGACTTCCGTAGCTATAGAGGCCCTTGTACCGGAAGTTGTACAAGTAGATGGAGTCGTGGCCGCGTCGCGCTTGCATCTGTGCAGACTTGTGCGCGCCGTGCATGAACAGTCGGTCCGAGTAGAGCTGAGGACATAAAGCGCTCATATTCTACTTTGTAATGGGTGGACCCGTACCTGGTGATTAGCATGCTAATGGACTGTTTAAGATGGCATGAAAATGATTTATTTTTGAAGTTTAAATCCAAATATCCAAATGAGCTGAAATTCAGCGCAGCGATACTGAACATCCGCTGAAGAGATGCAGCTGCGAAGGAAATTCGGATCGGTTGGCGACTGAATGGTATACACGTTAGATACACAGTGGGCCTGTGTGATTTTATGGAATACTCACGTCAACGAGATGGATGCCGTTGTCGGGCGTGACCGGCAGGACGTCGTCGAAGTAGAAGGTGGTGATGTTGCGCCACACCTCGTCGGCGACTTCAGGGTCGGACACGCTGCGGTCCAGCTGGAAGATCCGGGGGCCCAGCGTGTCCCAATTGGCGTTCAGCTCGGCGAGCTGGTCGGGTTCGCTGAGGATCGCTGCAACGCACAAGCCCCGAGGGTTCATCACAGTGGCGTAGCGACCTCCCCGAGGTTCAGGGGGCGCCGGCGCACCGCCCAGTGGTCCCCTAATCCTCCCGATCGGCGTCGCGCACCGAGCGGCTGACACGGTAGGCCAGACTCTCGCCTCCCAAGGCGGGAGGTTCCCAAGACTCCTGGGCGCCAGCGCCCCATCTCTTGCGTTCACCTGCTATACGACTCGTCCGTCTCAATCATCATTTATGCCGTCCGAAGTCTCATCCCGAGCCGCCAGCACCGTATGTAATAGGTTCTTTTAAATCGTTCCTTAATTCACCAATGCATGGCCTGTGCCCGCGAAACACCCGGGCACCCAGAACGTTGTCTGGCAGACCACCCTCGACGCCCGGGGCCCCGCCCGTAAGTTGCGGACATCCGGAAACGCACCACTGGTTCACTTTTCCCTTTAAATATTCAATGCCACAAAAATTGACTCTTGCAACATGCCGTATCCCATGACGAGATACCGTCAAGTAAAAGTCGAAAAAAGCCAGAAATATGTGAGGGGCGCATTATATTCACGATACGCCACTGGTTCATCATGGTTCACGCCTGAGCAAGCCGCGTCCAGCTCTCTATCCCAGCTTGGCCTCAGGCCTGCAGGAGTGGTCAGAAGCGAATCTGAGACTTTGTAACTTCAAACACATTCATGAAAAACAAATCATTTCATGCAGAATCGATGCAGCGCTTCCTGCAATTTTGCAGATATTATAATATTATTTTAACTAAGCCGATCCAAGGATGTGTGCCCGTTTTAGCTCATGGGCGAAAGCTGACGCCAGCGTGATGAGCTGGAAGCCACTCATGGGCGGCCAACGTCTTCGGCAATAGTATCCTGTATGATCCCGGATAGAGAGAAACATTTCTTCCTACCTACCCCAATATAGACGAAGCCTATAAGTATCAATTCCACACATCACATCCACATGAGTAGGTATAACAATATCGGAATGTTTTAAGGTGCATTTCTTTCCGCGTCCAGGCTCGTGTGCAGCTTTTGAGTTGGCAAGTACACTTACTCAGAGCGCGCAAGATGCCCTCCTGGGCCAGCACCCCAGTCATCCATGGCTTGCGCTGGAAGCGTCCCTCTCGCAACAGATCCAGGGGTCGGGCGATCAGGAACGGTTCCTCGCCCTCGCCGTCCCAGGGAGCCTCCACCACCGGCAGGAACACAGTGATCGGCTCCTGCGTCCAGAACTGCCACCACACGGCGAGGAAACACAATTCAATCACCGATCGGCAAATTACAGCCGATGAGAATCTAAAGAAGTTGAATCCATATTTATATCTCACATAGAAGATGTCCGCGGTCGCGGCCAGCTCGTACGCATCCACTCCGCGCAGACACTCGATGAGCGCTGCGCTGTCCGTCTGCTCGCAGCCGACCGCTGCACCCTGTCGCAGCGCCTGTGCCATCGGGTCCAGCGAAGTCCATGACCAAGAGCTAAGCGCCGTGCCGCTCTGGCTGATAGCGCGGTGAAACAGGCCTGTGAATTGAAAGCGATTAGGACCTCTCTATAACCATGAGCAGTAACCCGGCGGATTAATCTAATTGTGATCGTTGCATTGCAATGCCATGCGACCGGACTCCACAATACTTCACTTATCAACGCGTTGACCAACTGCCGAACCGTACACTAACGCTAACACAGTCTTCTGTAAATTTTGGCTAGGAAGCAGTACCGCCAGGGGTAAAAATCTGTTTTGCGCAATGCATGACCCATGCAAACTCAATCACTGTATTGGCAAAATTGCGTATCAGTGCTAATATGCGTTGCAATATCAGTCTTGTGCACCACGCGCTGCAAGAAGTTCGGCAGGCTGCAAGGAAGGAGAACTTGAGATTATGGGACTTGCTCGTACCGTCAGACAGGTCTGAGAACATGTGCAGATTCACGCTGGCCGAGCCTGCGCTCTCGCCAAAGATCGTCACGCTGCCCGGGTCACCACCGAACGCAGCGATGTTGTCGCGCACCCAGCGCAGCGCAGCCACTTGGTCCTTGAACGCGTAGTTGCCACGCGCAGAGGCGTCGCCCGTGGACAGCAAGCCTGCGCAGCGAATCACACAATCACACGTCAATGCATGTGAGGAAAAGTAGTGCGCCGCTGTGCACGTGCTGTGCGTGGGCTGTGCGTGCCAATATATAGCAAAGAACGTAACAGGTCACTCCTGAACCTACTCTTCCGTCGGCCCTTTTATACCAGTTTTCTTAGGCCAACGATAGCTTTTGGAATGTTTTACGTAGGGCCTTGATGTAACTTTTCTAGCTGCAAAATTTGAGACGAGAGCACCCCTGATCGAGTGAGGGTGGCCCCATGTTGGGCGCCAATGCTTACCAAACACGCCCAAGCGGTAATTGAAGGTGACCAACACGACGTCTTTGTCGAGCAAGTAGTCAGGTCCGCAAGCGAAGCTGGCCCCTGTGCCAATGAGCCAGCCGCCTCCGTGGATAAACACCATCACCGGCAACGGCTCACCGCCCGAAACCTGGCGGGACGAAATCACGTCAATCAGTAGGTGTAAGTGGTTGCATCATAATATCGGTACGCCCACAGTGTTGATGAATGCAGGCAATAATGCAGGATAAGCTTACTTTAGTTGCAGTCTCGTTTATTTTGTTGGTTTTGTTTATGCCATCGATCTCGCTTAACGATAAACTCTGAGTTGAGACTCACACAATGCAGGGGTCGATGGCGGATCTTGCCTCTTTACAACTCTCCTGTTAAACACTCGGGACGACAACGTAGTATAAGGTATCTATAGTTAGCTGCAGTTTTTAGCTGCAGCTTACCTGTGGCGTGAAGACGTTGATGTTAAGGCAGTCTTCGCCGCCAGCGACAAACGGTGACTGCACGCAAATCGGCCCTTCGACGGTCGCGTCAACGATGTCCTCTCCCGCGTCCACCGGCTCTGGCGCCTGCGCATATCGCGGACACCACAAGGCCAGAATTGATTCCATTGTCAACATTTTCCACATAATGAAGATCGATATCTAAATCGCTAAGGTCAGTTTTGATAACGGATTCCGAGTCGTGAACCCTGTAGAATGACAGTGGCGCTGGTGACTCTGTTGTTAATTTTATATTATTAAATGCCAGTCTATGGCGGCCAAGGTCACCCATTTACAACCCATATTGGCGATATGCTGCTTAACTTGGACGATGAAGCTTTCTCCGAGAGACTTTAACTTAGCATATTCCATGGGACGCACCTTGAACCTGAGTGCCCCTATCGGCGGCTGGGCGTACGGGATGCCGCGATACGCTGC